>CM065475.1:9743756-10343756 GCA_032872505.1 Leptopilina syphax
TTAATTATTTTGGCGAATTTTAATAAAATCTTTAAGAATAATTACATTTTTCGAGGAATTCAATTAAAATTGTATCAGTTGCATTAAAAATAATTGAAATTCTGGAATTATTATTTATTATTTACGAAAATAATTGAATCCCTGTAAAAATTTTATTATTTATGAAAATAATTGAATAATTGCGAAGAAATTTATAAAAAATTTGTAAATAATTGAATTCCTGTGGAATTTTTATTATTTTATAAAGGTTTGCGTAGAATTTTATTATATTTTTTTAAACAATTGAATTCTTTTGGAAAATTTGATTAAACTATTAGATATTAAAAATGATTGAATTGAGGAAAATTTTTGAAAATATTTGAAATTTTGCTAAGAATTTTATTAATCTCAGTTGTTTATTATTTGAGAAAAAAAGTAAAAAGGTTTAGAATGAAGAGTTTTATAACTTTTTAATATTAATCTATGACTTTCAAAACGTTTAAATATAAATTTTAATGACATTCTCGAAACAGAAAAACACGAAATTAAAATAAAAAATATCTTTCTTTTAAAACAAAACATAAAATTTCTGCGTTGTAAATAATTTTAATTGCTTAAATATTGCATTATTTACTGTACAAGAACGTGTTTTATTCTAATTCGTCAATTTTGTTTGAAAATATTTTAAGTTCTCCTCGTCCAATAAGTTTATGACAAATGTCAATCTTTTATTTCTATGTTGAACTGACATTTTTTGTATTTAAAGAAGATTTTCTTAGAAATTGCATCACATTGCCGTTAGTTAAAGAGTAAAAATGACTGTATTAGCACATATATTTGGCACTCTTATGTTGGTTGGTTTAGGATTAGTTCATTATTATAGTGGAACTAATCATGAGTCTAATGCTACCAATCGAAACGTAATACAATCTCCTTCTGTTTATCAGAGACCATCTGCTATTTCAAACCGTAATTCACCGGTAAGTTGCAAATTAATAAAAATAAAAAAAATTGGAAACCGTTTCTTTTTTTAATATAAGTAAAAAATTTCTATTTAAAAGTTTTAAATATTTACGTAATTCTAATGCTACGAAAACTTAAAAAATATAGACAATCATATTGATATTATCAAAATAATATTTTGATAATATCAATATGATTGTCTAAATTTTTACATAATATTATTATGTACTATTTATATAATTTGTTATTTATGGTACTATTAATAATTACATTATAATATATTAATTATGCTATTAATTAAATATAATATTAATTAATAATATTATTCAAAACATTGTGTACTCGCAGAATATAGAACAAGATGGACAAGGAGGTAATGTCAATACACGACAATCAGGAAGCAAAAGAAAAAATTATAAGTCGTCAGTTTAACTGAAAACTTTATAAAAAACTGAAAAATTTATTAAACAATTTTTAAAACTTGAAAATTATTTAAATTAATAAAAAATGTAACTAAAAATTGTATCTCTGTAAGAAAACATCTTATTTTAAGATACTATTACATTGAACTTTAAGTTGGAGGTTCGAAAAATATGAGATGTTTTAAATATCTTAAAAGTGACTACAATATATTTTAAGATGCTTCTTTTTGCAGTGAAACAATCCGAATAATGTCCCGTTTACAATAAATAAATAATTTAATATCCAGGTGATGGTAATTTTACAATAATAATTAATATTTATTCTTTCATTCTGTACACATCTGAACTTAGTCATAATTGTGTATGCTTCTGTATTTTGTTGCGACACATGTTAATAATTTGTGATATGGTTGTGTTATTTATTTGTATTAATGGTTTCTGATTAAAATATATTTTGAAATGGTTAAAGATAGTTTTATTTATTTCGATTAAATAGCATTTAAATATGATTCAGGGCTCGAACCAGTAAAAGTATTTAAAAATATGAACTTCACGGGCCAAAAATAAAAAATTACGGACCAATTACTGACTAAAATATAACCAGTCCGAGTCAAAAAGGAGAACATTTTACTTGAAAATATAAAAAGAATCAATTATTTTTAATAATTTTTTAAGAAGTTCTTTGGAAATTTTCAAATCCACTTTGTTTCTAAATTACAACTCAATTTTACAAAATTTCGATTATTCGGAAATTCTTCAGGTAAATATATGTATTAGAAAATAAAATCTTCAAAATAAATCAATTATATTTTTTCAATAAAATTATTTCTTAAACAATTTTTAATTAAAAAGTATAAAAAATTAAAATTTTCAAAGATTTTAATTTGAAACCTTTAGAAAATTCAATTATCTCTCAAAATTAACGCTATAATGCTTTTAATATTCAATTATTATCTAAAATTTTAACTGAAATTTATTTTTACATTATTAAAAATTATTAATTATTAATCAATAATTAATTAATTAATTAATAATTATTAATTATTATTAATTTTACATTATTATTAATTTTTTTATTTTGATTTATTTTTTTTACATTGTATTGTTTGAGCCCTGTATGATTAAAAAAATTAACGAATTAAATTAATTACAGGGTACCTATAGCCACAAAATAATATTTTCAAAAGTTCCTGACTAATTTTTCTATTAAACCTGACTAATACCTATTAGAATTATTCACAATTCTACATTGCTGATTACTAATTTTAAATTGATTTTTAAGTAAAAATTTTATTTAAAAAGAAGAACTTAAGATATACCTTAATGTATTTGAGTTTTCGGAAATATGTAATCGAAAATATTGAAAATAATTGAATTTAAAAAAATTAGAATAAACAAATCCTGAGAATTAGTTTATTCAAAAATCAATATTATTTTTATAACCTAATTTTCATTAAAATTTTTAAGAATTTAATGATTTCAAAAATTTTCAATTTAAATTCTTTAAAAGTTATTTTTTTTCAAAAATTGTAATAAAATGCGTGAAAAAATTATTTATATTCAATTAAATTTTAGAAAATTTCAATTCTTCAAAATCTTTTTAATTGTACATTTCAAAAATTTAATTAAAAAAATTATTCAAAAATAACTTTTCAAAGATTTGTCTATAGTTAAATACTTTTCACACTATAAAAATCGAAATAAATTGCATTTTATACTAAAAATGTGGTATTTTGTCGAAAATAGTCGAAAAAGTTATAATATCCGAGGACTGCAAAATGTGCTCCGATACCATGTTGTAAATTTGATTTTCTGCACGTTTTATTCCACGTGCACGAATGTTTATAATATAAAAAAATGTTCAATACTAAGTAAAGTAGCTTTAACTTTTTTTTATTAGTTCAGCCATGACTTTAAAATTTTTATTTATAATGAATAGACATCACAGCCAAAGGTACAAACGATATGACTATTTTATTTATTTTCAACTTTGGTTTAACAAAAACAATTATTATTCTTTCTTTTATGGTTGAAGAAATTAAATTAAATTGTAAATTTAAATTTTTGTATAATATATCTTATAATTAATGAATAAGAAAATTAAATATATAATTTGGTTACTTAAACTATTCAAATTCTTTTGTTTACAATTTAATTTTACGAAATTTCGATTATTCTGACATTCTTTAATTAAATATATTAGAAATTAAAAACTTCAAATAATTAAAGAAAATTCCATTAAACTTATTGAGAAAAATTAATTCTATAGAATTCTTAATTAAAAGTTTAAAAATTTCATATTTTCAAAGA
Source organism: Leptopilina syphax (assembly GCA_032872505.1). Lineage (NCBI taxonomy): Eukaryota > Metazoa > Arthropoda > Insecta > Hymenoptera > Figitidae > Leptopilina > Leptopilina syphax. The sequence goes on from CM065475.1 coordinate 9,747,431, forward strand.
TTTTAATTTGAAAATTATTTTTAAATCAATATTTATTAGTAAATTCTACGAAAATTAAATTATTTAACTATAAAAATAAATATTTTATTAAACAATCGAATGTTTCTTAAAATTGAATTTTCATAAAGAATTTTATCAACAAATTTTAAAAGAATTGAATTCTTTTGACAAATTTTAATTAAAATTTTTAGAATAATTGCATTTTTCGAGAAATTTGATGAAAATTGTATTAAAAATAATTGAAATTCTGCCAAGAATTTTATTAAAAGTTTTGAAAATAATGCATTTCGGAGAAAGATTTTATGATTTATAAAGATAATTGAAATTTTGACGAGAATTTTCGTAAATTTTTAAACATAATTAGATTTCTGCAAAAAATTTTATTAAAATTATTTTGAAAAAAATTTAATTGTTACGCAAAGAATTGCATTAAATTTTTTGATGAAAATAATTTTATTCTTTAAAGAAATTTAATTAAAAGTTTTTGAAAATAATACTTAAATTCTAATAAATAAATTGTAACAAAGTTTATTAAAATAATTAAATTTCTTTGATAAATTTTAATAAAACTTTTAACAATAATAACTTTTTTCGAGGAATTCCATTAAAATTGTATTAAAAATAATTGAAATTTAGCAATGAATTTTCATAAATATTTATGAAAATAATTGAATCCCTGTTAAAAATGTTATTATTTATGAAAATAATTGAATAATATATGAAAATAATTTGTAAATAATTGAATTCCTGTAAAATTTTTATTATTTACGAAAATAATGAAATGTTTGCCTAGTAGAACTTTATTAAAAATTTTTTTAACTAATTGGATTGATTAAAGAATTTTGATTAAAGTAGTAGATTTTAAAAATCATTAAATTGAGGAAAGTTTTTGAAAATAATTAAAAATTTTGCTGAGAATTTTATTAAAATTTTTAAAAATAATTAAATTTCTTAGAAGAATTTTATTACTTTTGAAAATAATTAAATTTCTTCAATCATTTGTAATTGCTTGAAAATTCAATTTTTTTAGTGTTTGTAACTAAAATTCTTCTATAAATCTATTATTTTTAATAATCAATTAAATATATATTAAAAAATTTAACTAATTTCAGAAGAATTTTAGTTAAAAAATTTTTTTTTAAATCTAAGTTTCTTTATAATTCTAATTAAATTCATTTAAAATTGAAATTTTACTAAATTATAAATCAAAATCTTTTAAAGTTCATCTACTTATAAAAATTGTAAACGCAATTCTTTAAAAATTGAATTAATTTTGAAATATTTAAGTGAAATTAGATTTCAAGAATAAACACAATAACTTTAGAAAACAACAATTTTCCAGGATTTCGATAAAAATGCCCTGTCTTTTACATGTTTTTTCAAGATTTATAATATTCCCTGACATTTTCAGGTTTTCAGATTTTTTATAGAAAGCAAAAAAAAATTAAAAATTTACTTACTGTGCAAAATAGGACGCCACTGTTTGCCTTTTTAAACGTCTTGAATACCTCAGTTCTTTCTTTTTGAGACATACTTCCATGGAGTTTGAAAAATTCAACATCCACAAGTGGATCAGAATCTTCATCATCATCGTCTTCTGGTTTCGATAAAATCAAATTTAAAATTTCTGTATGATAGTCAATCATATCTTGTGTTGCCATAAATACAAGTATTTTATGCTGTCCAGAACTCTAAAAATGTTTTTTTTAATTAAAAATTTAATTTTTTTAATTGGAATTTTAATATAATGAAGAGAATTTAAGTGAAATACTAAAATAGAAATTTTAATAAATAAATTAAAGCAGAAGAAATAAATTTACCAAACATTTCCCCCGGATAAAAGCGCTCAAACTGACAAGTCGCAGTTTTGGAGGAGTGATAATGTAACTTTGAACGACACTTTGGGGAACAATTAAATCTTCATTTATGTCACTTAAATTATCGCCAGATAATTCCAAATTCTCTTTCGCAGCGTCGACAAAAGTGGGATTTTTCATTGTAAGACCAGCGAGTTTTTTCCACAGCTTGCGTTAAAGTAGCAGAAAGTAAAATTGTCTGTCTTGTTGATTGATTCAAATCAGAAGGCGAATCATCAACAATTTCTCGATTATCTTTTGACATTAAATTTGATTGTTTTTCTTTAATCGTTTTTCTATTTTTTCCCACAAAATAATCCTCATTTTCAGAATCCATTTCTGATCCAGAATTATAAACTCTTTTAACATCAACATTTTCTTCTTCTTTATCATCCATATTCTTTAAATCCACATTTTCCTCTTCCGCTTCTTCCGTATCATCACTAAATTTCTTTATAACATTTTCACGCAACATTTTTAGAGGATCGTAGCCCGTCTCTTTTGGATCAGATGAACTCATTTTTAAGGCACTAACAATTCTAAAAATTAAAATTATTAATAAAATAAATTTATAATAAAAAAATAAACACGCTGCAAAGTTTAAGTAAAAAATAAAGGTAAATTTATTCGATTTTGAATTTTTTTTAAATTGAACAAAAAATATAATTAATTAGTTCAATAATAATTTAATTTAATTAAATTACCCGGAAATGTCTTTTTCGTATCCCATATCGAGCATGCGATCAGCTTCGTCCAGGACGAAGTAAGAGACATCGTTTAATTTTAAAGCTTCTGTATGCTTAATGTGATCTAATAATCGTCCAGGTGTTGCGACTAAAATATTACATCCACGTCTTAATCGTGCCTTTTCGGCTTTTCGTTTTTCTCCCCCCACTAAATATCCAGGTACAATCCACATAAAAGGCTGTAATTTATAAGAAATTTAATTTACTTTTTTTATTTGAAAAAAATATTTAACCCACCATCAAAAATCATTAAAAGTCATTAAATTCATATTTTGCCAATCTTTTGAAAATAAATTAAAATATAAGTGTAATAATTTTAAAATTCAATAAAACAAGTCAGGATGTCTACTATTTTCGTTCAACAAAATTCCCGGCTTTGTCCTAATTTTTACCGGTTTTTTTTCTCATCAAATTAAAAATTTGATTTCGAACATAAATAAATCTATAAATGGCTTCAATTTGTAGATTTGACGTTAATAAATTAAATTAAATTCTTTTGACGAGTTTCTTTAAATTTTTTGAAAATAATGTTCTTTTAATAATTTTAATTAAAATTTTGGAAATTAATTGAATTACTAAACTAAGAATTTATTCAATTTTTTAAAATAATCTTGGCTGTTCATAATAAAAAATGAAAATTTGATTAATTCAATTTTATTAAAATGTATTGATACTAATTGAATTTCTACAAAGAATTTTACTATTTATAAAAGTAATTGAATCCTTCAAAAGAATGTTATTTATAAAAATAATACGATGCATGTACAATACGACTATGGCGTATTAGTCGTACTGGTACTGTACTCGCCATCTACCTTCGCACGGTAACAGGTACTGTACTAGTATGTCGTGCCAGTATGCTTATGCTCGTATAATACGAGTACGATAATAGTACGGTGTACTGAAGGTTTTTGTAATTTAGTTTATCGTACGGTTACTGTATTCGTACTATACTAGTACCGCGTGTAAAGCCTTTTATATCCCTCCCCCTCTTGTGCTTTAGTCTGTATTAAGTATTAACTATTTTAATTTAATATTTGATGATAAATTTTCTGAAAGAATCATTACTAAGATCAATTTACCTAAATATAATTTACCTAAAGATCATGTAACTTGTCACCACATTTACTTTTATTAGAATAATCAGTGTTTTCAAGTATTTTAATTAAATAATTCTGTAGTGGTTTTGCTTTGCTAATTTTTAAAAATTCTTTAAAATAACTGTGAATAATGACCATTTATAATCTAAAGTACTTTATTGTAAGGAAAATAATTTGGACGTTCTAACCTATAAATGATAACACATGTATATGTGATCTATAAGAAAAATTATTAAAAAATATTGCGATTTCTATATATTTTATTGTAACTCTTGAATTAAAATTTTTTTCTCAAGTGTAAAGCACAAAACAGTTTAAAAATCAGAAGTTGTCCATTGTTGTAGTAATTAGAATAAGCTAATGATAAAAATAAGCATCATGACAAAGCAAAACCACTTGAGATTAATAGTATACACATATTACATATAGATGAACAGAAACTAAACCACTGATTTCTAATTTAAATATAGTAACACATGTTACAAATATTAAAACTTTTGTATTGCATCCTAAAAGTCAGCTTTTCAACAAAAAATCATTGCACCATGTGCACTGGAGGCATATGTCATTGACAACTGTAAAGTAAATTAGTTATGTTCGCATTACCACGCAGAGTACAGTGTACCGGTATGGTACTTGTATCGTACGAATATGCTGTATTTTCATAAATGACAGTACAACGTAATGGTATTATACTAGCCTCATAATTTTATGGAGTACTTTTATTTTACAATTTCAGTCGTACGACATACCGACGTTATACTGGTACCGTACCAATACTGTATATACTTAATTATTTTGTGCTGGTACAATACGAGAATAATCTCAGTACGCCGTACTGGAAAATGACGATCAGTACGCTTGGCTATCTGGGTAATTAAAATTTTGAGGAGAATTTAAAAAAAATTTTAAACATAATTGAATTTCTGCAAAGAATTTTATTAATTTTGAAAATAATTTAATTGTTTTTTAGAATTTTATGGAAATTTATGAAAATAATTCAATTCTTATTAAGAATTTTTTTATAAATAATATTTAAAAGAATTTAGCAAATCTAAAGAATTTTGCTATTTATGGAAATAATTGAATTCTTGAAAAGAATTCTTTTTACAGTTTCTAGAAATAATTGAATTCTTTCGACGAATTTTAATAAAATTTTTAAGAATAATTACATTTTTCGTGGAATTTGATTAAAATTGTATGAAAAATAATTGAAATTCTGCAGTGAGTTTTACTATTTATGAAAAAAATTAAATATATTGCGAAGAAATTTTAAAAAATAAAATTATAATTTAACTTCCCTTGACTATTTTCGAAAAATTTAAATTAAATTCTTTAAAAGAATTTAATTATTTTTAATAGAATGTAAAGAGATTTCAATTATAGGTTTATAAAAATTCAATTATCTTAAAACAATAGAATTGGAAATTTTCAAAAATCTTATTTTTCAGAATTTTCAAAAAAATTTTGCGAAAATTTAATTTTAGTGAAAGATTTTAAGTGTGTATCTTTTTTTAAGTTAGCTTAAAAAATTTTTAATTATTTATCTTTGCGCTAAGAAACATGAATACATTAGAATGTGACTCTTTATAAAATTCAATTATTTATCAATTATTAAATTAAAATACTTTGAAAATTCTATTTTTTAAAAAGTTTTTAATAAAATTCTCTAACAAATTTAATTACTTTCAGTTGAATTTCACAAAATTTCTATTAATTCGATAATTTTTTAAAAACTTATTTACATACTATATTTGAATCAGTGACCGATTTTTTACTGTCAAATTAATTATTTTTAACTAATTCAAATTTACAGAACAATATAAATATCTATAAAAAATGAAATAAAAAGCGATTTTTTAAAAACAAATTAAAATAAAACTATTTTTAATTTTCAGCTATTTTCCGAATTTCCCGGTTAGTAGACACCCTGCAAGTCAAAATTGATCCTTTTCTATCAAATATTAATTGATTTAAGAGTAAATTTTTAAAAAATTTCAAAACGTTTAAAAATTTGTTTACTAGAATAATAATTATATATTTTTTAAAATTGAAAATTTTATTTTTTTAAATTTCAACTTAAAAAATTTGAAACTGAGAAATTTTAGTTTTTCTTAATTTTATAAAAATGTCAACTTACTTTTACTAGTTTTAGAAAACATTCGTAAGTCTGTAAAGCGAGTTCTCTTGTTGGCACAACAACAAGTGCCTTCAATCCACTGTTTCTTGTAATTTTCGGTGTAATTTTTTGCAATAATTCAATAATAGGCAAAGAATAGGTTAGAGTTTTTCCAGAACCTGTTTGTGATCTGATTAAAACATCTTTACCGGAAAGAATCACGGGAATTCCTTTTTGTTGCACAGTGGTCATTTTAGTTATTTGCATATTTTGCTCTAAATTGGAAACCTAATATAAAAAATCATTAATATTCATAGCAAGTAATAAAATTAAAACTGTTAAAAATCCAATAGTATAATACACATTCTCTGTTCAAGAATATTTTTTCTTGACTCTTCAAATTAAATCATAAAAAATACAATCCTTTCTTTATGAGAAAGCAATCTAAATGTCTATCACAGAAGATATTTTTAAGTTAAGCAACTAATATCATTCATTATTATTAAAAATAATTAACACTATTAAAATTATTACTATTTATTATTAAGAATTCACCAATAATTTTAATTTAAAAAAAACAGTTAATAATAATCAATAAAAGATTATATTATTATCTGACAAAATGTACTTTTTTAGATCCATCAATCATTTTGATCATTTTCAATACATTTTTTAACGCACATTGAGAATTTAGTGCTTTTACGAAAAACTGTTCATGTATAAATAAATAAATTAAATAAAAAGAAGTGAAAAATTTAATTACAATTATGTTGTCCTAAACATTGAAGTAAATGAATTTGAAAGAAAAGTGGGGTTGCCACAAAAATTTTTTATTTATTTTTCCCTGATTTTCACATTTTCCCTGACCCTAAAGAATATTCTGATTAACTCTAAAAATAATTAGATACTCAAAAAACGTTATATTACATTTATTTACGAATTTTTTTCATTGCAAAATTATTCCAAAACTTTTAAAAACTTTTTTAAACTTTAACTCTAACTTTTTTTTATTACCAAAACTTAACTTTATTTTTAAATAAATATTTTATTATTACCTACTTATTATTTTTCTATAGGAATTAAGATTTAAAAAAATTTCAAATTCAAATCTTTTTGAAATTCAACAACAATAGTAAGAATATTATTATAAAACATGAAGAAATCGATTACTCCGAGTCTTCGACTCGGAATTATGGATATCTTTATGTTTTATAATCATTAAAGAAGTCCATATGATAAAATGATTATTTTATATTATAAAAATATCTTTTAAAAATAATTGAATTTATGAAAAATGTAAAATAAATAATCAAATTTTTGAAGAATTTTAATTATAAATTTTAATATGATTATTCCGAAATTTTAATAAGAATCTAAAGAAGTAAATTTTAAAAAACTTTAATACTTTATTCGAAGATAATTAAATTTTTAAAAATTATGATTAAACAATTCTAAAAATTAGTTTTTTAAAAACATTATAATGCAATTTTTTGCAAATAATTGAATTTATTAAAAGAATTTTTGTATAATTTAAAAAAAAAACGAAGTAATTTTTTGAAAAATTTTCACAATGGTTGTTTTCTCCAAAATGTTAAAAATAATTCAGAAAAATTTTAATGTTCGTATTATTTTTCGTACCTATGTATTTGAATTTTCGAAATTTTATATTATTGAAAATATTGAAAATACCTAATTAAATATTAAAAATTTATAATAAAAAAATTCTAAGAATTACTTTTTCTTAAAAAAATTAATTTTAGTTTTTAGAAGCTGGTTTTTATTAATTTTGATTTTCATAAGTTTACACTTGAAGATTTTTCATTAAATTTTTTTGAGAATTCAATTATTTTCACAAAATTTATAATTAAATTTCTTCAAAGTTGATTTTCAAAAGTTGGAATAATAATACTTGAAAAAAATCAATTATTTTCAATTAAATTTTACAAAATTTCAATTATTCCAAATCATTTTAGTTGTATATTTCGAAAATTTAATTAGAAAAATTATTCAAAACTAATTTTTGAATGATTTTTGTCTATAGTTATTTTTTACACTAGAAAAAATCGAAATAATGTGCAATTTATACTAAAAATATGGTATTTTGTTGCAATATTTGGAGGAAAAATCGAAAAAAGTCGCAATTTTTTAATACAAGTTGATAAAAGTAGCAATTTTTGGAAAATAGTCGAAAAAAGTCGAAAAAGTCATAATAACCGAGGCCTGAAATATTGTTACTGTAACTTCATCAAAAATATTTTCATCATTTCAATTCAATTATTACTTTCTAGAATTTTTAACTAAAATTCTGCATAAATCAATTATTTTTAATAATTATTCAAAAAGTTGTTTGAGAATTTTCAAATCCATTTGTTTACAATTCAATTTTCTGTGAAATTTCGATTCTCTGGAAATTCTTTAACTAACTATACATTAGACAATAAATAATTCAAATAATTTTAAAAAAAATTCAATTAAACTTTTTTAAAAAAATTGATTGTACAGAATTGTTAATTAAAAGTATGGAAAATTCAAATTTTCAAAACTTTTAAATTGAAATCTTTAAAAAAATTCAATTATTTCTAAATTTTAGATGCTTTAAATATTCAATTATTATCTAAAATGCTTGCGAAAAATTTTATTAAAATAGTAGATATTGAACTCAGGGAAATTTTTGGAAATAAAATAATTTTGGAGAAGTATTTTTTTATTTACAAAGATAACTGAATTTTTGATGAGAATTTTTTTTAAATTTTTGAACATAATTGAATTTCTGCGAATAATTTTATTACTTTTGAAAATAATTGAATTTCTGTAATCATTTGTAACTTCTCCAAAATTCAAATTTTTTAGTGTTTTTACTAAAATTCTTCCATAAATCGAGTTAGTTTTAATAATAAATTAAACATATATTCAAAAATTGAAATAATTTTAGAAGAATTTAAAATATTAAAATTTTTCAAAAATCTAATTTCATTTAAATTTTCTCTAAAATGAAATTCATTCAAAATTGAAATTTTATAAAATTTCAAAACCTTTTGAAGTTCATCTACTTATTTATAAAAATTGTAAAACGCAACTCATCTTTTAAAATTTAATTAATTTTGAAATATTTAAGTAACATTATTCATTAAATAATTTCTAAGTAATAATTTTATGCAATAGTTCTTCAAGATTATTGTCAGAAATAGAAAAAATTTAAAGTTTTTTAAAATTCTTGGTAATTTTATAAAAGGCAAAGAAAAAAGTCACCAAAATTTAGAATTTTCTTAAGAATTCTAAAAATTTAATTTTTTCCAATACTTTTAATAAAAATCTCTTACTTCCCTTGACCTGTGGCAACCCTGTAAAATTATAACAAAAATTGACTGCTTAAATTATTTAGAAACTGAAATTTTGTGAAATAAAAAATTATAAAATAAACAGATTATTTAGAACTTTAATTGTCAATTTATTTAAGACGTTTAATATTCTTATAAAAAATAATCAAGAAAAAATATTCTCATTGTGATTCTAGAATATAAAGGAAACTAAACGTAGATATCACTGTAATTAAAGTTAAAAAATTAAAAGTTAAAATTAAAACTTTAATAATTAAAAGCAAATAAAAAATAAAGATTTTACAAAAGTAAAAATTAAAATAAGGAAAAATACAAACCGAATATGGATGAATGTCGAGATCACTAAAATTGATACCAGAAAATACATTTTCTTGAACTGGCTTTACATATCTTTGTCCAATATTTGGTACTTCTGGATTATTACCAAAAAGAGAAGAAATTTTACCACTTGGTTTGTGCATTATACGTTCGTCTTTTCCCTTGAATTGTTTATTCTGTCTGTCATTTTGTTGTTTATTTCTCTTAAAGTCAAACTTTAATTGTTTCTGTTCGTGAAAATTCTTTTTATTTTTGAAACAATCGTTTTCATTGAAATTTGAAGCGGAAATTTGCAAATCGTCATTATTATTTTTTGATAAATTACCAAATTTGAATATCGAACTATTATCAGAATCTACTTTTTCTGAATTCGTTGAAAAAACATCACTGAGAGATTTCTTCTCACTATTTAAATTGACATTTTTTTTTCTTATCACCGTGGCTTTAATTTCATTTTCATTTTTATTTTTAACAAATTGTACGATATTTTGTGAATCTAATTTTTCTTTCCTGACATTTGATTGAGAAGTAATTTTCTCATTGTTTTTTATTGAATTAACATCAATGGAATTTTTTTTATCAATCAAAAAATTAACTTTCTTTTTATTTAAATTATGTCCTACTTGTTTTGCAACAATTGCAGCAAGTGATTTTTGTTTAATTCTTGTTTTTGGTTTATTTATCAAACCATCTGAATGCTGTAATGAACGATTTGTTTTTGACAATTTTTCTCTTTTTGACTTTTTTGCATTTACTTGAGAAGAAGTATTTTTCTTTTTTTTATTATCCTAGAGCGAAAATAGCAAGAATTTAATGGCAAATATTATAATTTGTCAAAAATTAGAATAAAATTTGAGGTTACTTACATTTGTATTGTTCACCACGTTTGTAGTGATATTTAAACAAATATCCATTTCCGGAACAGTCATTTGTAACAATTTTACAAATATTCACTTGAAACAAAAAATAAATAATTGAATATTAACAATAAAACACTGTCACAACATTCACTTTCGATATATAAACATAACCTTTCAATGTTAAACGAACGAGAATTGCAACACGTGTGAAGTTCCCTGGGAAATCAATGCACAGAGGAAGTCGATTCTGCACATGCGTTACTTTCTTGTGTTGTTGGTTCGAAAATTTAAATTCAAATATTAAATCTTTTCTTTATTTTTGATTTAATTTAGTTCAAATATGTAAAAAATATTATTAAAAATTAAGATATTATTATTAATATTCAAATAAAGGGTTAATACAAAAAAATAGTATCTAAAAAGCATGCAAAGAAGTAAAAGAAATAATAATTATAATAATATTATTAATATTATTAATATTATAAAATAATAATAATAATAATAATAATAATAATAATAATAATAATAATAATAAAAATAATAATAAATTAAATTAAATAAATTAAAAAAAAAAATTTTCCGAATATACGATTTTAAATTCTTATTTCATACATTCGCGATATATGAATATAGTCGAAGAAATGATAATACTTTAACAATAAAAATAAAGATAATTTAAAAATTTTTTATATATAGACATAATTTTTTACATAATGTAATAGGTAAAATGAAATAAAAATACATACATGCAATTAATTCTCATAAATAATAAATTTTTTTAGAGCAATCAATTTATTTTCAATTGAATTTTAATATTTCTCGAAAGAATACAATTATTTTTAAAAATATTAATAAAAATCGATTATTTTATCAAAAATTTGAATGTCAATTCAATAATTTTCAACAATTTTGATGAACTTCTTTTAAAAAAATTATTATTTTCAAAATTTTTAATAAAATTCCTTTAAAAAATTCAAATATTTTCAAAAATTTATAGATAAAAATCTTCGCAACAATTCAATTATTTTAATGAATAAATTGTGAAATCCTTCGCAAGAATTTAATTATTTTCATAAATAAAAAAACTTTTCGTAAGAATTAAAATATTTTTATAATTAATAAAATTCTTTAAAGGAATTCAATGATTTTAATAAATAATGAAATGTTTCGAAGGAATTCAATTATTTTCAATACAATTTTAATAAAATTTTTCGAAAGAATACAATTATTTTTAAAAACAATTATTTTAAATTCAATTATTTTTAAGAGTTTTAATAAAAATTCAATTATTTTCAAAAATTCAGATAAAATTCTTCGAAACAATTCAATTACTTTTATAAGCCCGTGTATATAAATAAATAAATAAATAAATTGTAAAATTCTTGTCAAGAATAATTTCATTATTCTCATGAATAATAAAATTTTTTAAAGCAATTCAATTATTATTTTCACTACAATTTTAATAAAATTTCTCAAAAAATTCAAATAAAAGTCTTCGAAACAATTCAATTATTTTTATGAATTGTAAAATCATCCGCGAGAATTTAATTATTTTCATAAATAAGATATGTAATTCTTCACAAGAATTAAAATATTTTCATTAATAATAAAATTGTACAAAGGATTTCAATTATTTTGATAAACAATAAAAAATGTTTCGGAGGAATTCTATTATTTTTAATACAATTTTAATAAAATTTCTCGAAAGAATACAATTATTTTTAAAAATTTTCAATTAAAATTACTTTTAAAAATTGCATAGGTATTATTTTTACGAAATTTAATGAAATTCTTCAAAAACAAAATGTAATTATTTACAAAAACTCTAATAAATTTGTTTAAAAAATTTAATTTTCTATGAATAATTTTAATATAATTTAATAAGAAAATCGTTAATTACAATTAATAATAAACACGATGATTTTAAAAACTTGAAAGCTATTCTTCTTGAAATTTAAATTATTTTCAAAATTTTTAGTAAAAATTATTAAAAAAAAACTTCATTATTTTTTGCAATACAATTTTAATTACGTTTTTTCGAAACAATTTAATTATTTGAAAAAATATTGATGAAATTCTTGAAATGAATTCAATTTACCTACATTCAAATTTTTTAATAAATATTTTACAAGAAATCGATAATTTTTAGTACATAAAAAAGTTCATTATTTTTGAAAATAATTGAATTCTTGAATTGAATTTTATTAAAATTCTATTTAAAATAATTGAATTGCAGTGAAAATTTCATTATTTTTAAAAATAATTAAATTCTTGAATTGGATTATATTAAAATTTTTTTTAACTAATTGAACTCCTGTGAAAAATTCAATTATTTTTAAAAATAATTAAATTTTCTCGGAGAATTTTTACAAGATTTTTAAAAATAATTGAAATTTTCGAAGAAATTAATTAAAATTGTATTGAAAAAAGTGAAATCCTGATAAGAATTAATTATTTATATAAAAATAATTGAATTTTTTACAAATTTTGTTATTATTTAAAAATTGACTAAAATTTAAAATTACAATTGAGCGAGTGCAATAACAGCAAGTGCGCTCGGTCTGACTTTCCCAACCGCAATATCTACTTTGAGAGGGGTAAAAGAGGAAAAAATCTAGTCTCCTTATTGGCCAGATTTAGTCCCCACCTCGCAATTTGAAGTAGATACAGCGATTGGGAAAGACAGCCCGAGCGCACTTGCATGTTATTGTACGCGTGGGCTCAATTATTGAAAATATTTGAATTAGCCATAAAATTCAATTATTTTCAATTTTTTTTAAAAATAATTAACAAGAATTCAATTATTTTCACTACATTAATTTTAAAATTGAAAACATTTAAAAAGGAAAATTATTTTAAAAGTTAGAAAACAAAAAAGCAAACAGCAACTAACTTCACACTACGAACAGATTACCGGAATTGACCGGAATATTAATATATATAGATATCCAAATAAAGGGTTAATATAAAATAAATAGCATCTAAAAAGTATGCAAAGAAATAAAGAAAATAATAATAATAATAATAACAATATTATTTTATATTATTTTATATTATTATAAAATAATATTTATTCATTCATAACACAGGACCACAAAATTTTATTAAAGAAAGTATTGACCGGACTATGTTTTTTATATGTTTTTTGGGTCACTGAATTCAAATCCGAACTGAGTTTTCTGCCATCACGTCAAGTTTCTTCACAAATTAATAAAATTCGAAAAAAAACTGACTGTAAACAAGATTTAAATAAAAATAAGCAGAAGATTCTATTAAAAAACAACTTTAAAACACTGAAAAAATATTATTTAATGTTAAACAATCAAAGAAACTCGTAAATATTCAAAATTTAAGATGGCGGATCCAATATGGCGTCAATTTTTTTAAAATTCACCCAATTCGTCTGAATCTTGTTACTCGGGGGTTTTTGGGGTTGCTAAATACGAATTTTACCTTAGTTGTCAAAAATTCAAAATGGCGGATCCAATATGGCTGACCAATTTTAAAAAAAATTATTGGATTTACCTGAAACGTTATACTCGGGGGTTTTTGGGGTCGCTGAATACGAATTTCACCTTAGTTTTCAAAAATTCAAAATCTGATAAATTTTTAAATAATTCGTTACCCATATTGGATCCGACATTTTGGATTTTTTAAAACTAAGGTGAAATTCGTATTCAGGGACCCCAAAAACCCCCAGGTAACAAGTTTCGAATAAATCTGATAAATTTTTTAAAAATACGTCAGCCATATTGGATCCGTCATTTTGAATTTTGAAAAACTAAGGTGAAATTCGTATTCAGCGACCTTAAGAACCCCCGAGTAACAAATTTCAAGTAAATCTGATACATTTAAAAAAAATTCGACAGCCATATTGGATCCGTCATTTTGAAGAAACTTTACGTGATGGCGCAAAACTGAGTTCGAATTCGAATTCAGCGACCCAAAAGACATATATAAAAGACATTATATATATATATATATATATATATATATATATATATATATATATATATATATATATATATATATATATAAATGGTCCGGTCAATACTTTTACTTATATATATATATATATATATATATATATATAAATGGTCCGGTCAATACTTTCTTTTAAACAAATTTTGTGGTCCTGTGTAATATTCAATAAACTAATTAAAATAATAAATAAATAATAATAAATAATAATAAATTAAATTAACTGTTTATTTAGGTAAATAAAGAAACATTTTTAATTTGTAAAAAGTTTTTATTTAAATAAAAAAATTAATTAATTTAGTTTTGAAAATGGTATCCAAAATTTAAAGAAATAGATAAATTTAATTATGTTGTGGACGCCCTAAAAAATTATTTTATTTATACATTTTTTATATATTATTAAAAAAATTAAAAGAAAAAAAAATTTCCAAATATATACGATTTTAAATTCTTATTTCCTACATTCGCGATATATGAATATAGTCGAGAAAATGATAATATTTTGACAATAAAAATAAAAATAAATTAAAAATTTTTTCTATAGACATAATTTTTTACGTAAGTATACGTAGTATAGTGGGTAAAATGAAATAAAAATACATGCAATTAATAGGAAAGAGAACAGTTTTACAATTTTGTTATCACAAGTGTTTTTCAATAAAGATTTTACGTAACACGAAAATTTCGATATTCATACTTATAATGTATATATATATATAAAGAAGGGTCACAAAACTACTTGTGACAGCTCTGAATTTATTTACATTTACTGAACGAGTGTTCATTCGTTAATAAGTATAATTAATTAACTCGGTATTATAAACATTGAATTTTATATTTTAATAACAATAAACGTACCTAAAAGTATATACATATATTTTAATAGCAGTAAACGTACCTAAAAGTATATAAATAATTATTTTCTCAATATATCTCTCTTAAAATATTGACTGATAATTTTATTATGTATCAATTGTGCATTAGTTATTCTCTAGCCACTAAACTTATCGGTTCATTTGGAATTGTAAGTATATTTTTTTATCTTTCAGGTGAAAAAATGTTTTAAAAATTTTCATAATGTGGAAAATAAATTTTACATTCTCTTTTAAATAATATTTTTAATATAAAAAAGTCGTATTGAAAATTTTTTCATGTATTAAAATTATAATATGAAGACTTGCTTTTATTTTAAAAAATTTGCCTAAAAGAACATTTTATGTTCTTATTATCATTATTATTATTATTATTGGTAGTATAGTAATTATCATTTTGTTTTCTTCATAGAAAACTTTGTTTTAGTGATCATTTTTCAATATTGTCATTTTTTTTTATTAATTTCTATATCTTTTTCGACCTCAGGAACTTAAAAATTGCGTATTCAAAAAATGTTCCAATGTTTATATAGATAATATAATATATATGTAGGTATTTGTGTGTATATATGTAAACATTACATTTTGTCTTATATCTCCGAAACTATAAGAGCTATAATAACATTTTTTTACAAATTTGAAGGATTCTTTTGGGGACAATTCTTAACAAATTGTTATATTTTTGAAGTTTTTTAAAAATTTAAGAAAAAACATTTTACTTTAAAAAAGTGTTAGGTCACCTATATAAATATTTTTTTCACTGCAAAAAAATTTTTTTGATTTAAATAACAGATTACTTGTCTAATATCTAAAATATATATATTTAAATCAATTAAATGGTATTTGTTTAAAGTTGAGAAATTATTAGTTTAAATCGAGGTTTAAATGCAATTTATTTTATTGAATTAAAAACTATTAAATATTTAAATATTTATTTAATAATAGACAAAAGTAATCGGTTATTTGGATCAAATAATTTTTTAGTGCATTTTGTAGAATTTTTTGCAAAGAATATTATTAATCTTAAAAATAATTGAATTTCTGTAATAATTTGTATAACTTTTTCAAAATTAAATTTTTTTTTCGTTTTTTTTTTTAGCTAAATTTCTTCTATAAATGCATTATTTTTATTTAGTAGGAGAGAGGGCCCTAAGGTGGTCACCCATCTTTTGAACGACTGTAGATTTCAAATGGAATATGAGGCCTTGGATCGAATAACTCGCCCGACGCTCGAAGACACGCGCTAATACCAGTCGAGTAGCAGTGAGTGGCCCAGAGGCGCTCACTGCTCACTGACTGGCAGTTGCGCGTTCCTCCGAGCGTCGGGCGAGTTATTCGATCCAAGGCCTCAATTATATATAAAAGTCAATAATACGGCGTTTGAAACTTTATCTTATTACCTAACTTCCTATCATAAAGTTTTTTTCATTTCATTAATAAAAAAAAGTTATGGCACTTTTTAAAAAAAGTTGAAAATTCGACTTTTAAAAAAGTGGCCCCAAGGTGGCCACCATACAAAAATTCACTAAAAAAGTTAAAAAAAATGTAAAAAACGTATTACTAAGTTGTTTATTTAATATTAATTGTTTTTCAGGATCACAGAAACATATTACATATTTTTTTGCACTTTGTCCTTTCGTCAAAAATGATACTTTTTGTGTATGTATTAGATAGGTAAAATTTTGAAAATAATTCTATTTCATTATTATTCATCATAAAACTTAAAAATTGATAAAATTCACATTCACAGTGATAAATGTTGATAAATATAACGTATAAACACATTTTCATAAAAAATCAAAAGCGACCACCTTGGGGCCAAAAAAAGTGTCCACCTTAGGGCCAAGACACAATTTTTTAAACGTTAATGAAAAAATTTTTTAAAACACAATATTAATTATATTCATTTGGAATATTATTGTACGATATATAAAGATAATTATAACGATTTTTACTAATTTAAAATGGTTAATTTCGATGATTTTAACACCCTGAGAAAAAAATTTCTCGATCATTTAAAAACAGAAATTTTACGACGCGACGTTCACGTTACAAAGAGACTCATACGACTATTTACCTCAAAACTTTACTAAAATCTTTGTCTTCTCAAATAATAACAATAACAAAAAACATTTGAAGATACTAACTAATATATACAAAAATTTTCTAAGGGTGACTACCTTAGGGCCCTGACCACCTTGGGGCCCTCTCCCCTATATAAACTATTATTTTTAATCACGTTGAAGTCCACAACATTTATCAACGAAAAAAATTGTTCACTTAGTAAATTAGTAAAAGATAACACAGCAATATTGTCACAAAAAAATGTAGAGAAAATAAACTGATATTTCTAATCTGATAATAATTGTTATACAATAAAATATTAAATTAAAAATAATATTGGAATAGATTAAACAAATTTTTTTCGTTGATCAACGTTGTGGACTTCAACTTCGTTTATTTTTAATTATTATTAATAAATTATATTTAATAATTTTTGAAAAAGTTTTTTTAGTATTTTTAAATTTATTTGTTTACAAATCAATTTTACAAAATTTCAATTATTTCGGAATCCTTCAATTAAATATATATTAAAAAATAAAAACTTCAAATAATTTCTATAAAAAAACCGCAATTAAACTTCTTAAAAAAAATTAATTCCACAGAATTGTTAGTTACAAATATGAAAAATTAAAATTTTCAAAGATTTTAATTAAAACCTTTTCAAAATTCAATTATTACTAAAAATTCACGTTCCAAAGCTTTTGATATTCAATTATAATAATCTAAAATTTTAACTGAAATCCATTTTAATCAATTTTTATTAGAAAATTCTACTAATAGAATTAAATCATTTAAATACAGAAAAACAATTTATTGAATAATTGCATGTTTCTTAGAATTGAATTCTCATAAAGAATTTTATCAATAAATTTTTAAATAATTGAATTCTTTTGACGAATTTTAATAAAATTTGTGATTAATTACATTTTTCGAGGAATTCGATTAAAATTGTATTAAAAATAATTGAAATGATTATTTATGAAAATAATTGAATTCCTAAAAAGAATTTTATTATTTAAGAAAATAATTGAACCCCTGTAAAATTTTATTATTTATCAAAATAATTATAATTATAATTAATTATAATTATAATTATTATAAAAAATTTGTAAATAATTGAATTCCTGTGAAGTTTTTATTATTTTATGAAAATAATTAAAGGTTTTGCTTAGAATTTTATTGAATTTTTTTTAAATAATTGAATTCTTTTGGAAAATTTTATTAAAAAACATTAAATTGAGGGAAATTTTTGAAAATAATTGAAATTTTGACAAGAATTTTATTAAAATTTTTAAAAATAATTGAATTTTGGAGATGAATTTAATTATTTCTAAAGATAATTGAAATTTTGACGAGATTATAAAAAAAATTTTGAACATAATTGAATTTCTGCGAAGAATTTTATTAGTTTTGAAAATAATTGAATTTCTGCAATCATTTCTAATTTT
This sequence comes from Leptopilina syphax, assembly GCA_032872505.1. NCBI lineage: Eukaryota > Metazoa > Arthropoda > Insecta > Hymenoptera > Figitidae > Leptopilina > Leptopilina syphax. The sequence goes on from CM065475.1 coordinate 9,766,133, forward strand.
TCTAAAATTCTCCAAATTATATCGTACAGTTTATGAATTTTTTGTCTTTTTTCAATCAAATTACGAACTTCACGGAGCTTTCTTAAAAAAAACTAAAACTAAAAAAAACTTCAAGCAAATTAACGGACTTTTACGGGATTTACGGACCTAGTTCAAGCCTCGGTTAGCCCTGCAAATACAATAACTAGATATTATTTTTTTAATTTAATTAAAAATATTTTTCTTTATTTATTTTTAAAATAGTTTTCTTAATAATTTTTATATTTAGTTTATGAAATTAAATTTTTATTATTATATCTGCTTATAAATAAAATAACGTCTAATTTATTTTAACATTTAGTATTATAATTATATTAAAATTTAAAACTTTTGGCGTTATTATGAATTCTTTATATAATTTAATTAATAATAACTATTATAATGATTATTTTTATTAAATTTTTAAATAACTTTAATAAAAATATTACAGAACGGCTATAATATATTGATATTTATGTTTCAAGTATATAATTAAAATAGAAACCCATATAGGTTCCTATATGAATTATTATATATTTAAATGGGAACCTTCATATGTGTGTTCCTACACTGAGAAAACTGGAGTATTGGACTAAACATCTGGAGGGACAAATCGTTGATATTTGAGAGTTAGCTATTGGATAACAATCTAAATGTTCAAATACACCATTGACAGATATTCGTGCCATTTCTCTTGGAGGGAAAATGAGTTTATAACAGAGGGACAAATTAACCATTTTGAGAAATCCCTTCCTTATCCGGCGCGAAATGAATAAATATGGCAACCTAACCCCTAAATTAAATACATAAAATGTCAGAAAAATAATTTCGCGCGCATCAGATCGTACACATTTTCTGCGCAACTTTTAACCCTCAGATATAATGGGAGAGAATATACAAGTAGATTTCCATTATCAATTCAAAATTTATTTTAGAAGGACTATTTAACTCTCTTCATAAGCAAAGGAAACATACACTTTTTGAACCTCTGAATTTGACTCTCCAGTTTTCTCAGTGTATACAGACTCTCATATGGGTTCCCATGTATAATTCCAAAAAAATAAAAATGGGAACCCATATTGGTTTCCACATTCCTTAACACCAGATACGATCCTTCGTAGTGATTTCTAGGATCCCATATATGGGAAATTTATTGGGTTCCTATATAAATTAGTAATTTTCAGTAGGATTCTTTATCTGAATTATATTAATTTTACAAAGCGATTTTGGAGGGACTCACCTGATTCTTTAGCAACGATTTTTTTAATTGTTTTTTTTCATTTATTATTTCATTTTTAATTTTAAAAAAAGTGCTAGAATTTATAATTTTTCAATTTAAAATTTTTCCCTTAAAATAAAATTGGTTTTGCTTTTCCCTTTTGGCTTTACGTTACAGACAGTTTCAATATTGATGATAAATATATTAGTGACTAACTTTCTCTCGGCAGAAGAGCCCGACAAGTTTTCAATTACTGTTGAATCTTGGACACTTTTCGGTTTGAATTGGACTTATTTCGTGAAAAATGTACATAAAAGTTATCAAGGTAACAAGCTAGCATTTTAATTTTATTTATATCAAATCCAAGAATATAATATATTAAAGTAAATTTGATAAATTAATTTTCAGCCAAAATACTCTTATTTTGTGTTCTTTTTTACGCTGGATGCTCTTTCGTAGCAAATACAATGTTATGTTTAGCTTCTATATCGGTAAGTAAATCAATTCAAAGTGATTAACATAAATTAATGAAATATTTATAAAATTTATTATTAAATAAAAATAAAATAGAAATACATAATAAATTATATTTATTTTAATAATAATAAATAAAATAAATAAAAAAGTAGATTAATATTGTTTTTATTTGTAAATAAATAAATGTGTAAATATATTTAATGCAAATATTAGGTATTAATTTACAAACAATATCCTAATTATGGATTACAAAATGTTAAATGTTAATCTTCCAAAAATATAAATAAAAATAAACTACATTTTTAATTAGAAAATATAAGAAATTAGTAAATTTTATGGAATTATTGGGTTTTTATATCTATTATATTAAATTTTTTGTACTATTTATTTCGATAAGATTGTTTAATTGTGACATCGTTTGATAACAAAATGTTTGAAAATAGATTAAAATAAAATCAGTGAAACGAATGTAATTTTTATGACAATGCAACAAAGAATGTAGCACGCACTTTTTGATATTTCAATAATCATGTATTATTGTTACAGAAAAGACCAAATTACCTTGTACTTTGGATTTACATACAAATCATTAGCATAATTGACCAAAGTTTTGCTATTGTTATGAATTTACTTAATTCGGATTTAAAATTTTTCAAAAAATCTGATTGGAGCATGCCTTTATCTAGTTCTTACTTGTGTAAGTATAAATTAAAGAGTCAAGAAAAAACTAATTTTTTTAATTAAATTTTTTTTACTACATTAGAGGAAGAAATTTATACTCCTGTCGATATATTACAATTCCAATCAAGAAATACTTCAAGTAATGGAAATTAAGATTCATTAGAATTCGAATTAAATAAATTTTAAATTGACCAAACATTTTGATAAATTGATGCTTAGATCAATTAAATTATTTATAAAAACAAAAAGTGAATATCTCAAATTCTCTTAAATTAATTTAAGCCCAGAAAAGTTAAAAAAAATTCTTCTCATAATCTAATGAATTTTTCTTATCATTCTTGAACTTTTTTTATATTTTTTTACATTGTGAATTCAAAAATTTTTGAAATATTAAAAAAAGAGTTTAAAAAATTAATGAAATCAAGAAAAAAGATATAAATAACAAATTTTAAAAATAGGTGACAAACCTGTAAATAGATAAAAAAAAGTCAATAAGATGTAATCACTATGTTATTATATTACTAATTTAAAAATATTTGTAAATTTTACTTTTTCCAGTGTTGAGCGCTTATTTTTTGATAATCGTCAGGTCGGCTAGAAAACATTGGCTCGATTATTCACAACAAACAATTCACGTTTCAACGATAACAAGATCTCACGAAGTACAACATGGTTTTAATTTACCAAAGTCACCATCATATTTAGCTGAACAAAACTACATGAATTTGCCAAAGCAAATGATACCAGCAAAATACGAAGAGATATAACCAAAAAAACATTTAAAAGACTATAGAATGTATACTTTTTGTAGACTCATTAATTAAGACGAAAAAAAATTTTATAACTGACTGTATAATATACAACTAATTTATTGTTTGTAGAAAAATTGTTATTGAGAGGATAAACAAATTCATATATTTTATAATTAAAGTTTACAAGAATTTGATAAAATTTGTAGTAATGATATTTAATATCAACACAATATATTTCCGAAAATTATCTTATAAAATGTCAGTCCTTAACTTTGAATTTGAATTAAAAGTCGAGATATACAGAGTTTTGACAACTATCAAAATTTACTAAAAAGACAATAAAAAATTTTCGTATAACTTAAATTAGTTTATTATTGCAAAGAAAAATAAAATTTGATTGATAAGAAAAAGTAGCTCGTTCACTAACGCCAAATAAATACTTAAATTTTATAACCGAAATCAGTAATTTTCCTTATTTCTATATATACAAAGAAGATATAATGATAAAAATAACACGAATAAAGGTTAAAATAATCCATTTTTGGATTAATTTTTTCTATGACAATTTGTCTCTAAACCAAAACCAGAACATTTGTATCTATAAACGGTGCAAGCATATTAAAAATCTAACGGATTTGCTAGAAATTAATTACTCAGGGGTTTTTAGGGTTGCTGATTACGAATTTGAAGTCAGATTTTAAAAAATAAAAATGTCAGCTGCAATTAATTGAATAAAAAAAAAAAAAATCAAACGAATTTGCTTTAAATTTGTTACTCGAATATTTTTCGGCTTCCTATAATTACAAATCTGAAGTTACATAAAAAATAAACCCTCTAGTAACTAGGGGTATTGATTTTTAATTTTTCCGACATATTGGATCCGCCATTTTTAAATTTGACGTATTAGAGAAAATCTAACGACTGGTACGAATTCAGCATAAATAATTGGGAACGGTGGTCTAGTAACAATCTAGTGACTTTAGACCGATCTCTCCCTCCATTTTGTTTTTTCTACTCTTTCTAACCTGTTAATTAAAGATGAGAGATAAAAAAAGAAAATGGAGGGAGAGATCGGTCTCTCACTAGATGGCGTATTGCAGTTTAGCCGTTCCCAATAAGTTAAAAAACGTTCTTACTTTTTCGGGTCTAAAAGTTGACCCAAATTTGTTCTCCTGTGTTATCAAATAAATATTTTTTGAATCAAAATAATTTTTCTTTAAAACCATTAAATGGGATTAGAACCAACAATTTCAGTACTTTAAAGCAAATGCCATTTAATTGACTCAAATAACAATTATTTGACCCAAGTAAATATTTAATTGATAATAATAGTCAAGTAATCGGTTATTTAATCCAAATAAATTTTTTCAGTGCTTTAGTAGGACATTTACTCTCTCAGAGAAAAAGTTCTATTACAATTCTTTATCCAGAAAACATGTAAATCCGAATCTTTGATCAAAATTTTGAAAATTCAAAAAGGCAGTTTCAAAGTGGTGACCAAAAAAATTTTAGTTTATGGATTTGACTAAAAATGCTCACTTGGGGGTTTTTGGGGTAGCTGAATTCGAATATTTGGTTTAAAATTTTATATTTCAAAATGGCGACCTAAAAAATTTAAAAGTTTATGAATCTGTATGAAAATACTTACTCGGGGATTTTTAGAATTGTTGAATCCGAACCTTTGATCAAAATTGATATATTAGATCCTCTACTTTAAGTTTTAAAAACTAATTTCAGAAATCCGTTATCGGCGACCCCAAAAAACCCGAATAAACATTTTCATTCAGATTCCGTTAAATTTAAATTTTTTAGTCAACGTTTTTAAAGCCGCCATTTTGAATTTTTATATTTTGATCAAAGATTTCAATTTTCGATTCAAAAAAACCACGAGAAAATAATTTCAACCAAATTCGAAAAGTTAAAAATTTTTTTCGTTTACATTTTTAATCCGCTATTTTGAATTTAAAAATTTTGACCAAATATTCGAAATCAGTAACCTTAAAAACCTTCGGGGGCGGGGTGAGCATTTTCAGTCAAATTAATTAACTTTTAAGTTAAAAAAAACCCCCGAATGAATATTTTCAGATAAATTCGTAAACGTTAAAAATTTTTTTGGTCGTCATTTTGAAGCCGCCATTTTGAATTTTTTAATTTTGATCAAAGATTTGGATTCAGCGACCCCAAAAACTTTAGAATAGTCATTGACATTCATATTTCATTTATTACAGTGATTTTTCTTTTAGATGCCGCTATAATATAGTAATATTCTGTATTAGGGTAAGTCCGGGGGAGATGGCCAGTTAAAATATTTTACAGAATTTGTAAATAAATATCACTTATTATGGGTTATTCTTCAACCTTTTGTGACTACTAATAAATGTAAACAACAAAATGTTGAAGAATAATGAAAATGTAAGCGTAATCCTTCTACATTTTGTTGCATGAGTCCAAAATAATTTGAGAATTTCAGATTTCTTATTGCTATATTGTTATCTTTTAACGGATTTTTTAATTTGAAGTCTTATTAAGTAGAGCATAACCCACGCTTCGATATACACAAAAAATGAATGGAAAAATTATTTTATTTATTTAATATTTTGATGTTTACTTTTGTCATGTATTATTGGATGAGATGGCCATTACTGACTTTTATTTAAAATTTGTTATGTTAATGTTATATACTTAAGAAATATTAAAAAAACAAATTAAAAATGTCTGAGAACAAAATAATTGATCTAATTGATACCAGAGATGGAGATATATTTGTAGGTTGAGTCAGAAGTTAAAATCAAACGACATTGATTGAAAATTGGATTCAGTGCAGTTTATATCAATAAAAGTTTAGACATACATTGCTTATTTATAATTTTTACAGTACTTTAAAAAACTATGGCCATCTCTCCCGGACTTACCCTAATATTACAGTAACATTACAGTGTCATAAAAGGTTCATATAACGAAATGCAAATTACAATCCCCCCTCCTATGCCAGCAAAATCCCTGATTTTATTGTCGATCCGATAACACTTATCCAAAACCCAATAATCCTCACTGGCAACATCAGCTAATTGTTGTTGATTCATTTTGTGGATCTTGGGACGACAGTTGCATTAAGTAACCTATCGCTAGAATTAAAAAGTCCGGGGAAACCTTGTTTGACGACCATACGCATAAACCGCACGACGGAACTCATGGACATGATTGTTCTAGTCCCAGTGGTCTCAGCTAGATTTTAAGTAGAAAATGAATTACGCATGTGGGCTACGAAAATTCGCGAGGTTTGGCGGTTTTTTCCGAAGTTTTCCACAGGTTTCTGCCGTTCGAGAATACAAGTGAAAGAAGACGCATGCGGCTTGATGTCAACAGACAAGGACCACGCTACCGGCGACTGGCGAGAAGGGCCCGATCGTCACGTTGTCGCAGGCGCGTATTTAGTCAGCATTAAACACAAAATAAAGTAGGTTTCGAATTAGATCGAATTTAGCGCACAACGGGAACGTCCATTACTTAGGTGTTTATTTGTATCAATTTAGAGTTTTTAATAGATCGAGTGTGTCTAATTGTGCATTATTTGTTAAGGATTACCACAAGTCAAGGGGTCGTAAAGAATTATATCGAATAGGATTAGCGGCCGTTGATCCAGAGGTTTGGTAAGTGTAATCTTTTTATGCTTTTCTCATGTCAGCGTCTTTTCATATGGCGTCTCAATTTTTTGTTTTCACATTTGAGCAATTCCACGCGAAGTGATCTCAAGAATTTTTAATGATTTTAGCAATATTACAAATACTTTCTGGATTTGTATCTTTTTATACATGGAATAAAAATGTATAACAGTTATCTAAAAAATTTTCAAAATTTTTTGAGTTACCTCTTACTCAAAATTTTAGTTGGTTTTTCAAAAGAAGCACATAACTTTTTTTTCTTGTTAGCCGATCAAGATAATTTTTTTTGAAAAATACTCATAATAAGAAATACTTTTAAAAAAATTTTGTCGGTCAAAAAAAGTTTCTTTTTTCTTTAAAGGATTTCATTCATAAAATTCAAATTTTTAAAAAAATTTATCTTCGATTTAAAAATTTTCTTTTTGTAAAGATTGTCTATCAAGTGTAAAGAATACTTCCTGTAAATTTAATTATGGAACAACAATAACTTTACGAGAAAAAAATAAAATGACCAGCGCGGCGTGCCGGGACTCGTGCAGTATTCACTTATGGTGGCACAATTTTATACCAAAACGTTAAACTTTATTAAACAATTAATTGTTGCTATTTTTTTTAAAAACTACTTTTGGTTAGAAATTACTTGTTTCTTCTCAGTAGTGCAATTTTTCATGAGTAATATAATTTACTGTTAATAAAAAATTATTTATTTAAAAATTGTTTAAACAAGTAAATGGTATTATTTTTGTCATAAACTGTACTTAGGACTAGAAATTTCTATTTTCTACTGTATTGTGCATTTTTTTGTAACTAAAACATTCAAGTAGGGTAACTGTACCAATTGTCGAGGGTTTTAGGCAACATGTGACTTTGACATTTTTTTTTCTCGGAAGTAAATGCACTTAAAAATTTGATTTTTGTATATTTGGACGAAGGATCTAATAATGTTTAATATTCATATTTATTTTTTTAATATAAACTAAATTGTTGAGCAAAAAATATATTTAAAAGTCAATCGAGCAAAAGCACCATTACACTGCAAAAAGAAGTATCTTAATTTAAGATGTTTTGGTAGTCATTTCTAAGATGTTTTGGTAGACACTTTTTAGTTACTTGAAACATCTTAATATAAGATGTTAAAAGTATCTTCGTACTCATTTTCTGTATATTTTTGGGGTAAAAAGTTTTGAGGTTAACTATGGGCTCTTATGGAAAACACTTTATGTATCTTAGTTTTTAGTAACTTACACTTATGGCGCATCTTACGATTCTCAAGTAACTTATCGCTATAAACATCTTATTCCAACAGAAACATCTTAATTTAAGATACTTTAAAAAACTTACAGAAGTATCTTACTTTTTTAAGATAGAAGAAATATCTAAAACGTATAAAACATCTTAAAAATCAGTAAGATACTTTAGAAAACATCTTATTTTAAGATGTAAGATACCATTTTTCCATCTTACATCTTATTTTAAGATATCAAAAAAGACACCTATTTTTGCAGTGTAGATGGTCTTGTGCTAATTTCTCGAGGGTCTGTTCCAATTGTCGAGGGTATGACATTTTTAAACATATAACCCAATATAACATAACAATTAACCTGTACAGATATTAGAAAATCGAGTAGATATTTATTTTTTCGATAAAAATATTATAGAACATTACCAGAAAACAAATATATTTATTTAACTATAATTGAATAATTTATAATATCGATATAAAACATTTTTATAGTAGATGATACAGGACAGAAAATTATTTAACTGTTTTTTAAACTTTTATAAATAAGTTAATTAAATTTAATCAATTTTGTTAATCAGACATTAATTGAAAAAATAAATTAATTTAAGTCACATTAAATTTGTAAACGAATAAAATAAACTTTTATTACGAACTGTAAATATAATGGTTAATTATAATTAAACTATAGTACAAAATTTTTTAGTTTTAAATAATGCATTTTTTTTATTAATTTTTTTCCGTCTTCTTCGTTTTTTTGGTTGATTATTTTCTGTTGGTTGTAAATTTTTGGAGCATTTTTTTTCTTTTTCTGTGTACCTATAAATGTTTGGCATTTATGTTTGACGTTTAGTAAATAAACACTTAACCATCGATAAATGGTGCATCAGCGAAAAAAGTGACTACACCAATTTTCGAGTCATTACCTCGAAAAATGGAACTGTCAAAAAAAAGGAACCAAATACCGATGATTTGCTTTAAAAAAATATTAAATATTTTTTTTTAACAAAAAAACATGCATACAAAATTAATTTAGTTCGTGTACAAAATTATAATAATAATTTTGTACACAAAAAGTCATTATAAATACGTTTAATTTGCATTTCTAAAAATCTGTTTTAATCAACCTGAAGTATTAAGAAAATGGAGATTCGTGTAAATTTCACAGCAGTGAATTATTTTAGTAGAATCGCTACGAAATTTGTATATATAAATATACAGTTGAAAATACAAAGATTATTTCGAATTTTTTTTTGTTCTTAAATATTATATATTATACTATTTATCTAAAAAAGAAAATTATTATCCTCGACAATTGGAGCACCCTCGGCAATTGGTGCAGTTACCCTATATAAGAAAAACTAAAAATTAATTATTTAAATATTGTTTAAACAATTTATTTTGTTAATTTTTCAATATACTATAGGGGAGAGTGGGTCAAACCGGCCCGGTGGGTAAACCGGCCAGGTGTCAATATCTCCGAAATGTCGAAAATGTCAAAAGTGCTATTTAGAAACTTGAAACAACCATGTGTAGTATACCTTATTTTTTCAATTTGACATTTTTTACTTTAGTTTGTGCAACGCTGGGAGCAAAAGTTTTTTTTAGTTCTTTTCTACACTTTTACGAATTTTTTCTTAAGGAAATTCTGAGGAAATCGTGTAATATTTCCAAATATTAGGTCTTAGGTTTTGAAGGTTCACACCTCAGGAATATTTATTACCAAAAACTTTGATGAATTTGCAAAGCGTTTTTTTTAAACAAATATTAATTCTCAAAATGGGCCTGTAGGGCAAAACGGCCATAGATAGGATATTTGCATTGTATTAAAGCTTCAAGAAAATTATTATTAATTAGAATGTTTTTTTCATTAAAATATTTACTTTCAATGAAAAATAATTGTCTTCCAATGAGAATTAGACCCTTTAATATTGTTTCCCTGATAATTTCAAACATTTTTGTTTTGTTATTAAAAAAATTTATTTATTTAATTAAAATTCAATCCTGTATTATAATTTACATTATTACAACTATTATTTACATGATTCTTTATGTTTTTTTGTTATTATAGATTACTTATACAAATGCAATATTATAGATAAAAAACCTAGGAGGCCGGTTTACCCCAGGGAGTGGGGGAAACCGGACACTTTGCAACATTTTTTAAAGTTAACACAGCAACTAAGCAATAAAAAATAAAGTATAGATAAATTGTTGAAACAGTTTCAAAATTAATAATTTTTTTTATTATCAGTAGATGTTTTACTTATGAAAAATTGCACAATTGAGATAAAACTAGAAATTTCTAACCCTAAATACAGTTTATGAAAAAAATATCAACAATTAATTGTTAAAACAAATATTTAATTAATAAATTTTTAATTTTCTATAATTAGTACACTGGGGTCAAAAAGTTTCAGTACATTTGTACTGATAACTTTAAAATGCTCGCTTCACTTGAAATTCAAATATTTCTGTAAAAATTGGTGTTAGAGATATCAAACTAGGATCATTTTGAAGTTCAATAAATTTAGAGTCAAATAGGCTAAGACATAACCTATTAATAGTGTAAATATTAAAAATGTAATTCTTTAAAGTTAGAGATTTTTTGTGAAAATTGCGATTTTGAAATCTGGTCGTTTCCGTTCACTTGTTTTATCAATTAACCACACTTTTGAAAAATATGCACCTTTTTGTTATTGTAAAATAAAAAAATAGTCACCTAGAAAGAAAATAAGGAATAATGATAGAGTTAAAATTTGTAAAACAATAAGAAGAGAGATAAATTTCATGTAAATATCTTAAATTTTCTAAGATGAAGAGGTTCAATATTTTTCAAAAGTGTGGTTATTTGATAGAACAAGTGAATGAAAACGACGAATTTGCAATTTATATTCTTTGAAAAATTTCGAGAGCAAGGGAAGTTATTTTTATAGAATTTGAAGAAAATACTTAATATATGTGAATAATTTTGGTCTAGAATTAAAGAATGAAATTTGTACTTTTTATTGTGCAACTATCAAAACTTAAAAAAAAATTTTCTTCAATTGGCGTACGCTTGAATTCCAGATTTCAAAATCGCAATTTTCACAAAAAATCTCTAACTTTAAAGAATTATATTTTTAATATTTACACTATTAAATTGGTTATATCTTATCCTATTTGACTCTAAATTTATTGAAGTTTAAAATGATCCTACTTTGATAGGTCTTACATCTATTTTTACAGAAATATTTTAATTTTAAGTGAAGCGAGCACTTAACAATAATCAGTACAAATGTACTGAAACTTTTTGACCCCAGTGTATAGTATATAGATGTTGCACTCCTGAAAAATTTCACTATTGAGAAAAAACTAAAAATTTTTGTCCTAAGTACAGTTTATGAAAAAAAAACAATTAATTATTAAAACAATGTTTAATTAATTTATTTTTTATCGATCAAACATTATTTTAATAGGTTTTTTGATTAATTTTCTTAATCAATGAAGCTAAAAAAAGATATGGGACATTCCACTTCAACACGGACAAATGAACTTTGATTTTTTGTTTTAGATGATTCTATTGCGTATCGCCAAAAAAATTCTTAAAAACATGCTTTTTTTTCACTGTTTAGATTTTTACCCCCCCCCCCCCCCTTAAGCGAATTGTATCAAATTTGAACATTTTTTCCGCCATATTGGATCCGCTATTTTGAATTTTTAAAAAGTGATTTTTGGACCTTTTGACTTTTGACAGCTCTATTGGCATCGGAAATCCCAACTGAAAAAGTTCGTCTGGATTTTCCACATGGAAATTTACGCAGAAATCCATGAGGAGATTTGAAATAATTCACATGGAAATCCACATGGAAATTCTCTATTTCTTCTATTTTTAAATATTTTCAAAAATAAACATCAAATTCGAATTCTGAGACCCCGAAGGGGTCTCACTCACTGCTTTCTGCATTTTTAAAGAGGTTTACGTTCATATTTGGAGTTTATTAAGAATATAAAAAAATCCATGCGGAAATCCACATGGCAATCCATGCGGATTTCATGTGGATAGTTTCAAATCTCCATATGGATTTCTACCTGAAAAGTCCATGGGAAAATCCAGACGATTTTTTTCAGCTGGGATGGAATTTTTTCATACAACGTCCATCGGCATCTTAAAGTACACGACTGTAGAAATCTTTTAAGCTCTAGAACGTTTAAATCCATCAAAGCAATTTTTGTTTGGAGCTCTGTCCGATTTGACGTGAAATGTCCCATATTTTTCGATTTTATGATTTTTTTAATACTTATTGTTATTTAAGAAATGTTTAAAAATAAAAATTCAAAAATAGGGCTCAAGAGATCGATAGAGAATTTAATTACGAAGATTTGGAAAAAAGAAAAAGCGTTTTGATAATAAATTGTGACCTGTAGAGTGATTTGAAACGAAAGTTGCGCCACCATAAGCGAATAATGCACGAGTCCCGGCACGCCGCGTTGGGCATTTTATTTTTTTCTCGTAAAGTTATTGTTGTCCGTTAATTAAGTTTACAGGAAATATTCTTTACATTATAGAAAATGTTTACAAAAAAAAATTTTTAAATTGAAGATAAATTTTTTTCAAATTTTGAATTCAAAAAATTTTTAAAAATTGTTTTCGGACAAAAAAAGTTTTTTTTCCTTTTATTTTTTTCTTTAAAGTATTTCTTAAAATTATGAGTATTTTAAAAAAAATTATCTTAATCGGTTAACAAGAAAAAAAGTTATTTTTTTAAAACTTAAGGATTTCTTTTTGGAGGGTTTATTAAATACATATTGAAGAGTAGAAAAAAAATTTTATAACAAAATGGCGGCGGTAAATTGCATAGGAAAAATCGACTTTTTTTTTCTTTACCAAAACGGCCGGAAAGGTTTCTTGAAAAGTTTAAGTCCTGGAACAGAAAACAAAGAAATTTTATAATCTATATAATATAAACTTGAAAAGTACATAGGACTTTTTTTTATATCAATTTTTGTAGAAATGGTGCTTTTTTTAGTAAAATAATCAATTTTTCGACAAAAAATAAAAAGTAAATTGTTTATAAAAATTAAAGTTTACATCCAATTAAAAAAAATCCTATGTACTTTTCAAGTTTATATTATATAGATTATAAAATTTCTTTGTTTTGTGTTTTAGGACTTAAACTGTTCAAGAAACCTTTCCGGCCGTAAAAAATAGTCGATTTTTACTATGAAATTTACCGTCGCCATTTTGTTATAAAATTTTTAATAAAATTTTTTTTTTACTCTTCAATATGTATTTAATAAACCCTCCAAAAAGAAATCCTATTCTAGTTTCCATTTTCTCAAAACAAATCATCAAAGATATAGGTCTTTTTTTACTGACTCTAGGGTAGTGTTACCCCTTAAAAACTTTTCGATTGTAGGAGCGAACTATCGGAACTAGGACAAATATGTCCATGAGTTTCGTCATACGGTTAACAGGGCGGTTCAGTCTACTTCCAAATTTTCACTAGGGTTTTTGAATTACGGTCGTCAATCTCAGCAGATTATGAGTTCAGGTAGGGAAATTAAGAGTAAAGTTTCGGTTTAACGAATTAATCTGGAAGTGTAGTGTGATAGGATGCATAGATTAGAAGCATTACGGGATTTTGGGGCAAGAGGGATATGTGTTAAATAACATAAACTTGCAAATGGAGCTCAGAAGTTTTCATCGAAATTAGTGCTAAAATTTGAAAAGCCCTATGAGATAGTTAGACACTTCTCTTTTGGTCAGTTACGAATTGGGATTTGATACAACTCATCATGTGGAAAAAGTACATGTGTCAGATCTCAAAAGATATTTGACACCTCGTAATTAAGTCCTTTTAAAGAGTAATTACTAAAATGTGTTTATTTCAGGGCGATCGATGCCAAAGCCATCTAAGAGGTCAATCGGAGATCCGGAACGGACCAGCCAAAGTCAACAATCCACGGATCATAGAACGATGCCAAAACATTGTGAAGTAAACGCAGCGTGGCGCCGAAGATGGTCAAGTCGCCTCTCATTTGACGGACAATGCCCTCCCAAATTGCCTCCAGTGACGGACAAATGCGAGCAGAGACAATTGAATCGGATGGTACGGGAGGTAATGTTAAAGCGCCGTATTGATGGACCCAATGTTATCAAGTCACAGGACTTTCAAGTCGATCCTCAGATAGAGAGAATCCAACGGGTCACCGTCATTGACCAAAAGTCCTTGGAAGCGATCCCCAAAATAGGAATCGGAGCTCCGGATAATCGGCAGTATCGTGGAGTAACACCCGCCCTTAGCGATGTCAGTGATGACTCCACACTGACACCACGTGAACTAGGCGAAAGTTTACAGGCTTGGGAAAGCCGTGCTGCAGAGTATGAGTTAGAAAATTTGGTGAATGAGGTTCAGCGTACGAAAGAAGCCCAGGCAAAGATAAATTCTGCTAATGAAACTCAGAAGGTTGGTACTAGTAGGCCTCAACTAATAGCCCCAAACATGACCATTGTGGACTGTAATAAACACCAGTACGGTGAAACCGGGGCTACACCAACGCGTCCGATCATTAAATCTGGTCGCATGTTCGGTTCCTTGGACCAGATAGCTACGGATCCGGATTTGGATCCACCACATGGGTCCTGCTTTAATTGTTGGGAAAAAAAGCATCATTTGAAAGACTGCCCGGATCCACTTAATACATTTTGCCGAAACTGTGGAAGGAGGAACGTGCTCATAGATAGTTGTCCTAGGTGTGCCCGAGTGTTTCCTAAGTGGTTACGACGTAAAGCGGGCTCAAAAAATTCTAAAGGCTCCAAAATTCAAGAGACACAGTGGACAAAAGGAACACTTTTAAGTGGTTCACTAGGATCCAATTTAAACCTCTACAAAGGTCAGCAACAAACAAAGGAACAGACGGATTCCTCATTGAAAATTGTTAAGAGTATTTCAACTCAAACGGAAGATTTGGACCCATTGGAAATGTTAAAACGCCTCAAAGAACTTAATGAACATTTAAAGAATGTTCCGGAAGAATTATCGAGTGCAATCCGCATTCAATTTTTGGAGGGCCTTCGTCACAAGTCGTCCTCTTCTTAAGTGTTTTGGGTTCGATAATGAGTTGGTTTGGTTTACTTTATTTCTAAGATTGGCATTTATTGTACTTATTTTCCTTACCTGTGGTCATGTTGGAAGACCACTATTCATGAATTCGTTTCTTTTATATTTTGTATCTTATTCTATTATTTTATGTTTAATTACTATTGAGACTGAAATACTATCAGTATTATTAGTATAAATAAAAAGAAATCGTTATAGTCATTCCTTTTTTAATTTTTGAGTCGGCATGCATACCGGCTACGAAATAAGGGTCTCTAATTTGGTCAAATTTAGCGGACTTCGGGGACGCGCATTAATTCATTAATTCATTTACTAATTTTATCAATTTAGAGTTCTTAATCCCTTAGCAGTGTAGTCAAAGTAAGCTTTTCGTGCCACAAATGTGCAAAAAATTTTTTTTTTTTAATTACTTGATATTATTATATTTTATGTTTTCGGAGTCGCTGAATCCGAATATTTGATCAAAATTTAAAAATTCAAAATGGCGGCTCCAAAATGGCGGCTTAAAAAATTTAAAAGTTTCCGTATTTGACTAAAAATACTCACTTGGGGGTTTTTGGGGTCGCTGATTTCGAATATTTGGTTAAAATTAAAAAATTTAAAATAGCGGCTTCAAAATGGCGGCTTTAAAAATTTAAAAGTTTCCTGATTTGACTAAAAATGCTCACTTTGGGGGTTTTTGGGGTCGCTGATTTCGAATATCTGGTTGAAATTTTAAAATTAAAAATCGCGGCTTCAAAATGGCGACCGAAAAAATTTTAAAGTTTTCGGATTTGGCTAGAAATGAGCATTTGGTGGTTTTTGGAGACACTGAATTAGAATATTGGGTTAAAATTTTATAATTCGAAATGGCGTCTTCAAGATGTCAACTAAAAATTTAAAAGTTTACGAATGTGGTTATAAATAGTTATTTGAGTCTTTTGGGGTTTATATTTTTATATATGTATAATATATTTTACATATATTATATTTTTATATTTATATATATTTACACAAACTATTTAAAACACCGCTCTTAGTCGAATCTGGAGTCACGAACTATTTAATTTAATTCCTATTATTAAATTTTTTAATATAGATCGATTTTGAGTATTTCACAATGTTTTAAAACATCGGACATATTAATTCCTCTGCTTTAAGTTTTAAGAACTAATTTGAGAACTTTAAATTTTTTTGGTCGCCATTTTTAAGCCGCCATTTTGAATTTAAAATTTTTAATAACTGATTTGGATTCAGCGACCCCGAAAAACCCCGAGTAGACATTTTTAGCAAGATTCGTTAACTCTTATATATCTTTTTTTTCGATGCCGCTATAGCGGTCATACACACTGGGGGCACGAATTATTTTGGCCTCTATAGACGTCAAACACTGTGAAGGGATTAATAAATCGAATTAGTGTATTTGTCCAATATTTATTTAGAATTACACAACCCAAGGGGATGTAAAGAATTCTATTAATAAGGATTAGCGACTTTTCAAATCCCGTTGAAATAAGGAGAACATATTCTGATTCGGCAAGAGTAATTTCTTTATGAATCTCTCGTCACAGCGTCTTTGCATATGGCGTCGTTGGTCTCAGCGGAGTTTCCCTTGAGTTTTTTTTAATTGTTTGTCGTTTCGTAAGAATTGTGAGTAGTTGTTAAATTATTTAATTTCCATTGACGAGTAATATGCACTATAGGCAGCTGTATTTCTTCAAAGTTGATTGAAGATGCTATGGTTGTTAAACTTTTTTCTGTTATCTGTTAACAGAATATAAGGAGCGTCCCATCTGAACACAACCAATTCCTCAAACACTTTTACTATGTACTTGACATCAAACTGAATTGGTTTAAGCTCTATTCAGCGTGAAAACAAACCTTGGAATACCAAATACTTACACTGATTTTTACTGGAAGGAAATTCCATACAGTCTGCTGCAACCACAACCGATGGGTGTTCCTCTGACATATTAAACCTTGAGGTTCTTCTTGCCATATCTTAAATTGCTGACACTCATGATACTCACGAACAAACCTCGGGACATCATAATAAATGCTTAGTAATACTCCATGGCCACCATATACCATATCGTCTGAGCTACTGCAAAACCGCGCATCTACATTTGCTTTATTTGCTTTATTTATCTACATCCGCTATTTCTAAAGAAACGCGGTATTATAGTAGCTCGACGATATATCACCTCTGTACCAAAATGTCCTACCGCAAATTCGAAATGAACATCCTTCAACACTTTAATTCGGTGCTACTCTGAGAGCACTAACTTCAAACCCTTTTCTTAGCCGGTGATTGTCAACAACGAAGGATCTTTTCGGTGACATTTCATTGGAAACGAGCCAATCGACCTGACGAATCATTAAGATTCCTGAGACACCTCAGTGCACTAATTTATTGTTATGGCCGTGAATCCATTATATCCCTTGATATAAGATCTATATTTCTTAATGGCACTCACGCTATGTAACGCTATAGCATATATGTCCGTAGGTTGTAGGTTCAATTCCCCTTGTGCGCAATTTTGTTAATTTTCATAGACTTGTGTTATTTCTAGAATTTAGTCCTTAATTGTACAAAAATTTGAAAATCTCTTACATAATTATCTGAAAAATAGACTACATTGAATCTTTCGTAATCCTCCATTTGAAAAATAACATGAGTTTCTATCAAGTGTGACATAATATTGCTGAATAAAATTGCACTAATTTTAATAGTGAAGTTGCTGAAAATCAATTTTCCTAAATTTGACGTTTGTCTTGAGCTTGTCAAAAGCTCTTCAAACAAATGTAAATACAAAAAGGTATACTTTATTTTAAGTAAATTTAAATTATTACGGTCATTTATTTCTCTTTGACAGTTTTATTATTCTTTTCATTTATTACACGTTTATTCACAGATATTGTATACGAAACTTCTTTACTTATGAAAAATTGAAATATTTCAACAAGAATAGAATGCATTCATGAGCTTTTGCATGTGATCTATTGGATAATATTGAACGTCATGATAAAGTTTTTTTTGGAGAAAAAAGTGGATGTCCATGTTAAAAGCTGAAAATTTTCCGTGGTATATGACGATTGGCTTTTAGAATTGTAAAAATAGTAAAGTAAAATCTTCCAATTTATCAAAAATTGGAGGGATGAGTCTAACAGTGTGTATCAAAGCATGCTCGACGGCGCGTGCCTGTATGAGAAATGATCATCTTTTATGCCGAAATACTTTTAAACTTTGGCAAATTTGAATCTGAACCAACATATTTTCTATCTAAATTGAAACTCATCAATTTCATTTTATATCGATTTGTTTTGATATAATGATATCATACATAGAACTTTTCAAACACTTTTTATGACAATAAGGACAAGCAATCGATCAACGCGTACATTTTTTAGATTATTAGCATGGCTTGAATCCTATCCGAGTTGAGATCCTCTCCATTATTATCATTAGCCCATTACACAACATAATCAATATCAATTTATATCTTTTTTAGTAACTCCGGGAATGATGAAAATGGACCTGATAGGTAAAATTTAAAGTCATCAGAATATTTCTGAAATTTATAGTTTTAAGCTGATTCCCTACGTCTAAGACAAATAAATTAAAAAGTAGTAAGGAATTACATCTTCTTTATAAACCAAACCCTTGAGCGTTTCAAACTAATGATTCATTAACTTTATATAAATTATATATCAGATATTATTCCAAGACCCCTTTCGACGACCATTGGCAATTAATTATTCATTCCAGTGTAATAGAAAGCAATCGATTTCAATCATACTAAAATCGGAGTTCATCTAGAGTTTTTCCTTCTATTCCCTATTCGAATCGATATAAGTGTCGTTCAAAATTCATAGATATACTCCAACATTCGGACACGATATGCAGTTCGCTATATTGGAATTAAAGAATGGGGGAATTGAAGGGGTGATAAAAAGAGGCGCCGTGGTTGGTTGACGGTGCTTTTAAAGAGAACTGAGCGAGTCAATTTGTAGGCTGTCGCAAACTTTTAAAACACTAGTTGACAGCCGGTCTGACCACCCTCTCTCTCTCTTTCCGTATAACCAACGAACCAACCCCGAAGTATTCCACCAACCATTCCCTTCGCAAGTGAAAGAGCAAGAAAAAGAGAGAAAAATAAATTGAGAATTGGGGTGGGACACCCTCTGCATCTTGGTAGCCGATGGATTGTAAAATAAAACTAACTTGGCTCTTTCGTGGCTGAGAACTGAGTACCAGCTTAATCTCATTTCGCGAGAGACCCTTTTTTTGTCTTTTAAAGAAGAAACTTTTACTCACGTTATCAAATCCCTTCAAAAATAAAATCTGCTCTGTTCAAAGTGAAATCTTTTAACTGTTTTTTTGTGGATAAAATTTGCTTTTTATATAGCTTTTAACAGAATTATAAATCAAATTCTTTTACGTTCGGGAAATAATAATAAAGAAGAAATATAGTATATATATATATTAACAAAACCATACCTCAATTTTTTGTACGAATAGAGAAATTGGAATTGTTACAAATAAAAGTGTGAAAAATAGTAATAATCGACATTAAAATTATTAGGGCTAAACAAAAGCAGTAATAACAGTAGAAACTGATAGTATTATGTAATCAAAACCAATTATAATGTAATGTCAAGAAGACAAGAAAAAAGACTACTGACAACATACATTGTGACAAAAAATGTAGGCCATATTGATATATTATTAGTTTTATAAGGTGACATGACATTTTGTTTCACATTCACAAAAATAAACTCTGAATTCATTAACAAAAAAGCTGACAGACCAGAAATAAAGTAACTCAGCTGTGGTTCAAATTATCATCTTACAGAATCAGACATTGTCAAAAAAGAATAAAATTTTAGAAGAGACACAGATGTCTCCAAGGAAAATGTTAAGAATTTATATAGGTATTTGAATATAAGAATTATAATAACGGTCAAGTTTAAGTTGATAGTTATTGCAATAGTTTCTTTATTTCTAAAGGCACATTATTCTATAATACCAAAATTTATTCGTCTGTTAAAAACTGGTAAATGCTATTTTAAAAATTTTAATTGATTAATCGCTAAAAAAACTGATGAGAAAGAAAAGTAAAAATTAGAAAGAAACTAATTTTATTTAGGTGATTCAATATGGCAGACATACTTTTTAAAAATTCTACGAGTTTGATTGAAATTCATTATTCAGGGATTCTTACTCCGAGTAATGAATTTCAAACGTATCCGTTAAGTTTTAAAACAATAGATCCGTCATTTTGAATTGGGCAAATATGACATCAGATTCGTAATCAGGAACCCTGATACCCCCCCATTAACAAGTAGGGCAGTTCTGAAGAATTTGCAACTTTCTGATCCTGCGACGTGGTATTCTCCTGGTCGTTGAACTTCTTCTGGCATAAAAAGCAGCGTCGGATCTTCCACCAGCTTATGGTCTGCTTCTACGCAATTGAAGCACGCAGTTGAACTATCTACAGCTTTGGAGTCTCTTCCTATATGGCCAAAGTTTAGGCATTTATGACACCTCTTGACGGTAAGGCCATCCATGTCACGAATCTCCAATCTAGTCTGTTGGTCAACCATCTGCACCTTACCAATTTTCTGATTACCCTTGTCACCTCCTCGGTGAATGATACCTCTTTCGAAGACTCTCCAATTTTGATAAGGAGGTCTCGCTTCTTAGCGAGTCTCGCTCCCATAATTATTGTCTGGCTGGTCTCTAAGTCTGCCTCTTTATAAAGTTTCCCTAGGTCTTTGGAGTACGTCGTACCTTCAGCAACTTTGACTATCATCGTAGATTGTTGTTGTGGCTCTCTTCCCTTATTCGATGAACTTGGCTTTGGTGCCAGTTTGATCATTTTGGAAGTCCCTCCTCTTTCTTCGTCAACTCAGGACTGTTTCTGTTCCGCTTCTGAGCCTCCAAGACAACTTTTTTTAGCTTTAAAACGATCTCATTCCAGCCTCCGGTCTTGGCGTGCTTCTTCCAACCAAGTTAATCCTTGGTAGAATTTTTTTGTTCGCTGCTGCTTGCTTCTCCTTGACATCCTGTATGAGCGATGTTAAGCTTTTGAGTCCACCCTTGATAGTCATATGGACATTTCTTTGGACTTCACAGGACTTCAGCATCTCGCTGACCTCTTCTGACATTTTTAAAATGATATCTGACTCTTCCTCCTGCAGCATAATGTATTCATCTCGATCTTTATTAAAGCTAGCAATGTCATTCGCAGAAGCATTACAGAAGACAGAAATGCAGCTGACTACACTTGTCACGCTGCTTGCACTTCCTCGTCTTTCTACCCTCTCCAAGATAATTCTTGGTACTAACAACGCGTTTTTTCCCCTGCATCCTTGGGTCACTGATCACAGCCGAAGCATTAACTCACAGATACTCCTTAGTTTTACAATCGCTCATTATAATCCTTCTGTTTTAATTGTCCTTTAGTTAAAAGCCCCGCCACCACTATAAGGTTTACTGAACATATCCCTGATGTCATTCAATAAAAACATTGTAACTGCCAAAAAAATTTGCTTGTGTGAGTACTTAAACGAATTCAAACATTTGTCAACATTGTTTTAATACCTGTGTTATTATGACTGCATAGGAATAGATTTTAGGCAGTCAAATCAATTACGATTTTTAAGTAAAAATATTCTATAATTTGCTTCCCAATACAAAAACGGCAATAAAACTTTAAGAGCAGTTTATTTTTGTATTAGCTCATTTATAAAATTAACGAGCAAAAAGAGCACAGGAAAAAAATACACCCCTTGACCTCTTTTGCTTCGCTACCTTTCATATATATACACAAACACACATCTATAAAGGACTCAAAGGGTAATTTATCTTCCCGTGCAACACCCAAACTGGTACAGCTCATACTTTGCCAGAAACCTAACACAACATCTCACTTAACCCGACGTCGAGAAAACAATTAATGTATTATAGATTAATAATTACGCTCCGATTCCGTTAAGATAGAATAACATACAAAAAACGAATTTCTGCGCAATATTGTAAAATAATGACATGTTAAATAATGAAGGAGTATCCAAGAATTCATAAATACAATTTATCAGAATATTTAATTCTAAAGAAGAAGTGTCTGAAAGTGGCGTCGACAGTGAGCGTAGAAAAACAATTTTTTCCAAGGCTTTGAATTAGAAAAGCTTAACTTGACAAATTTTGTATCTTTCTGGTTAAATGAAAGAAGTGGAATTAGGTGACGTTCCTATTTCTAAATACCTCAAACAATTGTTTGGATGTTGATCATCGACGGTAACTGTAGAAACATTTTAGTAGTATATATCTAACCGAATTTATTTGAATTTTATTTAACAAATTTTCTTATAAAGTAAAGCATGTAGAAATCAGGACAAATTTTACGTGCTCTTAAAAGTAAAAATTTATCATTAAAGATAGTTTTTAATATGATAATAATTATATTAATATATAAAGAATTAATATTATAATAATTAACATTCAAAAATAAACTGACACGCAAATAAAAGTTGTACCCAGCACGGCGATATGTTTCTCTAGAAAAGCCAGAGTCTTACACAGGAAAAAAGAAGTATTATTAAAACACTAAAAATACTGTTAAAACTACACGCAACATTTTTAACCGACAGTGTGTGATTTTAATACTTCATTAGTGTTAAAATAACACTGGAATGTGTTAAATTAACATTTTAAATGGGGTTAAAATAACAACAAAATTGTGTTAAAACAACATCACCTGAAAACTACACGCAACAAATTTAACACATATTTTTCTCTGTGTAACTGAAACAGCTAAAAATTTCGTTAATATAGTAAAATTTGTAACTGTTCGAGGTAGAGTTTTATCACTCAATGTTTTTTTTAATTTTATTAAAAAATGGGTGGTGATGTAGGAATTTTATCTTTGGATTTGTTACGTATGATCTTGTAACGACTTTTAATTTTTTTATTTTCAATAATTTTTATAATATATATGGGTGATTAAATTTAAAATGTCATTTTTGATTCTACTAACTTTGATTTTTCGATGTTGGATTTTAAACTTAACGATACTCTATTTTGGTTGACTAGAATATAATTATGATGGACAAAAATAATAGTGGTCGAGCAGGTGGAAGCAAATTTTAATTTTCACCAGGTGAAAAACGAAAGGCAGAAATGTTAAGAAATTTTCTGTTTTCGTTTATTCCTTTCTAAAATAAATTCTTACAACTTTAAAAAGTTAAAATATTTCAAATTACAATAATGAATGTTTTAACATGACTTAAAAAATATTTGTAATGAGTTCTGCCATAAATTAATATACTTTTGAAGACCAAAAAGACATATGAACATTGAGGGACACCACTGACATTTTTGAAAGATTTCACTGATAATTTTTTTTGAATAGTGAGAATAAAATCAGCTTATAAATTACAATCCAGTATCAAATCTTCATTAACTGCATATAAGGAGTAAATTTAACACAAATTTAT
Organism: Leptopilina syphax; assembly: GCA_032872505.1. Lineage (NCBI taxonomy): Eukaryota > Metazoa > Arthropoda > Insecta > Hymenoptera > Figitidae > Leptopilina > Leptopilina syphax. Next base: position 9,789,766 of record CM065475.1, read on the forward strand.
TAAAAATAAAATAATAAGCTGCAAGAAACAGAATTTTGAGGGGACACCACTGACAAGGGACACCACTGACATTTTGCTTCATTTCTCATTTTCGAAAAAGAAAGACTTTATTTTTAAGTTAAAGTCGGTGCGGTTTTTAAAGTACGTGTAATAACTGAAAATGAGATACAATAATATTTAAAAAATATTAATATTATGAACAAGTTTTTGATGGGGACACCACTGACATCGTGTGCTCGACAAAGTGATACTTGCTTTCTGCCACCAACTGTACAAGTTATAGATGTGATAGAATGTTGTAATGTTTTTTCTTTAAGAAGCTATACATATCACCAATACTATTAACGCTTAATAAGGCAATTATCTGCACTAGGTTATTTAAATATCAGGCATGATATTCAAAATTTGCGATAATTACTTAAAAATATAAAACTTACGGACAGGCGATTTTGATTTTTTTTCTAGCACTGGATCAAAATTATTCTGCTAGCACAATTACTATATAAAAATATAGACTCTTAGCTGTACAAAATAATTTTTCTGGTACTAAAAATGTGAGAATCAAAATTTTTATTATTAGGTAAAGTTCTGATTTCTTAAGTGCGGACAAGGGACACCACTGACATTTTGCTTCTAATTCTTCTGCCAAATTTTTTCAGAGAATTTCTGGCGACTAAGAATTATTAATTTAAGTAGAAGGAGTGATTAAGAAAATTAATTGACTTCAAAAACTTTTATATATGAACTAGTATTCCAAATTTTTGGGCAGGACATGAAAATGACATTTTAAATTTAATCACCCATATATTCATTAAAAATTGAGAATTTTTGCAATTAGGACCATCTTAGGAATTTGCAAGCTTGCGAAAAACTTGCCTGGCAACAACGAAGTTATTAAAAAAATCATAAAATTAAATATAAAATAAATTGAAAATAATTAAATCGAAGTGAAATAAGTTGAATTATTATAAAAGAAATCGAGTGAGATTGTTAATTTTACACATTATAAAATCCTCCTATTTAAAAAAGGACATGTCACACATGTCACATGTCACATATGTCACAAATGTTACAAATGTCTATCACAATGTTACATGTCACAATGTCACATGTCACGTGTCACATATGTCACGTGTCACTTATGTCATATATATAGTTGGTGTTAAAAATTTTTTTTAAATAATTTGCTTAAATAATTTACTTTATCAGTTGATCAGTCGAAATATGATAAAAATTGTCCAATTTAGATATTTTAAAGTTTCTTGTGAAAAAAATTGATAATTTTTAAATTTTTCAAAAATTTTCAAAATTAGTGTTAAAAAATTTTTTTAAATAATTTACTTAAATAATTTACTTTAAAACAGTTGATCAGTTGAAATATGTTAAAAATTGTCCAATTTAGATATTTTTAAGTTTCCTTTAAAAAAAATTGATGATTTTTAAATTTTTTGAAAAACTTTCAAAAATTATTGAATATTGTAGTTAATTAGTCCAATTATGTTGAAAATTTTAGAATTTTATCGATGTCAAGTTTTTGAATTTTTTTTTCATGTAGAAAAAAAGAAAAATTTTAGTTTCTGCACTTTTTTAAAAAAATTTTTAAATTAGACAATTTCTTACATAATTTTAACTAATTAAGTAAAAATAAGTAAAATGTTTGTCAATTTTAAATTATAATAATAATTCAATAATATAACTGAATAAAATAATTGAAACTCAAGAGTTTTTAACAAATTTCAACTTAAAATGTATTAAAAATATCATTTTCTGTTCAAAGTTTTTTTTTACCCCAAAATATAATATTGAAAATTTTTATTATATACATATTTTAAAATTTCATGAAAGATATTATAATAATACATTAAACTTGTAACCATAGAATTACATATTAATACATTAAAGAAATTTCCATTTGTTTCTCATTTAATTTGACTTAATTAGAAAAATTATTTAATGAACTTAAATAGATTTATCTTCATTATTAAAATCATTAATTTTTTCGTCCGAAGTAAATTCAAATTACAATATAATTAGTATTCTTTAATTAAGTTATTATTGTATTTTAATTTAATTGTTTTTTCACAAACTTATTCTTTATATTGTTGTATATTATAAATGTTACGTTGCTATAGTGATGTTAAAAAATTCGTAAAAACAAAGGATTTTTGACATAAAGTTAAATAACCGCGGAGATCGAGTAATTTAATATTCAAAATGGAATTTGAATTTACTTCTGACGAAGAAATGAATGCATTTAATAATGGAGATAAATCCATGTAAGTTTTTGAAAACATATTTTTCTAATTAATAATTAAATTAAATAAGAAAAAAATTGTAATTTTTCAAAAATGTACTAATGTGTAATTTTAGGTTACACGATTAATGCATTATTATATTAGTACCTTTTAATTTTTATTGAATTTTAAAATAATGTTTTTATAAAATATCTTTAAATTTATATTTTAGGGATATTACTGGCTTCGTCGATTGTATTGATGGAATAAAAGAAGTTAAAACAAATCAAGGACACGTTTTCAAATTTGTTCTTAACAATAATTCTAATTCCCGTATGAGGGTTATAATCTGGGGAACAGAACTGGCAATGAAATATAAAGAAATTATTCAAATGAATAAGGTTAGAATTTTAAAAAATTGATAATTTATGAACATAATATATATATATATATATATATATATATATATATAAACAAATAATATATAGAATAAATAAATAAATAATATATAAAATAAATAAATATAATAATAAAAAATAAAAATAAATTATAATAAATAAATAGTAACTAATAATAAGTGAATAATAAAAAATATAAATAAATATTTACGTATTTTACATTTGAAAAACAAAAATTAAAAATATTATTTAGTAAATAAAAATTTTAATCCTGTTATTAAAAGGTTGTTGAAAAAACGGGCGGAACACTGAAAATTTCTAATCCAGGATTTAGAATTCCTAAAGAGAAAATATTGTTATTGGAATTCAATGTACAATCTTTCAGTAAAATTACTATTTTGGGAGATTTTCAGGGACATCAGGTACAAGTTAATGAAACTTTTCGTCAAATTCCATTTGATGAAGTAATGATTGTTGATGGAGATGTTGGTAATAATAAGATAAATTAATAATAATAAGATAAATTATTAAATAAATAATATAAGAATAAATAGATAATTTAATAAATTATTACAACAAATATAAAGTTATTAATATTAAATAAATTAATATTAAATATTTTTTAACTATCTCTTTTATAGAAATTGAAGATTTTTTGAAAGTTTCTTTTGTTGAAGTCACTACTGCTAATTCAAAATATGCTCAAGGAATGCTCGCTGATGGTTATTATAGATTGACTGTGCAAATAGCTTCATTTATTGAAGACGAAAAATTAATAAAGGGTGTGCATTTACGCTTGCGAGGTGTAATGAAAAAAGAAAGTAAGAAATATTAACTGTAACATAAAAAATTATGATAAAGTAAAGAAAATAAATTAATTTATAATAATAATAATAATAATAATTATTATTATTATTATTATTATTATTATTATTATAATAACATTTTTTGTCTTTAAATAATTATTTAAAATGAATAATAGTAAATAAATAATTTTTTATTTTAATAATAATAATTTCTTTATTTTCCAAAGCTGGATGCTTCAAAGTAAAGAACATGAGCTTCATAGATGTGGTAGATGAAACTATCATGGAGGAGAAAAAATTAAAAGCCTCTATCTATTCAGTAGTTTTGGTCAGAACTAAACGTCCTAATGTTTCGCCAGTAAACACAGAAAATATGAAAAGAAAATGCGTTGAAAATAATGATCATAAATTAATTAATTAACAATTAATTCTCTTTCTTAATTAAATCTATTTCAATTTTATGATCTAAAATCTTTTCATCATGTTATTAACAATTATTTATGATGAATAAAATGATTTATTATTAATATATCGACTAGAATTTTTATTATCTGAAAGAAATATTTATTATTTGTAAAATTAATTTTTTAATTTTTGGCGGTAAATTCTTTATAAACAAATTAAAATTAAATAAAAAATTAAATTAAAATTAAATTAAAAAATAATAAAATAGTAAAAAATTAATAATTTAATAAATAATAACAAATATAAAGTAATAAAAAAAATAATTATAATTATTAATAGAAATAATAAAAATAATAAATGAATAATAAAAATTATATATTTTTGTCGGTAAATTCTTTATAAACAAATTAAAATTAAATAAAAAAATTAAAAATTAAATTAAAATTTAATTTTCAAAATAATAAAATAGTAAAAAATTAATAACTTAATAAATAATAATAAATAGATAGTAATAAAAAAAATAATTATAATTATTAATAAAAATAATAAATGAATAATAAAAATTATATAATTAGATTAAAAATAATAAATAAAAATGAAAATAATAAATAATATAAAATAAACTAATTTAATAAATGTCATTAATAATAAAATAATTACAATTATTGATAATAAAAATCTTTTATTCAAAAATTTAAAAACTTAAATAAAATTAAAATTAAATAAATTAAAAAAAAATAATAAATTTTACGTTATTGGATATCTAAAATCAGACATTTTTAATTAGTGAAAAAATCTATTTTTGGATTTTTTGAAATATTTTTTTATCTTGAAATTTGAATTGACTTTTGTCAAAATTATATTCTTGGCAGGAAAGTGAATCGATTAATCCATATGAAGTATACATTTTTCCCAAAAGTTATCAAATTAATCGCTATTTTTAATTTTAAAAAAATTCAAATTTCTCTATTTTTACAAACGTTGCGGACTTCAGTCTTATAGGTAAAAAATATTTTGCTCTTAAAAATTTAGTATAAATGTGAAGGTATCAAATATTTGAATGTTGACATTTAAAAAAATGGTCTTCTTCGAAAAAGTATTACCAAACATAAAAAAAGTTCACAAATTGATTTGTTGAAAATCGTGTTATTTGTGATTTGAGAATTCGAGATTCAATAATCGTTATTTTATTTATTTTGTACAATAAAAAAGCAAAAGAAGAAAATTATTTGTAGGTTAGTTCTTAGTTTAGTAATATTATTAATTTTTAAACAATATTTAAATACATTTTATTTATAAAATTGAAATAAAAAATTTATTTAAGCAAATTGTTTAATTTAAGGCAATAAAAATATAAAAATATTACATTTTATAAATCAGAAACTTTTTTAAACTAATATTATTAACAACAATTGTACAAATTTCAATGTTAAAATATAAAATATAATATATATTTTATGGAATATTTCAAATCAAAATTATTGGATTCGCATTAATACATTCGTTCATATTCAAGTCATCAATTTCATCAGATACCTAATTATACATTTCATCAGATACCAAATCTCATATTTAATCAACAATTTTTATATTAATTATTATTTTATTAAAATTAGACTATATTATTAGTAATAATTAAACATGTCAAAACGAAAAGCAGATTGTTTAGAACCAAATGAAGAGGTATTTAAAAGAAGAAAAAATGAAATGGATGCGACTCGACAGCGAAGTTATCGTCAAAAAAAGAGCGCAATTAAGAAAACTAAACGTACAAAAGATGCTGAACGACAACGATTGTTTCGATTGAAAATAAAAAATAATCAGTTGTTAATAAAGCAGCAGTCAGAGATTTCCAACACGAATTGTGAAACACAAGAATTATTGCAAGATGAAAATCATTCAATTTAATCTACATCACATTGCGAAAAAAATCCAAAACAAAGTGATTGTTTAAACATAGACGATTTCATTTCTGCAAATAAATTTTCTGGGATTAATTTGACTCAGGGGAAAGTAGAACCAACAAAAAAAGAAGAAGAGTTTAAAGAACAAAAACGTAAAAAGGATGCTGCTCGACAAAGAGCTTATCGCGAAAAAATAAAAAGAAAACAATCTGTAACAAAAAAATTGTTAGAGGGTGGTGAATCTAAATTACAAACAACAGAATTATTGGCAAATGAAGAAACTCAAATTCAGTCTACTTCTCACTGTGAAATAAATAAATTTTCTGCTATTAATTTGACACAGGATAAAGCAGGGCCATCAAAAGAAGAAGATGAATTTAAAGAACAAAAACGTAAAAAGGATGCTGCTCGACAAAGAGCTTATCGCGAAAAAATAAAAAGAAAACAATCTGTAACAAAAAAATTGTTAGAGGGTGGTGAAACTACATTACAAATAACGAAATTATTGTCAAATGAAGAAATTGCAATTCAGTCTACTTCTCGCTGTGAAATAAATAATTTTTCTAACTTTAATTTGCCAAAAAGGAGATTAAAACGATTAAAAAAAGAAGAAGGTGAGTTTAAAGAAAAAAAACGTAAAAAGGATGCTGCTCGGCAAAGTTCTTATCGTGATAAAACAAAAAGAAAACTATCTTCAACAAAAAAATTGTTGGATGGTGCAGAAACGACATTAGAAACAAAAGAATTATTGTCAAATAAAGAAACTACAATTTTATCTACTTCATGCTCTAAAAGTAATATAAAAAATACTGACGTTTCTATTGAGAGCAATGTAATGGCTGATAATTTGAATATAAGCGATGTTATGTCTGAAAATAAACCTTTCAATACTGATTCAGATCAAAGAGATAAACAAAGATCAAAAGAAGCTGAAGAAGAATACAAGAAACTAAAACGTAAAAAAGATGCTGTTTGACAACGAGCTTATCGCGAAAGAATGAAAAATTATCAGTGTCCTAAAAAATCGGTTAATTTTTCAGAAACAATAGAAACATCCACGGTTGAAGTTGACACTTCAGAAAATATTAATGTTCCTATTGTACAAAATTCAGAAAGTGAAGTATTGAATATTAGTAATTCTACTTATGAAAACCAGTGTACTAGAAATAATATAAATCAATGTATTAATGATTATGTAGATGTCAAAGAACATTATATTGGTCCTTTAAATATTTTATGTCAACATTGTGAAGCAAAACATTTCCCTGCAGAAAAAGTGTTTAATAAAAAAAATTCTTTCAGCAATTGTTGCAGTCACGGTGAAGTAGTTTTAGACCCTTTACCTGATCCTCCAACTATTTTGAAAGAATTATTTGATGGCACTCACAAAGAATCGAAACATTTTCATGATCGTATACGTTCCTATAATAATTCTTTTGCTTTCGCATCTTTTAATGCAAATTTACTTAATTTTAACAATAGAAGACCTGGTCCTTTTTGTTTTAAAATCCATGGTCAAATTTATTATCAAATCAATGCTTCACTGTACCCTCCTGATAATGATAATCCTTCCTTTGGGCAGTTATTTATTGTAGATCAAAACGAAGCTACACAATTACGATGTGATCAAAGTAATTTGCTAAATCCAGATATTGTTAATAGCATTGATCAAGCTTTACGTGATTATAATATTTTTGCTAAATCTTATCAAATGATTCATGAAGAATTCCAAGCAACTTTGAGTGAATCTAATTCTCAATCATCTTCTGAACTACAATTATTATTTTCTTTAAAACCAGGAATGGATCTTAGAAGATACAATCCACAAAGAGTAAATGAAGTTGCAGCTATATTTACTACCACAGCAGCTGGCGAAATTCCTGAATCATATATATCTATACGAAATAAAACATCTAAAGAACTACAATTTGTAAGTACGATGGATGCTAATGTTGAACCTTGGATTTATCCATTATTTTATCCACATGGCACACAAGGATGGACTGATAATATAGCTCATGTAAAAAGACGTGGACGAGTGACAAGAAGTGAATACATGAAGTATCGTTTAGGCGTTCGAGATAACAATGTATTCTTACAAGGGGGTAGATTATTTCAACAGTGGTTAGTTGATAATTATGTCAAAATAGAGAAAGATAGAATGAATTTTTGTAGATTTAATCAAAAAACCTTACGTGCTGATACTTATCAAGGATTAATTGATCATTTACAACAAACAGCAACGGAAAGTAATACACGTGTAGGAAAAATGGTTATTTTGCCATCTACTTTTACAGGTTCTCCTAGAAATATGTTACAACATTATCAAGACGCTATGGCTATCGTTAGAAAATATGGTAAACCAGATTTGTTTATAACTATGACATGCAATCCAAACTGGATTGAGATTCAAGAAAATCTTTTACCTGGACAAATTCCTTCTGATCGTCCAGATTTAATATCACGTGTATTTAATATTAAAAAAACGCATTAATCGATACTATTGTTAAAAAGAAATTATTTGGTGATGTAATAGCTTATGTATCTGTTGTTGAATATCAAAAACGAGGATTACCACATATTCATATCTTAATTACATTAAAACAAAATTGTAAAATTATTACTCCTGAAGTAGTAGACAAATTTATTTCGGCTGAAATACCAGAAAATGATCCCAAATTACATGACATTGTTATTAAAAACATGCTACATGGTCCATGTAGAGATTGGTGCAAAGATGAAAAAGGCAAATGTAATAAAAATTTCCCAAAAAAATTTGAAGAAGAGACACTTATGGATGAAAATGGATACCCTACATATAAGCGACGAAATTTAGGAGATTACTTTCGTACTAATGGATGTAAAGTAAAAACCGCTGCCAAGTTGTATAATTTTTTTTTATAATTTTGGTGCTCATTTCATGAACACTTTACTTCCTCATGGAGATAAAAATAATAGAAATATATGAATAACTTTTTATAAATATGGTAAAAGTGATTGAGTTTTGGGTCAATCAATTTATTTTTAAATACCCTACAAGATAATTACAATAATTTAATAGTTAAACAAAAATTTTTAAACAAAAAAGTTGAGAAAATGTCATTTTCCACAATTTTTGGTTTTTAAAATACCAATAATTTCGAAATTTATTATCGAATTAGGTTCAAAAATGTGTCAATCGAAGCGTTTTTTGAAGCTCTACAAGTCGGTAACGATAATTTAAAGATTACTTCTACATTTTTCAACAAAATTTTCAAAAAAGTCTTATTTTCCAAAATTTTGAATTTTTAAAAGTTTAATATCTCCGGTTAATATGGACGAAAAATGTTCAATTAGGGCTCAAAAGATGCGTCTAAAAAAACTCTACAAAATTATAGAAAAACATTTATAGGTGTCCTAACATTTTTTTAAAATTATGGACAAAAAACGTTTTTTTGCAAAATTAAAAATCCAAAAAAAATTTAGTTAAACTTTATTAATCTATCTCAAAGTACTCTCATTTTATGTCCGCAGGTGAGATCTACAATTTAAAAAAAATTCAACCCAAAAGCTCTTCATGATTTCGAGATATTTATGAAAATGTGATGTTTACACACACACACACACACACACACACACACACACATACGGAATGACATTTTTTAAAAATGTCATTTTTGAACTCCTGAGGTCAAATAACATAAAGATATGTCAAATAATCGAACTCGAAAAATTTCGGTATTACAATACTTCCTCTATGAGGAAGTAATAATCAATACGTTGTTCCCTATAATTCAACATTGTTAAAAATGTTTAATTGTCATATCAATGTAGAAGTAGTTTCTAGCATTAAATCTGTCAAATATGTGTACAAATATATATATAAAGGACATGATGCTGCTACAGTTGTGATTTCTGATAGAGGATCAGATGAAACATTAATAAATCATGATGAAATTAATAATTATTTAGAAACTCGGTATGTTGGTCCTGTGGAAGCATATGATAGAATTCTAGGACGATCTTTACAAGAAAAAAGTCATTCTATTATTCGATTACCTGTCCATTTACCAAATCAACAGAGTGTTATAATTAACGGCAGCGAAAGTAATGATTCCATAAGAGCTGCATTAGAAAAGCAAACTATGCTTCTTGATTACTTTCGATTGAACGAACGTGATCCAGAAGCTCGCAAATTTACGTATGCTGAAATACCTTCTCATTTTGTATACAAAAAGACAAATGAATCATCTAATTGTAATTGGCAAAAACGCAAAACACAATTTAATGTAATTGGACGCATGTATTCTGTCAGTCCAACTCAAGTTGAATTATTTCATCTTCGATTATTGTTAATATCAGTTAAAAGTGCTACAATTTTTTAAGATCTTCTAACTGTTAATGGAATAAGACATGACAGTTTTCAAAATGCATGTTTAGCCTTGGGTCTTATTGAAGATGATGCTGAATGGAATCGTGCAATGTTAGAAGGAGAAAATTGGATGATGCCTGCACAATTAAGACGTTTATTTATTCGTATACTATTATATTGTCAACCCAATAATCCAAAAGATCTCTGGGAAAAATTTAAAGATTCAATGTCAGAAGATTTTCAAAGAAATAATGATATATTAATTTCTTATAGACACACAATTTTAGAATTTAATAATATTCTTTCTAATGAAAATTTAGACATTAGTAAATTTCCGTTTTTATCTGATGTCGTGAATTATACAAATGTAAATATTGATAGTAGCAATAACTTTATCATAGAAAATCACGAAGAACTGGGTCAAAGTCAATACTTAAAATTAAATTGTCAACAAAAAAGTGTTGTTGATATGATTTTGGAAGCTGTTTTATTAAACAAACCATCGTCATGCTTTTATATAGATGGTCCTGGTGGATCGGGTAAAACATTTATTTATACTACATTATATTATTTATTAAAAAGTAAGAAAAAATTATTTGCACCACGGCATTTACGGGTATTGCAGCAATATTACTTCCTCATGGAAAGACACTTCATAAAACATTTGGAATGCCAGTACCTTTGTTTTCAGACTCTGTCTCAAATTTCAAAAGTCAATCTAAAGATGCTGAATACTTGAAGCAAGTTGATGATTTTATCTGGGATGAAGCACCAATGGCACCCCGTCATGCTTTAGAATTAATTGATAGAACTTTGCGTGATTTTATGAACGTAGATTTACCATTTGGTGGAAAAGTAATGGTACTTGGTGGAGACTTCAGGCAACTTTTACCTGTAAAAATTCATGCTACTCGAAGTGAAATGGTCAATTTGTCAATTAAATTTAGTTCTCTTTGGAAAAATTTCTCTTTACATACACTGACTAAAAATATGCGAACTTTATCAGAAGAAACAGAATTTTCAAAATTTCTATTATCTGTTGGTGATGGAATCTTAAATGATATAAATAATAATTTATTACTACCAGAAAAATGTGTAGCCTCAAAATCTGATGATATTGTTCGCACAATTTTTGGTTCATTGATTGCAGAACGTAAATATGAAAATTTATCAAAAGTTGCAATTTCAGCTGCAAGAAACATTGACGTTGAAGAAATCAATTGCAGAGTTGTAGAACTTCTCGATAAAAATACGGAAAAAATCTATACTAGCGTCGATAGCGTTAAAAATTGTGACAATGGAGAAATTAATGATGGACTTTTGCCAGAATACTTAAATACATTAAATCCTCCTAACTTTCCACCATACAAATTACGATTAAGAGTCAATTGTATTGTTATGTTAGTTAGAAATTTAAGTATCAATGAAGGACTGTGTAACGGAACAAGATTACAAGTTTTAGAGCTTGCGAATAATCTTTTACGGTGTAAAATTTTAACAGGTGATAAAGCTGGTGATGTAGTATTTATACATAGAATAGACTTATATTGTGAAAATTTGTATCCGTTTACATTTAACCCTCTGCTGATGCTAACTTATCCCCACTCTATTGCCAAAGAACGTAAATCCCATAGTCCCCACCAGGCGTCCAGAATGACGATTTTTAAAGATAACGGTCGTTAGCATCAGCAAAGAGTTAAAAGACGCTAATTTCCAATAAAATTAGCATTTGAAATGACTATTAATAAGAGTCAAGGTCAAACATTTGATATGATTGGAATCGATTTACGAAAAGATGTATTTAATCATGGACAATTATATGTTGCATTTTCAAGAGTTCGTTCTTGGAAATCTTTTAAAATTTTTCTTGGGAGTCAACGAACATCTAACATTGTTAAAAACTATGTATATAAAGAATTGTATGTTTAATAAATTAAATACTAATTGATTAATATGATTTATTACTTAAATAAGTATTAAATAAAAGAAGTAAATACGCGCGCTACAGCGCGCGTTCGGTCTCGTGATATAAAACGAGCATAATCAGGGTTGCCACAGGTCAGGGAAAAGACAGGGAAAGTAGAATTGGTCAGGGAAATCAGGGAAAAGTCAGGGATTTTTATTAAAAGTACTGGAAAAAATTAAATTTTTAGAATTCAGTAGAAAATTCTTGTCTTTTTTGTTTGTCTCGTAAACTATGAAACTAACATGAATTCTAATAGAAAACCTTAAAAAAAATTTTCTATTTCTGACCAGAATGAATTTATAACATTATTTAACTATTTCAAAAGTTTAAACGCAATTATCTTGATAAATAGCAAAAATCTTCACAAAAATTTACTTATTTTAAAAAATTTAAAAAATAAGTTTAACAAATAATTTTAACGAATATCTCGTCAAGAATTAAATTATCTTGATAAACAACAAAATTCTCCCTATAAAATTAATTATTTTAAAGAATTTTAATAAAATTCTTTTCCAAAATTTAATTATTTTCATAAATATCAAAATTCATCACAAGTGTTTTATTTTTTTAAAAAATAATAAAATACTCTGCAAAAATTAAATTCTTTTCAAATTTTTTAAAAAAATTTCATCAAGAATTAAATTACCTATATATAAATAGGTACCCGTGTAGAAATCTTCCCAAGTTTTCCCAACTTTTAGTTGGGCGCCAATTGGGGCCCAGGTGGGCGTCCCATTTTAAAATAATGAAACAAATTAGAAAATAAGAAATATGTTATTTTCACGTAAATAATTAAATAGAGAAAAAAAAATAACATTTTTAAACTATTCTTACTGTTTAATTTCATAATCTATTCGAATTAAAGGCAAAACAGTATACGTGTATTGTAATTGGATTTATGTAGGGACTGTCCATATTTGGGACGAACTTGGGAATATCAGCCAAAGCCCATCTTTTCCGCAAATGAACTTAAAATGGTTGAATACGTCAGCTATACTCTTATATGAAAATAAATAAATAATTACTGAATTAATTACTGAGGACGAATTATTGGATTAATTACTGGATTTATTATTAGATATGTTACTGGATTAATTACTTAAAATCCTGTAGTTATTTAGCGTTAAGCACTAATGCGCCTGCGTCGATCTACCCAGCTGTTGACTGTCATGGCGTAGTAGGGTAGCGTCCTTAGATCAAACAGCGTGGGTTTGTGGTGTGTTGTCCTGTTTTTATAATTTTAAATGTTTATTGTAGTTTAATTTCCATATTTTTGTAAATTACTGTAAACAATGGTTGGTTGGTTTTGTTTTTCTGTGCCTTATATGTGTTCCCTGTCGGATTTCAGAACCAAAAGTGGAATTTTGGAACGATCATGGTTTTTTGCCCAGAGACTTGTTAGCCAATATTGTGACAGTTATATTGAGTCTTAGAGATTTCATTCAAGATTCTCATTTGCTTTCAAAATGAACAATTAATATTAAATATTTTACTATTACTATTGTATAAATAAAAAATAATATATTGAATTTATTGATCCTGGCATTAATCCTTTTCAATTTTTATTTTTTCGTCCTTAACGTGAAAAAACTACTGGATTCACAATAATTCATCCAATAATTAATTCAGTAATGAATCTAGTAAGTTTTGTTATTATTATTTTATTTACAATTTTTTTTTAATTTAATAAAGAAAATTATGCAAGAGCATATTTTTTTATATCTTAGAAATATAATTTACTTTGTAGAATTATAGGATAAAAATGACAGTGACTGTGATAAAAGTGAGTAAAAAAATTAAAATTATCAATAAATTGAATATTTATTGGAAATTTTAATGGCAATCCACAAGATTACCCAAATTGGGTTTAGATAGATTTTCCAAATTGGGTCCAACTAGATTTCCCAAATTGGGAATAAGTTGGTAAAATAGTTTCAAGCCAATTCATAACCCAAATTGGGATAAGATGGGCTTCCCAATTGGGCCCCACCTTGAACATGGGAAAACCCAATGGGCGTCAGTTTGGGCCCAGTCGCCTTTTCCACACGGGTAGCGAAATTCTTCTCAAGAATTCAATTATTATTGTCAAAAATTTTAATAAAATTTTTAGCAAAATTTCAATTATTTAAACAAAATTTAATAAAATACTTCGCATGAATTCAATTATTTTCATAAATTATTATTGAAATTCTTCTCAGGAATTCAAGTATTTTTTAAAATTTGAATAAAATTCTTCAAAAAGTTTTCAATTTATTATTTTTAAAAATTGTTATAAGGGGCCGTACACATAATACGTCACGCGATTTTTGACCATTTTTCACCCCTACCTCCCCCTATGTCACACTTCGTCACAAATCTTGATCCCCCCTCTCCCCCTACGTCACGCCACACACGTCAATTTCACTGTAAATTTTATACATTGGACAATATATATTATATCTTACACTCTAAATTATTGAACCAGTTAAAAATACATGATTCAGAAGCAAAAAGTCAGTCACTAATTCAAATAGTAATATTTTTTTTTTGACAATTGTGGCATTCCAGGAGAAATTTACTACTTTTCGGAGCACCCTCACCGATTTCTTTCAAACTTGGTAGTATTACATTTGTTGGTCTAAAGTTTCAGAAAATCAATTTTTTAAGTAAAATCAATTGTTTATTTAAAAGTTACAACAATTGCTCAAAATTGTTTAAATGTCCATATCTTTTAAACGGTACAAGATAATTGAGTTTTCTTTTTTGCTAAACATTCATAAAGACGAGACGCTTCAAAAATGTTATTAACATTTTTTCTTATTTTGTTAATTAAAAAAGTTATTTAAATAAATAAAATTAACTTTTAAGCAAGAATTCAAAATTAAATGACTTACGAACCAAAAAATTCCTTCTTTTCACACTTTTATATTCCGAAGAGAAAAAGTTGATCGAGTTTTTCAATCACTTATAATTTAAACAATTATTCGCTTGTTTACAATTATTTTGCAACTAAATGATCATCTGTTCTCTCCTGCGCGCGACTACTGCTACGTCACGTCCGTCTGTCGGCATATAATATATTTGACAAGCGTGAAAAAATTGAGGTTATGTTTAATCAAAACAACGCATTTCAATCTTTTTAAAGTTTTTAGCAGTCATGGAAAAAAAAATAACTGATGTTTCAATACAATTGTTTTTGATTGATTCAATTAGTCACGTTTAACTACCTACATAGCACCGAAACTTTCCTAAAGATTTACTTGCAAGCTTCGAAATATTTAAATGCAAAGTTTAGTGAAAATTGTGTAAAAATTTAAATATCCCACTTCAATAAATCTTTAGCGGGAAACTTTCCTGAAAATTTAAGTTAAATTTTAGAGCAAAATCTTAATTTTTAAAAAAATTTTTATTATCAATCTACATGTTTTGACAAGTCGAATCATGCGGTTTTCATTAATTTATCGATAATTTAACTGTTTGATTTCATTGGTTCTTTAGAAAAATGAAAAGGGCTCATTTTGTCAGTCATTTGCAAAAGTAATCCGCATTTTAAAAATGGAGGTGTGGAAAAATTTAAAACCTGTTGATTTTTCATCTTTAAGGTGTCCTGGACTGTAAACAATTCTTATCTGAATAACTTCCCAGAAGAACCAGAGATATTCATGTTAGAGTCCTTGTTTTTGTAGTCATAGAAATGAAAAATTCGATATTTCGTGAAATTTTTCGTAATAGAGATTGTTAAAAAAATTTAAATAAGTTTAATATCTATTCTTTTTCTTCAAATGACACAATAAAATTGTACCTAATCATTAATCTTATAAAAAATGGTTTTTTAATAGAAAAAACTGTCGTTTTTAGAAAAGGGCCCATATTGTCGATTTTTCGTATTTTCAAAATTAAGAGAGGGGGGATGGTTTTAAAAATTAAAAACCTATTGTTTTTTAATCTTTTAGGTACCCTGGACTGTAAACAATTCTTATCTGAATAACTTCCAAGAAGAACCAGAGTTACAACAATTAGTTGGTATCGCAATCTTTAATTCCGTTTTTCTCGAAATGAGGTTTTTGGCGTTCTAAACTTTGAAATTCCGTAACTCAGTGAATTTTCAACCAAAAAAGTTCTAAGACCACTTAAAATTCTCCAAATTTTGCCAGGAATACGCCAGGAATACGCCCATAGATAACTCCAATAGTGCCAAAATGAGCCTTTTTCATGTGGACGTCCACATATGTTAAACAGGTTCATAATAGATATTAAATAGTTCAAAGCATTTTTAACTTGTTTTATTTAGAAAAAGTGACATAGTCACATATAATTTCTTATAATCTTTGAATTTAAAAGATTGTGACGTAACACATGAGTTCACCCCTCCCTCTCCCATGTCACACTTAGTCACAATTCTCAGACTCCGTCCCACCCCCTAGCCGCGTGACGTATTATGTGTACGGCCCCTAAAATTCTTTAATTTAATAAATTTCAGTAAATTTTAAATAAATTCCTTAAAAGAAATTAATTATTTTCAAAATCTGTTAATTAAATTCTTCATAAAAATTAAATTTTAAGAACTATTCAATTATTCAATAAATTATTTATTTTTGTATTTAAATAATTGAATTCTCGCAGAATTTTCAAATAAAAATTAATTTAAAAATGAATTTCGGTTGAAATTTTAGATAATTATTTAATGTTAGGAGCATTATTATAAAATAATAATTTTATTACTAGGTTATTTTTAATTATTATAAAAACACGAAGAAATCGATCACTCCGAGTCTTCGACTCGGAGTGATTTTTTTTTAGAAACATTTTTCTCAGTACCTATCTAATAATTTTTAGAGCGAATTAGAATATTCTTTAGGGTCAGGGAAAAAGTTAAAATACTGTCTGGAAATCAGGGAAAAACGAAGTTAAATTTTTGAGGCAACCCTGATAATGAACTAAACCAATATTCGTGAAGAGAAAGGGCCTAGCGGAGTAAGCATATAACATCTGCCACCGCTCAAAAAAATTTGAAATTCTTGTTACATGTTGGCAGCATTAAGACCAAATTTTTCACCAAATATTTTTTCAAAAAATACATTTTTGTAAGAGTTATGCAGGGGGGAAGGAAAATAAAAAATTTTTTTTTTCTCGAAAACCACTGGATCGATTTTAATGAAATTTATACGTGTTTTATAAATTAATAAGAGGAACTTAAAAACAAAAATTTCAAAAAATTTTGCCCACAAAATACCCAAAAAAAATTTTTTTTTGGTCTTAATTTGGAGATACTACTTTGAAATTTTTACAGATAATTCTCCTGAATGTGTACTTTTAAGAAATATTTTTGTTAATTTTTTTAATTGGGTTCCACATAGTGAAAAAAATTAAAATCCTAGGTGGCGCATAAATACGATACCATAAATTTTTCAAAAAGTCGTCCGCCATTTGGAATTTTGAAAAACTAACATTATAATTGTATTCAGCGACCCCAAAAACCCCCGAGTGACAAGTTTAAAGAGAATACGGTGAATTTTTCAAAAAGTCGTCCGCCATATTGGATCTGACATTTTGGATCTTGAAAATCTAACATTACATTCGTAATGAGTGACCCCAGCAACTTTAAATAATTTATTGTTTCCAAAGAGCAATTAACGTTTACTACGAGATGGTTATTTTAGAGTCATTTAATTAACTATATTTGCAATACGGTAAAATCTAAATTTTTCTAAATAAGATTTTTATATATTTAAAAAATTAATTTTTAAATATTTTTAAACTACTTTTTTAAATTAAAAAATTACTTACAAAAATATTTTAAAATTACTTTTGATAAAGTCGAAATCTTCTTTCGTAATCAAGATTTTTAATATAAGTTAAGTCTCAAAATTCATTTTAAACAGAATTAATTTGGATCGCCCGAAGGTACTAGATATGATAGGTCTTTATATAGTATAATGGACAGACGATTTTTTATGCTTTTGTGCCTATGCTAGTTAAATGGCTTAATTTTTTAACTTCCGTATAGTCAAAATGTTTGAAAAAAGAAAAATAAAGAGCAAAATTTATCGGGCAAATTTGGAAATAGCCAGTCAATTTGGGATGACTTTTCCAGACAGACAGATTTTATTGATCTGCCATGCGAGAGGGCCGGAACTGAACGCCCCATAAAGCTAACCAATGCTAATACTTCGTATCCCCGCATTGGCGGAGTTTGTGAATATGCGAAAAATTTCATTCTTCCAATTGCCGACAGAATGAAAATTTTTGTTAATACACCAATGCAATAGTACCGGAATTAGCAATAAACGCGTAACCGAGCCTAATTCATAATGTTGTCCAAGTCATTGTGAAACTATTGTGGAATCTCCATGAGCAGCCCTTCACGCATAATGTTCGACGGGGGTTATCACAGGAAACTGCCAGTAACGTCACCGTAAAAGGTAGACGTAATTTCAAAGAGCTACCATCTAGTAAACACTCACTAAAATATAATATATTTTTCAAAATTTATGCACATAAAAATATCTACATTTCAAAGAGTCTACTCTCCAAAAGTGTTGCGACAAAAATAAAAAGGCTAAAAAGTGTAGATGAAACACCTAATATTTCATTTTAGAAATTACGAAATGTAACACAAGTCAACAAAGTTGATTAAAAAGAAGATAAATATTGTGCGATAAAGTAAAAAATTAATTTTTTTGTGAGTTCAGTGCACTTATATGCACACACTTGACCGAATCGAAAAAGAACATAGGCGGGGTGAATCGCATTACTTTCGAATTTATTTTTAGGGACGTTCGACACGAGTAGATTCATTTTTATTTTCCTCGCCACGTCTTTTTTCTTCCTTGCAAAGAGGGGAGATTTCGGACCATGGACCAAAAAGGAAGTAAATTTGTGAATGCGATGGACGGTGAACACAATGGTTACATTTAATAGTACATTAAGCACAAGCGGAAGCTGATGTGAATCTAACCGCCGTGACAACGCGGTACGAATTTTTCCTTTGGACAGGAGTATTCAGAGAGAGAGAGAGAGAGAGAGAGAGAGAGAGAGAGAGAGAGAGAGAGAGAGAGAGAGAGAGAGAGAGAGAGAGAGAGAGAGAGAGAGAGAGAGAGAGAGAGAGAGAGAGAGAGAGAGAGAGAGAGAGAGAGAGAGAGAGAGAGAGAGAGAGAGAGAGAGAGAGAGAGAGAGAGAGAGAGAGAGAGAGAGAGAGAGAGAGAGAGAGAGAGAGAGAGAGAGAAACGCGCTTTATTGGTCACGGGAAATCCTATCGTCAATGTCCGATATTTGTATTCATTGAAATTTCCCATCGGGGAGCCAAATCGGAGAGATTCAACGTTTTACGCTACTGATGCTTATGTTAATATTTAAATTTTTTACTAAAATATTATTTACTCTCTAAATCTGAATATGTGAAAATTCATATATTTGTACGTTATAAGTCGTCTTCTCGATCAATAAGTGCATATACACTGGTAATAAGTGAAATTTCACTCAGAATAAGTGAAAAATCCACTTATTTATAAGTGTATATGCACTTATTGATCGAGAGGACGACTTATAACGTACAATAAGTGAAATTTCACATATTCAGATTTAGAGAGTATGTTACTTTTAATCATTTTTATTTTAATCACTGTCATTCTGTATCTTCTTAATTGATATTAACGCTTAACATCCAGATGTTTACGTTCAATATCGTTCAATATCTAGATAACTGTCCCTATGTTAAGGAATAAAAATATTAAACTTTAACATTTAGATATTTACCTTGAATATCCATCCAGCATGATTCATGAATTTTTTTGATAACTCGCATTTTATATTTTTGCTCTAAAGATACTGTATACCACATATTTTTAAAATATTGAAATATATGGACAAACTTTGCTGTTCCTGTTCTTAAAAGAGATGCGACCTCGAAGATTTAGATAAATTTTAATAGTTAAACAATTTTATTTATCTCTAAAAAATAATTATTTGTTTCGAAGTAGTTACATTGATGGTTTTAGTAATCAATAACACCCCAATGGGACAAAAAAAACCTGCAAGATTTATACGATTAGTGAAAGAAGAAATTATTTTATTGTCTGTAAATCGATGTTTATAAATATGCTTAATATTAGTGGCCAAAATTTAGATACTGTATTTCAAAGAACATTAACAAAAAATCCAAGAGAAATTAGTGAGTCACTATATTTTCGAATCCAACGTCAGTTTTTCGAATTTCAAAATGGCGGATCCAATATGGCGGACGAGTTTTTTTTAAAATCGATCGAATTCACCAAAAACATTTAGAAACATTAAATTTTATTTTTTTCTACGAGACACAATTAATTCTAGTAATAAAATTGTACTTTGAAGAAAAAGAATACGAATCTTTTGGAATATGAAACTGTTTTTAATAAAGGTTTTACTACACTTCTCTCTAAATCTGAATATATGAAATTTCACTTATTGTACGTTATAAGTCGTCTTCTCGATCAATAAGTGCATATACACTTATAAATAAGTGAATTTTTCACTTATTCTGAGTGAAATTTCACTTATTATAAGTGTATATGCACTTATTGAACGAGAGAGCGACTTATAACTTACAAATATGTGAATTTTCACATATTCAGATTTAGAGAGAAGTGTCACTAAAAAAGAAAAAATACTGAAAAGATTTGAAAACTTTGTGTAAAAAGAATATCATTCCACGCGAATACTATGAATATTTAAATTCATTTTCATCCCACACTTCCAATATTCTAAAATAGGTGCTAAGTATAATATATTTCTGTTTGAGAATAAATTTTTTCTTATACCTAAGAGAATGTGATTTGAATTTTTTTTAAAACATTTACAGGGGGCGATTATGTAACTAGTCCCCATTTAAACAAATCCGATTCCGCATCCACTTTTAACATTCCACATTCCACTTTTCCGATTCCGCATTCCACATTTCACTATTCCGATTCTGAATTCCACTTTTAACATTCCATATTCAACTTTATCAATTCCGCTTTCCACTTTTCACATTTCATACTCCATTTTTCAGATTCCGCATTCCACTTTTCACATTTTCTATTCCACCTTTCCAATTCCGTATTCAACCTTTCAGATTCCGTATTTCACTATTTCGATTCCACGTAGAATGCGGAACCTGAAAAATGGAATGCAGAATCGGAATAGTGGAATGCGGAATCTGAAAAGTGGAATACGGAATCTGAAAAGTGAAATACGGAAAGTAAATAGTGGAATGCGGAATTAAAATAGTGGAATACGGAACCTGAAAAGTGGAATGCGTAATGTAAAATCTAAAAAAGTAGAATACGGAATCTGAAAAGTGGAATACGGAACCTTCAATGTGGAATGCAGAATCGGAATAGTGGAATGCGGAATCTGAAAAGTAGAATACGGAATGTGGAAAGTGGAATGCGGAATCTAAAAAGTAGAATAGGGAACCTGAAAAGTGAAATGCGGAATCTGAAAAGTAGAATACGGAATGTGGAAAGTGGAATGCGGAATCTAAATAGTGGAATGTGGAATGTAAATAGTGAAATGCAAAATCTGAAAAGTGGAATAAGGAATTGTTACAAAATCGCTGGTAAATGTTTGTGAAGATTAAAAGAATGATCCCAGATATTTTTTACAAAAACTGCATAATGTTAGGTGCGTTTTCTTTTCTGCCTAAAATTTAACGAACATTTTGTTAAAATTGTTGTCGCAGAAGAACACTAAACGTACTGAAAATTATATATATTTAAATTGTTCAGCACACTGAAACAAAATTAGAACTTTATGGAATCAATCGAAAATTTAAATCGTGACAAAATTTAAAGTATTAGTTAAAATTATTCTTAGAGTCGTAGACTAAGCAAGCGATACCTCCTTCAGTGTGAGGTCAGAGAGAATGCAGTACATTTTCCTCAAATTGCTTTCGGACCAACCAAAGTGAAAGGTCAGGATTCCAGGTGTGGATGCAAATTAGATTGACCACCCCTCAGCCTTTAAGTAACCGAATTATTTATTTGATGTTGATGTCGTGGTAATGCAATCCTTAAAAAAACAGAAATGTGCCTCATAGTACAAATTATCTCCTTGCATGAAGTTAACTAAGACGAGACTCGAAGAAGGCACTTGGTACTTGAAGAGGTTTTCTGGACTAACTCGAAGAAGACAGGCAGTTGATTCGGTGGTGACTTCTGGACTACTTGTATACGGTTTCTTTTGCTAGGGGTTACTACGTCATACCACCCGCTTTAATTGTTTTCGGGGTCAGTTTTATATTATTGATTTAATTTTCCTATATTAGGTGAGTGACCCTGTAGGAAGAGGATGACATAACGTTGATGACCATATTTGGTATTTGTTCCCCAGGTGTAAGATCAATGTTGCTTTAGTTACAAGAAAATGAAAATAGAATTAAAAACTGGCATTACAATAAAAGATTAAAAAAAATTAATTCCAGAGAAATGATTTTCAATTTGCAAACAATTGCCGTTTACAAGTACTTTTATTTGCAAAACAGGTGTTTTATATGAAAATGAATGAAAAGTGATATCATTAATTCGCGATTCGAAACTATAGCGTGTTTGCGACCAATAATAGCGGGCAATTACTAATCAACAACTCTATAGAAATTGGTTTAACAGGTGTGTATTCACGGACAGTGTTTCGCAGTTGATGAAATTACGTTCATCTGAAACGCTATACCAGTGGGTTTATACCTATACACAAAAGGTAGATGCGAGGGTGTCGGAAATGGATTTTGTCGAAAGCGCGTCGCAGCGAAAGTTCGGCAAAAGGTAAAGAGCGCTTTTTAAAAATGGCTGCTGTAGGTGTCGAAGGGTTTCGAGGCTTGAACGACTCGCAATTAGTCGACCCTCGTGCGCCTTGGGTATTATGCAAAAACAAATTTTAAATTTAGATGTTGGACCACGTCACTAAAAGACCTTTCAACACTTCTTTAAATATTTTTTTAAATTCTCACCAAAATGGCACTACGATTCAACTGTTTATTCCTGCTGATAAATTAGAAGTACGAATATGATAGGACAATCGTTTTATTATCATAAAAGATTGTCCTATCATATTCGTACTTCTAATTAAATTTGCTTAACGAGAGATATTTCGAAAGCTCTATTTCGGCCTATGCCATATCTAAAATTCTATGTTCGATAAAACACCTGAAATGTTGTATACAAAATGTACCATATTTTGCAAGAGATTAAAACGAGTAAGGATGAAAAATATCATCTGATGTATGGTAATGGTACATGGGTGTATTTGTATATGTAAAATAAGAGTGTAGGTGGGTTGGACGACTGCAAATTAGCACGTTTTAAATCCAATTCGAGCTGAAAGGGGCGACTGTTTTGCATTTCTCGCGTGCTACAACATTTGAGGTGTAAAATATTAAATCCGGGGACACCGACCCCTTGAAATCTCTCTTTTTCGCATATCTTTCACTCTCACCCTTTTCTCTCTCATTCTCCAACCGAACCCAGGTGTGTTTGTATTTTTTGTATGTGAGTGTATATACATTCCCGTCGTTGCTCGCGCGATAACGTCGCTCGCGCACTCTACGAGTTTACATTTAAATGTAAAAGTGCCGCGAGTGCCTAGGAAAGCTGCTGTTTTGCATTCGAAAGCTCATGATTGCCTCTGAGCTTTGCTTTTGACGTTGGCACATCCGCGACAGCTCTTCGTGCCGGAGTCTCGTTTCTATAAGCGAGTGTATTTCATCCCCGGGAAAATCTCTACAAACGGAATGGAGCATTATTCTTCCTGGGAGTTCGAGGTATACACTTTGAATTTCGGGTGTATATATAACAAATAAAAGACAATACAAATGTATATATACATAGAGTATACAAAATCTACCGTGAGGATTTTCATATAAAATCTACATCTCCTCTGACGCATTTCATTCTTTAGTCTCACTTCCTTCACTGCATCTCATTTTAAATTTCTTTCATCGCGCATTATACATTTTGTTGTTTTCTTTAAAAAACAAATTATGAATATTTCTTACAGAACTTTTATGCTTTCAAAAGTTATAATTTTGCAGGAAATTTATGAACAGATTTTTAAAGGTAAACAAAGACTTAAATTTATAGATGAGAACTTAATTCTATCAATGAAAGGTAAGAAACATAAAAACAAATCTATGTTATCTGGTCAATTTGCAACGTTTCGATGGTTTGGTTTACCATCTTCTTCAGGCTAATTTATTCAACAAGACAACAAATAAAAATAATAAATAATTGCTATCAAGGGTCAATATCTTCAGATAGACTTATCATAACTATACTTCTCAAATCATCCAATTCAACAAAAAATCAATATTCTGTACAATCTTGTTGACAGAGCGATTCTTCTTTCTCACCATTCGTTTCACAAGGACAACTTAACAAAAGTAGAGAAAAATCTTAATAAACAATTATTACCATTCAGGGTGGCCACAAGTCAGAGAAAAACTAGAAATCAGGGAAAAGTCAGGGAATTTTTATCAAAAGAAACCACAAATTAAAAAACTTTGATACATAAATGTCAATTCAGTTTTTTATTTAGACGTTTTTGTAATATAGCTCATTACAATGGTGCCGTCACTTTTTTCATAAATTTGTACGTTCTTATTGACATAAGATTTTGTTAACAAACAATTTTTAATTATCTTATTTTTTCCTTTATAAATAAAATTGTTACTCAAAAAGTATTATAAACATTTCAATCAGCAAGGTAGAATATTAAATAATTAAAAAATTTGTTTGTCAGGGAAAATCAAAAATTAGTCAGAGATTAGTCAGAGAACATTGAAAATAAAATTTTGCGGACTCACTTCCATTCAACAATTTCAATTTTGCTAACTTGTCTAATATTTTTAAATCATGTAATATTCATTCTATTTCAACTGTTAAAAAAAGTCTTAAATCAATTGCAAAACTGGGTAAAAAGACCAAACCGAAAAATGCCAAGAAACAAATTTATTCTACTTTGTAAGAAAAATTTACATTGCAATAAAAAATTAACAATTTTTTAATTATAAAAATAATAAAAAAAGAATGTTTATGACAAGATTTACAACAAAATTACAAAATCAAAAATTAATTAAAGCTAAGGTTATGAAAATGACTGCTTGGGGGTTTTCGATTTTGCTGATTACGAATTCGATATCAGTTTTTCCAAATTCAAAATGTCAGATCCAATATGGCGGATAAATTATGAAAAATTGTTGGATTTTTATAAAAATATGTTTCAAAGTGTCTGTAATTTGCCTGCTTATTTGTAGTTACCGAGGTCAAGCACGAGGAGGTTACAGAATATGATCCCCTTTTTTAAAATTCGTCCGGCTTACTGGATCCCGTCATTTTGAATTTTTAAAAACTTATTTCATATTCGTAATCAGCGACTCCAAAATCTTTGAATAACAAGTTTCAAACGAATCCAATCAATTTTAAAAACTCGTCCGCCATATTGGATCCGCTATTTTGAATTTTGAAAAGCTGACATCAGATTTGTAATCAGCGACCCAAAAATTCCCAAAAAACAAATTTGAAGTGGATCCGATCAATTTTTAGAAATTCGTCCGCCATATTGGATACGACATTTCGAATTCTAAAAAAAATTATTTCAGATTCGTAACTAGTGACCCCAAAAATCCCTATAAATACAAAAGATGACGAAAATTGCACTTTTCCAAAAAAGTTGAGCATTGAAGGGTTAATAAAACGTATTTCCTAATTAGTGACAATTGTAAACGATTCGATAGTTGATAACTTTTAATCGTTTTGAATCGTGATCAATCGATTTTTTCTCGAATGTACAATCCCCGAATTTTGTCCATAAAAAATCTAAATTCGAAATGAGTACAAACAATTTTTTTATAATGCATCTGATTTTAGGCCGCAACAATCCGAATTTAGATTGTTCAATACTTTATATCCGAAAATTTCTTATGGACTATTATAACTGCGTGTAGTAATTCTAATTAATTCAAAATTATTTTGAATTCAAATGTTCGACATGATAATTAAATTTAAATCATTGTAGAGTAGAAACGTAAATACAAAAGAATTTTGTATATTTCCTTACTTAACCCTAGAAGGAGTACGTTAGTTTACTCACCCTCTAAGGAGTAACTGGGGTGTCCCGACACCCCACGCTTTAAACTTGTTTTATAAGGATTATATTTGACGTAAAAAAAATTTGTTATAATGAATTGATTGGTTTTTTAGTAAGGAATACAGTAATATTATTCATATTTTGATAAATTAAAAAAATTTTGAAGAAAAACCATAAAAACCCAAAAAAAAACACCAAAAAATTGCAAAATTGACTTTTTTCACAAAAACGTTGTAGTTTTTTAAAAATTTGACTAATTTTAAAACTATTTTAGGTTTTTAAAGTTAAATAAATACACTTTTAGGGGAAAAAATTAGTTTTTGTATTACTTCCAAAAAACATAATTATTTGAACATCTGAAGTGAATGAAATTAAAGACAATTAACTAATAGTGAAAATCATAAAAATGAACTATAAAATGGACTTAAACAATTAATATTTACTAAAAATGGTGTTATAAATTTAATATTTTTACAAACTTAATATATCTGAATATATTAACATTAAAATTAATAACTTATGAAATGATTCTGTAAATTAATATTTAATCAAAGTTTTAATTAACAATTCTTAATAACTATAATATATGTTAAAATATTATTAACAATATAGAATTTATAATTTAAATTTGACTGTCATATACTACATTTTTCTGTATTAGAATTTAATTTCTGACTGTAGAGAGAGCACAGAAACTTTAATAATAATCTTAACTCAAATTTCATAAGTTGTTACAAATGCAGAATGTCTATTTTTCATAAAAATAGAATTTTTGTATAAAAATGTTTCTTTTTTATAAAATACAACTTTTTCATGCATAACCTATCAATTTATACTTCATCAGATGATTTTAACTGATTTAAAACGATTTTTTAAAAAAATTTGAATTTACTTATGTTGACAATTTTTCTAACGTTAGGGAGTAACTGGGGTGTCCAGACACCCCAGACGTATTTTAACAGGAGATAGAGCTCTTCCTAGAGCAAAACTTTTGGCGGCACAAATAGGTGTCAAAAGATAGTGGTTCAAACTAAATTATCAACAAGTTTTGAGCGTAAAAAAATTATTGGTTAAGCCATGGGAATACTTTGAATTTTGCTTGGGGTGTCCAGACACCCCAGTTACTCCTTCTAGGGTTAATTGGATTTAGATTATCGTCGCTGATTTTCCAAATTTCTGAGACTCATATTTCAAATGCGGATTCTATGAAGAAATTTTGCTTTCTTCGAAGAATATATTTCCTATATAAATACCACCGTATAGTTATGATATTAAATGAATAATTATTTATTTACGGATCACGCGAAGGTGACACATGCATAAAGAAAACTTCCATCTAGATACAAATTGCTTTTTGATAAAAATTACTTTTGTTGTAATGATTAATCCATAAAACCTCTTAGTCGAACTCTTTAAAAATGTATGTGTTCCCAAGAAATTTGATTATTTATTTCCGGATTCCAATCAATTCTTATGGTAGGTGATCCAGAGGTTTTTCTTCTTTTTTTTTGAAGAGCGAATAAGCCGGCTGTTATTTTTCTAATACGTATGTTTCTTATAAGTGGGGAAAAAGAGCTCGGGTCGCAATTTTCTATGATAGATCGAGTCCGTAGACATGTTCCATTACGGCAACCACTGAATTATTGAGCTGGCAATTCCCCGGCGACACGCGGCACCCTGCATCAAAGTGTCAACGGGCTCATTAAACCTCCAAATCAGGTGAACTAATGCCATATAACCACTTGAACCAACAATATACTTGAACAATAAACACCAAACATATAATAAGTTTTCATGGAGAAAAAAACAAGTTACACGCTATTGGGTGATTACACCCCTTTAGGTCATCAAAATAAAGTTTCCAAATTGGATCTCCGCTTTTTAGGTAGGAAATCGATTATATATATAACTCCCAGTAACCAGGAACAGCGCATATTAATATTTTACCGAAAATCGTAATTGCGTTAAAAATACCTCTTTCATAAGAAACACAATATTAATTTCTCTTACCTCTTATTACTTATTCAATATCAATTACAGCCTAAATGATTATACACTGTTTTTGTGTACCCATAGCAACAACACGAAAACATTCCTATTGACTCTCACATGATAATTCAAAGTAATTAGTTAGATTGAGAAATTTAAAAAAAATTTTATTTCATCCTTTTAATATAAATATAGTCGAGAAACTTAATACATGTTAAAATTCGATTTGCTAATAAACACATATTCTGCGGTCTAGTCGGTGACGCTGTAACAAAAGAAGGAGGAC
Source organism: Leptopilina syphax (assembly GCA_032872505.1). Taxonomy (NCBI): domain Eukaryota; kingdom Metazoa; phylum Arthropoda; class Insecta; order Hymenoptera; family Figitidae; genus Leptopilina; species Leptopilina syphax. The sequence goes on from CM065475.1 coordinate 9,818,181, forward strand.
ATTTGCATTTCATAGAGGATTATGACTAAGATCAACAGCCAAGATTGCTCGTATCGGTAATCCCTTGAAATAGGACCTGTTACTTGCAAACTACTGTATCTTTCATCATTGCACAAAAAATTGATAGTTATCTTGTAAAGCGCCCTTCTGGTCCATATGCTGGGTCAATAAGAACCCTAATAACCGAATCACCCTTCCTTTTTTCAAGAGCATGTCACTAAATATTTTTCTTCCTCAACGGTCGCGCTGGGAATTCGACCGTATTAAGCTTTTCGTCGCGAATCGCTACATATGTCCCTATCAATGTATTATTTATCAAACTAAAAATAATAATATGCTTACTTGCAATACTCAATTCATATATTATTAAAAAAAAATGCAATTCTTTATGTTTAAATTAAACAAGTAAAATTGATTTCATATTGTTATTAAAGAAAAAATATTTTACGTAGAATCAAAATTATTATTTCAATTTTATGATAAATTTCTAATTTATTCCGAATCTCGGAATTCAAATATAATAGTAAGAAAGATTTATCATATAAAATCATACTTTTTGTTTTTGATTTCTTATTTTTAAACAAAATAAATAACTTCTTCGAATAGAGGTGTTCCAAAATAGAAAAATATTTGATACATGGTTTTTATATAAGGGTAGAAAACACCCCTTTTTAATTTTAGGGGATAAAAATAGTATTTTCAAAAGAACTTGTTAGATCTTCATAAAAATAAGAAAATCCCGAGTGACAAGTTTTGTCACTCGGGGTCACTAAATAATTGCTTTTAATTATATAAATGTATTTAATGATTAATAATTAACTACTTACTTTAATTTATTTTATTTTTCTTATTTCACTTAAATTTTGAAATCGACTTTTTTGACATCCAAAACCTCAAAAAATTCTTTTGTTTTATTATTAATCAGCAAAGAATAAAAATATTCTACATTTAAATTGAATACATTTATTGTTTTGAGAGAATAAATTAAAAGAAGAGTAGAAAAGAATTTTTCCCTCTAATGCGAGTTTACTTTGAAATACGAATTTTGCAAATAAATTGCAAAAAAAGCATATTATTAGACTCTAATCATCATAGGAATGTTAAAAGAATATTAAAATAATTAAAAAGCAGAATTTCTATGGAATCTCCACGGAAATTCCATGGAGAAGTTCCACAAAATTTCCAGGGAGTACGTGGATCAAATATGAAAATTTAAAATGACGGATCAAAAAAACCCCGAGCAACTACTTTCAAACAAATGTGTTAAATTTTTAATTTTTATCCGACATTCTGAAATTTAAAAAACTGATTTCAAATTCGTAATCAGAACCCCCAAAAACCCTCTAATAACTACTTTCAAGATAATTTCTTCAATTTTGCTTTCACATAGAGGAAATATTGTAATACCAAAATCTTTTGAGTTCAGTTTTTTGACATATATCTTTATGTTATTTGACCTCAGGAGTTAAAAAATCACATTTTTAAAAAATGTCATTCCGTATGTGTGTGTATAAACATTAAATTTTTAAAAATATCTCGAGATTATGAAAATTTTTAGGGATAAATTTTTTTTTAAATTCTATAGGTCTGACGTGCGGACATAATATAAGAGTATTTTCAGTTCGATTCATAAAGTTTAACTATATATTTTTTAGATTTTTAATTTTTCAAAAAATCGTTTTTTGTCCAAATGTAACTTAAAAAAAATGTTAGGACACGTATAAATGTTTTTCTCTAATTTTGTAGAATATTTTAGGCGCATCTTTTGAGCCCTTATTCAACATTTTTTGTCCATACAAACCGGCGATAATAAACTTTTAAAAATCTAAAATTTTGGAAAATATGACTTTTTAAAAATTTTGTTAAATATGTAGAGGTAACTTTAAAAGTATCGTTGCCAAATTGTAGAGCATTAAAAAACGCTTCGATTCACATATTTTTTAACCTAATATTGGATTCGTCATTTTGAATTTTGAAAAACTGACTTCAGATTCGTAATCAGCGACCCTGAAAACTCCCGAGTAACTTGTTTCAATCGAATAGAGTCAATTTATTAGAATGCGACAGCCATATTGGATAGGCCATTTTGAATTTTGAAAATCTGACATCAAATTCGTAATCAGCAATCCGAGAAGCGACAATTAATATGTTTCAACCACATCCGAATAATATTGCTTCCTCGTGAGGAAGCTTTATAGTCGTTTAATTTACAAAATTTTTAAAAATCCTTTTAACAAATTTTCTTCTATATAGGACTATGTTATATAAGACCCTGAACAATTGTCCGGATGTATGTATGTGTGTGTGTGTGTGTGTGTGTGGATCCCGATTTTTGTGAACACGATAACTCGAAGAGGTTTTAACGAATTTGGCTAAAATTTACCAGGTATATTTATCATAAAAATATCTCGAAATGGATTGATAGACTTTAAAAAATTCTCAAAAAAAATTTTTTTTTTATTTTTTTCTAAAAAAAATTGTTTTTTAAAAAAAATTTTTTAAGTTGGATATTGAAGTTAATATATAATAAAATCTCATTCTTTGCATCAAGACGAATCGATTGGTATATAAAAAGTATAAATTGTATGAGAATTTATAGAGTTAATCACAATTAAAGCTAAAAAATTCGCATTTTTATCAAAAAATGAGTTCTTTCCGCAAAATTATGTTGCTGTGTAAGAAAATCTTACTCATTTATTTCTAAAATCTCATTCATTACACCAAGACGGATCGATTGGTATATATAAAGTATATGTTTTACTTAAATTTATAGAATTAAAACCAATTATAGACAAAAAATTTGCACTTTTAATATAAAAATTCATTTTTTCTTAAAAATCATGTTGCTGTACAATAAAATGTTATTATTTCTTGAAAAATAAATGAAAAATCTTATTCTTTGCATCAAGACGAATCGATTGATATATATATAAAGTATATATTTTATTGAAAATTATAAAATTAATTACAATTAACGTTGAAAAATTCACTTTTTTACTAAAAATTTTTTTGTTTATTTAGATTTATATTACTGTATAAGAAAATCTTATTCTTTCTAATAAGACGAATGAACTTTATTTTATAAATTTTAAATTGTATTAAAAGTTATTTAAAAATTAAATATACTTATTGTTAATGCTTCCTCCACGAGGAAGCAAATTTTTTTTTGCTGATCGTAAAGAGGAAGCAAAATGTTCATGTAATGAACATCTGGATTTACAACTTGTTTATTTTTTTGTCGACAATATATATGTATTTTTAAAAAATACTGAAACGTAAGATGTCTATTTAATGATAAAATGTTGTTTTATGTTCACAAAATTTTTAACCTATAAATTCTGTAATTAAATGAAAAACAATTACCATTGCATAATACTATATTTGCAGAAATTCAATTATTTTCAAAAGTAATCAAATTCTTGGCAGAAATTCAATTATGTTCAAAAATTTTTAAGAATTCTCATCAAAATTTCAATTATCTTTATAAATAATCAAATTCTTTTTCGAAATACAATTATTTTAAAAAATTCTAATAAAATTCTTTGCAAAATTTCAATTATTTTCAAAAATTTTTCTCAATTATGATTTTCAATATATCTATTATTTTAATAAAATTTTCCAAAAGAATTCAATTATTTACAAATTTTTTATAAAATTTATTCGCAATATAATTTAATTATTTTTATAAAAAATAAAATTATTAGGTACAGGGATTTAATTATTTTTCTAAATAATAAAATTCTTTTTAGGAATTCAATTATTTTCATAAATAAAAAAACTCATCGCAGAATTTCAATTATTTTTAATATAAAATTTTAATCGAATTCCTCGATAAATGTAATTATTATTAAAAATTTTATTAACATTCGTCAAACAAATTCAATTATTTGAAAAGTTGTTTATAAAATTCTTTATGATAATACAAATTTTAAGAAACATTCAAATATTCAATAAATTATTTTTTTGTATTTAAATAATTAAATTCTAGTAGAATTTTCTAATAAAAATTGATTTAAAAATGAATTTTAGTTAAAAACATATGAATTTGAAAATTCTCAGAAAACTTTTTCTAAAATTATTAAAAATAATGGATTTATAGAAAAATTTTAGTTACACTAAAAAAAATTTAATTTTGGAGAAGTTACAAATTGTTGTAAAAATTTAATTGTTTTCAAGAATAATAAAATCCTTCGCAGAAATTAAATTTTGTTCAAAAATAATAAAATTCTTTATGTGAATTCAATTTTAAGAAACATTTAATTATTCAATAAATTATTTATATTTGTTTTTAAATAATTAAAGTCTCCTAGAATTTTATAATAAAAATTAATTTAAAAATGAATTTAAGTTAAAAATAAATAAGTTTGAAAATTCTCAAAAAACTTTTTAAAAAATTATATATTTTTTAATATACATTTAATTGAAGAATTTACGAATAATTAAAATTTGTAAAATAGAATATTGTAAATAAATGGATTTTAAAAATTGTCGAAGAATCTTTTCGAAAATTAATTGATTTAAAGAAAAATTTTAGTGAAAAATTCTTAAAAATAATAATGGGTACCCGGGTACCCACTAAATAAATTTATAAAAAATAATCTGACTGTCAAATCCAGGGGTATTTTGTCTTAGTACTCCAGATCTTCGTTATTTATGTTAAATAAAAGCAATTTCTTCATTAAAAAATTTTTTTGTTATAAATAAATAAAAAACTAGTTTAAACTATTGATATGTAGTGTCTGTACTCCGGGTGGCTGAGACAAATTGTTTAAAAATTCATTAGATTCACTTGAAATTCGTTACTCGGGGGTTTTTGGGGTCACTGATTACGAATATGATTTTAGTTTTTAGAAATTCAAAATGGCGGACGACATTTTTTAAATTTCATTAGATTTAATTGAAATTCGATACTCGGGGGTTTTTGGGGTCACTGATTACGAATATGATACCAGTTTTTAAAGATTCAAAATTGTGAGTTCAATGTTACAAAATGCGACATATTGGATCCGCCATTTTGAACTTTGTGAAATTAACATCATCATATTCGTAATCAGCGATCCCAAAAACTACGGAGTAACAAATTTCAAGTGAATCTAAAGAAATTTTTAAAATGTCGTCCGCCATATTGGATTCGCCATTATGAATTCTATAGAATGATTCTAGTGAAATTCTATAAAACTTTTTCAGTTGGGAAAACGCACTTTATATAGACAATAAAGTTTTTCTAATTCGATTTCTACAAAATAAAAGATAAAACATCCGGGGAAGTAACTAGGGGCCTTACTGATATTCCTAATAATAATGTCAAGAGAGTAAAACATAGAGTGGATTTTGATAAGGCAACAGCTCAGGGTTAACACATTTGCCAAATTTATTCACGTCTGTATTAAACTTTTATAAGTTGAGCTCATAAAATGCAGTCGAGAGTAGTGAGAGCAGTTTCGAGAGAGAGTGTTCTCTTTGGAAAGCGCTTTACGCCTCCTCACACCCTTTATAGGACACCCACTCTCTTACCCTCTCTCTCTCTTTCTCACATTCAGGAGGCTGTCCTCTTTCCGCGACGCGGCAGAAAATTATGCAGATGGCGGAGAAAAGCTTTGATAAACACGACAGTCTCTGATCGTTATGCAGATTCGCGCCACTGTAAAATGGCGGCAATCTCTCCCTCTCACTCAAAATCCCCCCTCCTCACCCCCTTCACGTCTTTTCCTCCTCTCATCACTGGACCCGGGGTGTTTCAGTTTCTCATACCAAAACAAACTTTCAACCCCTCCTTTGCCACTGATTTTCACACCCCGAAGCCAGGCAGCGAGGCATTTCCACTCCATAAGTTGGGGAGGGTGGCTGTGAACGCGGTGCGTCTGCGCTATTCTGTATACATTCGCGATTTTCATTGGAAGATCCAAGTTACCACTTTAAGATACAATCTATCCATTCCCCACCCTCTCAAATTTCAGTTTCATTGCGGGAGGATGGGGCGAGTTATCGACACGCAGTGTCTATTTCACACTCGTGCGCGATGAAAACCAATGGGTTCCTTTATTGCCTTCGTTTCGCGGTTAGAGGGATGTTAAGATGCAAATTTTGAATGATAAGGAGGATTACTGATGTCTATATACATATACATTAAATCTGAATACACTTTGTAGCTTATTTTAATGATTCTCAAAAAAGTCTAAAGATTCAGTAGACAACAAATTTCTCTCAATGGATCTCAATTGCCAAAGCAATTTAATTATTGATTACTATAGATGTTCTTTGTTCAAATAAAGCAAAAATTTAACACATTTCTTCTTCCTCTATCCAAGAAAAATGGCTTACAACAGAAGATTGCTTCAAACTTGTCTGAGATAGCAAAATTTCCACTATACATATATAGCTTTAAGATTCCAATTAATGATTGCTGCAAGCTTACTAATACAAAAAACTTTTAAAGCTTGCCATGAAAGACTGCAACAAGCTTATTAAAAGCAATGGTCAGAATCTGCAATTTACTGTTCAAAAAAGTCGTTTGGTGAAATGATTGCCTTCCCCCTTCATTCAGAGTACCAGTTTCAGTATAATTTGTAATTTTTTAAAATAGTGTTTCGATTTTGTGTATATACGATTGAGAACGCCCTATTGAACCAATCGGGCTTTATAATACCTCATTTTAAAGCACAGGACCACAAAATTTTTTTTAAAGAAAGTATTGACCGGACCATGTTTTTTTATATGTTTTTTGGGTCGCTTAATTCGAATCCGAACACGAATACGAATTTCACCTTAGTTTTAAAAAATCCAAAATGTCGAATCCAATATGGCCAACGAATTATTTAAAAATTTCTCAGATTTTGAATTTTTGAAAACCAAGGTGAAGTTTATATTCAGCGACCCCGAAAACCCCCAAGTATAACGTTTCAGGTAAATCCAATAATTGTTTAAAAAATTGGTCAGCCATATTGGATCCGCCGTTTTAAATTTTTGAAAACTGAGGTGAGATTCGTATTTAGCAACCCCAAAAATCCCCGAGTAACAAGTTTCAGGCGAATTGGGTGAATTATAAAAAAATCGACGTTATATTGGATCGGCCATCTTAAATTTGGAATATTTATACGAGTTTCTTTGATTTTTAACATTATATAATATTTTTTCAGTGTTTTAAAGTTGTTTTTTAATAGAATCTTCTGCTTATTTTTTTTTAATCTTTTTTTTTTTCGAATTTTATTAATTTGTGAAGAAACTTAACGTGATGGCGGAAAACTGAGTTCGGATTCGAATTCAGCGACCCAAAAAACATATAAAAAATATGGTCCAGTCAATACTTTCTTAAAAAAAATTTTGTGGTCCTGTGATAATTAAATTGTCTTCAATGTGACATTAAGTGTTTTTGAAAAAAAAATTTCATTTTTTTTTTGGAATTTTAAAGTCAATTTTTATGCATGAAAAATCACTTTTACCTGAAAAGTGGGTAAAAAAATCAATCTCGAAATTTTTTTTAAAAAATCGAAATGTCATATCGAAGGTATTATCCTAAAGTTTAAAAAAAATTTGGTTTTTTTGCTTCAGAAAAAAATTCAGAGCGCTAGAATGTAAACAGATAAAATGAGGTGCCATGGACGCCGTGTATATTTCCATACTAAAAATGGTTTGTTTTTTTCTCCAAAAAATTTTTTAGACTGTCCAGACATGTATTAAGCTTGGGATGAAACACCCCTTATCTAACATAATTTATTTATAACAATCTTATAAACAAAATACGACTTAGAGTAAAAAAGATAGATACAAAACTTTCTTATTTTTCCAAATTGAATCGATTAGCCTTATCAGTTTTAAAATTTTTATTAGTTTGTTTAAACAATTGTTGTTAAACAATTGAAAATTAAAAACAAAAAAACAGGTGTATCTTTTTTAAATTTTTCTATGAATCCAATTGTTAGTTTTTCTTAAAATCCATTTGTTTATGCTTGGAATGAAACACCCTTTACACGGAAAAAAAAGTCTAAAGAATATTTTAATGTTTGTATTAAAAAGTTGGACAAGAGTCACTTTTTAAAAATGTTTTAATACTGTATCTCTAATTAATATTCATAACAATTACAATAAAGTTTAAAGAAAATAAAGACAAATATGAATAAAATTTGGATCAATGTGAAATATAAATTACAATACTGTTTTAAAATACAAAGTCTTTCTGTGAAATATTTAATCCTTACATTCATTGAAAGATTTTTAATACAGTATAGTAAATATGTTGAATCAATATAAAGTAAATTACTATGCTGTATATAAATGTAAAACCTTACAATGAAATGTATAATAACTTGTCATACAGAAAATTTATTTTAAAAAAATGTATATAGTTTACCTTTTAGTTTTTAAATTTTTTTAAAGCACCACGTATCTTGATATGGCACCCAGAATTCATACACTATAAACTCTAAACATTTATTTATACTTAATGATAGCCTACCTAACAGAAAATCTACTAACGACTGGAATCGAACGCACAACCCTAATATTAATAGAACGCAACCCTAACCAACTAGCTACGCAACGCACGCTGCAGGTAGGGTTGTAAAGTTTCATGAAACTTTGGAAAATGAAATGTTTCATGAAAGTTTCATTGCTTCATGAAACATTTCAAAGTTTCAAGTTTTAAGCGGGAAATTCCAAATTCAATGCAAGAAAGTATAATAATTAACGCATATTATTGTTGTCAAAAACATAAAGTATTATTATTTACTTTAATATCTTTCTTTAATTTTTATAAATAAAATAAATAATTAAAAAACATATTAATAATTTAATTTTAAGTCACTCGTTAGAGATAATATTGCAGGTAATTTTTAGTTAATATTAACATAACTACTCTCGTGTTTTCGTATGCAAACAAAAAATTTTTATTAAATTGTTTCGAACTAACCTAAAATTTCTAGAGATTATCTAACCTAAACTGACAACTTCGCATGTGCAAATAAAGCTTAATTATTGGATCTTCAATGTTTCATGAAATTAATGAAACTTTCGCTTATGAAACATTGAAACTTTCATTTGAAAGTTTCATTGTTTCAATGAAACGTTTCATCACTCACAACCATAGCTGCAGGTGGTCCTTCGATAATAGAGGTCATTCTCACTGTGCAAATGTATGCGCAGCAGACTACTGCGCAACTAACGCGTGCACGATTCTTCAAAATATTATATACAGTATAGTAATTTTTTTAAACTTGTCTGGAATACACATCTGAACTCATCTTTCTTATAAGTATTAAAATAATTTTACTTCTGTATATTGATAGTTTCATAAAATATAATAATAATTTTACGACAATTAAAAACATTTTTCCTATAATATGAGAATATTTATAATCTATAATTTTTTTAATACATTTCAAACGTTTTATCATACGCAACATAAAGTTTCTTAGACATCTTGAAATAATTTTTAGGAAATCAAATAAATATTATAAATTGTCTATCTTGTCCAACTTTTCTATAATATATTAAAATATTCTTTAGACCTTTTCTTTCCGTGTATCCAGTATAATTTATTTATAACAATTTTATAAACAAAATACGACTTGGAGAAAAAAACTACCCATACAAAACATTCTTATTTTTCCACGTAGAATCGATTCGCGTTAACAGTTTTCAAAAAATTTAAAATTTTCATTAATTTGTTTAAACAATTTTTGTTAAACAATTGTAAATTAAAAACAAAAAAAACAGGTATATCTTTTTTTCATTTGCCTATAAATCCAATTGTTAGTTTTCTAATACAATGGCTGGTTTCTTCATGGGACTTAATGGGTTAAAGTAGCCTAAGTACCCAAAATGTTTGAAGATATTTTACCCGAGAAAAAAATAGCAAATAAAAGATGACTTCAAAAGCTTTTCTTATCACATATTCATTATTAGGCTTTAGAATTACGGCACTATTAACAGCAGTACATAAATATTGTTCAAAAAATATTTTTTATTAATGTTATAAACAAATTAAGTTAACAAAAGTATTGTTCATTTGTTTATAGTCGCAAAGACATCGTTTATTTTCTAATCATTTTAAAATTATAATACCAATAATATTTTTAGACATTTTCTAATAGGTTATTATTTGTTTAATATTCATAACTTTGGTAAATAGTAAATTTAACAGTAGAAATATATATTCCAAACAGGATTGAATGCAGAACTTAAATAACATTTCTTTATAATCTATTAATGAATAAATAATCATAATAATAATTTCTTTATAACATAATAAAAGGGAAACCTATAAAAAAATCTATAAAAAATACTATTGGTAACATAAATTTTAAAATGCTTAGAAAAAAAACGATGCCATTTCGACTATAAACAAATGAACAATACATTTGTTAACTTAATTTGTTTATAACATGAACAAATGATTACTTCTGAAAAAAATGTATAAAAAATATTACTGGTAACATAATTTTAACAGGATTAGAAAAAAATACCATGCCATTTAGTCTATAAACAAATGAATAGTTCATTTGTTAACTTAAATTGTTTATAACATAAACAAATTATAACTTATAAAATAAAATCTAAAAAAATATTTTTGGAACATAATTTTAAAACGATTAGAAAAAAAACGATGCCATTTCGACTATAAACAAATGAACAGTTCATTTGTTAATTTGCATATAATATTGTAACATTTGAACAATATTTCTCTAAATTTTAATTAAAAAATATTAAGAATTGAGCGAGATAATGAGATTTTCCTCAGGCGCCTCCAAAAATTTCCGGTGTACACTCTAACTCGCAATAGAATCATCCAAATAAAAAAAATCAAAGTGCATTTGTCAAAGGAGATGTTTTTTGTGGTAACGCTGGGAGCTTTTTTTTAAATTAACAATTTTACAATAACAAATAAATCGATTTTTTTTTATTGCGAAAATCAACTTTTTGGCTTTCAAGTGCTACAAAAAATCGAAAAATAAAAAAAAACTCCTCCCAGCGTTACCTCAAAAAACATCTCCTTTAACAAATGCACTTTGATTTTTTGTTTTAGATGATTTCATTACGAGTTAGAGTGCGTACACCGCAAATCAATTTTTTTTGAGGCGCCTGAGGAAAATCTCATTATCTCGCTCAATTCTTAATATTTTTTAATTAAAATTTAGAGAAATATGTTCAAATTTTGTTATATTATATGCAAAGCGATAAAATAAATTAACTTTCTGCGTATCGACCAAAAAAAATTCTTAAAAACATGCCTTTTTTCACCGTTTAGACCTTACCCCCCCCCCCCAATTTGTTTATAACATTAAGAAATAAGATTCTTTAAAGAATATTTATGTACGACTGTTAATATGGACATAATTCTTAAGCATAATTCTTTAAATTAAATTTAAATTAAAAGTTGTATAAAATTATAAATTAGAATTTTTCTTGTCGAAATATCGTTTTTTATCTTTCATATATTAATTCTCATAAGATTTAAGAAATATTGAGAAGAAACAAATTTTTTTCTAATATATGAAAAAAGCTATTAAAGTCATCATTTATTTGTTATTTGCATTTAAATAATAATAACAATAATTCGAAATTCAAAGAAGGGCTTCCTTAAGTTTATTAAAAATTTATTTTGCAGTGTTTTAAAAAAAAATTATGAGATTTCGACAAAATCTATGGGCTGTACACTTTGAAACTTTCAAGACGAAAGTTTCCAATTGAAAGTTTCAACAGCTCATTGCTAAATTTAGTGTGAAATCATCATTAAAAGATAAAAGAAAAAAATTAGGGAAATTTTCAAAACAGGGTACGTTTAGGGGCCAAAATTAAAAAAAGGTGACTTTTAGGGAAATAGGGACAGACTGTGAGGCCTGTCTAGTTTAAATAAATTCGTTTGAATTTTTAAAATTTGTTATCTGAATTTTTAGGTTGGATTGTATATTTTTACAAAATAAGTTGTTTTATTTAAAAATTTTGGTGGTTAATCTTAAAAAATTCATGAAAATGATAAATTTTTGCGCGCTATACAACTAGGGTTGCCCCTTTACCCAATGGGAAATGCACCACGGGCGCAGTACTATACCAGCGTTGGCAGTATCGGGGCTACACTGAATTTCAGTACTGGTGCAATACAGATATAACGTCGGCATGTAGACAATGTTCTGTACTGACAATCGGTACTAACTCAGTACTGGCGTCAATGCAGAATGTTAGTGTTGCGGTAGTACAGGTGAATACATATTTTTAGTGTCACGCCGATGTTACTTTTATTTTTATAAAAAAAATTTATAAATTAAAAAAAAGAATTTCATGCTATTCCCATGTCATGTATGCTTGGAATGTTAATACCTGTCGAAGAAAATTTGTTTTTCTATTTACCTAAATATTTACCATCATGAGGTCTCGAACGCAAGACGCTGCTAGGAGCGGATGCTCTACCAACTGCGCCACGGAGGCTCATGAATGGAAAGTTAGAATATACATACATACGAAGGAAGTATGAAAATATGCTCTGTAACTTGAAAGTGGGATATTGTAATTGCAACAATAGTATATTGTAATATACATTATATTAAGGAATTGATATAAGGAATCATTTAAAAATTAATTTTTAATATAAATTAAAGATTAGTGCAATAAATTTAAGCTTAATGAATAAAATTCCTAAATTTTTATATAAAATTTATATTCTAACTTTTCATTTAAATAAACAGATTTTACAAAATTATTTGCCAAATTAGTTTATTAAAAAAATTTACCATTATGAATAACAATATAATGCCAAATGGAAAAATAAGTACCGAATAATTACATTACACCATTAAAACAAAAACGAGACTTTTATACATAAGAACATTGTTTAAATATTTACCAGAAGAATATATAATCAATCATACTCAAAATTGAGATTTGCATATAATTAAAAAATGACAAAAAAGTGAGGTTACTTTTTGTGAAATGTGAATGAAAACAATAACAACCTAACAAGATGGTTGGTTTTACCAAAAAGCTTGTGTTAATTTTATTAAATTTGTTTAACTTGTCCAATGTAGTTCGCTTTACCAGCTCTCACTATATAGTTTTTAAAATCAAGTACAAAGTAAATTCAACAAAAGTCATTTTAACCATCTTAAAAAATAAAAAGTATATTCAACTTCACAATTTTAATTCATTCTACTAAAACTTTAGTTAATATAAGAATATGACTACAAATATTTTAACTAACGATAAATTATTAATTTAGTATTGAATTTTTTTTCAATGAATAATTAACAAAAAAAATTATTCAACTTGTGAATTTTGAAATTAAGTTCTTAAAAACATATTTACAGTACTAAACCGAAGTATTATTGCCAAGATTTGGCATTACTATGGCGAAAACATTTATTCTGTACTGCGCCAAGATTTACCTGACAAGGTTTGGCATAACTATGGCGGAACCATTTATTCTGTCTTGCGCCAAGATTACCCTGCCAAGACTTGGCAAAATGCTGGAAGAACAAATGGTTTTGTACTGCGCCATTTGTCACTGTTGGCATTGTACAGAGATTTCCCATTGGGTTAATTATTTTTAATGTATGTATTATAAATAACGTAATTTACAATATAATAAAAAACAAACATAATAAATTATTTTATCTAGATATATTAGTTTAAAATTCAACTTCTAATTAACCTACCTAATGCTAAAAGTATTAGTTTGGTTTTTAATAATGTTTTTTCTTTTAAAAGCATCAATTCGCACTTTTTAATTTTCCAATGCATAATTTCGCATAATAATCAATTTTTCAACGCATAATCCAGTAATTTTCAGAGTCATAAAATACTGTCCTTAGTAATTTTCTTCTTCAAACATTTCTCTTAAAAAAATGTATATATTTGTTAAAAGTTTCATTAAACAAAGTGGAGATTTGAAATTTAGACATAGCATTAAAACTATACATTGTATATATATCTATATAGATTGATACGATTATGCAATGCGCGTCTCAAATTTTCATATTTAAAAGGGAAACGAGAAATTTCAAAGCAGCAATTAGCAATAGGGATGACGCGCTAACGAAACAAACCGAAGTTACTTTGGTTCCGGACTCTCCAAGTCCCATGTTTTATTCATTAGATAAGATATACGTTAGAGAACGTGCAGACGTGCACACACCGTCGAAACTATATTATAAGAATAACCAACACTTAGAAGAAGCGCAAACGTTTTTCCCTGAAACTATAGAACATTTTAACGCCTTCGGTAATTGTTGCAAATACCACATGAATGACGGCCTATCTCGCGTAAAGTAATATGGTCGTTAGCAAAATAATGACGCAATCAACTAATTCGCGTATATATGTTGCGTCAATATCGAATATTATACCCGATATTATACGGTATAAATAAGTATATACCAATTAATTTAAATTTCTCTTCAATATGTATTAAAGTAAGATCTACAATTTTACTAATTTAACACACTTTTCACAATTCATCAATAATGCATTACGAAGGGGCCTACAAGTCGATGTTTTTATTTAGATTTTTCAAAAGCATTCGACACAATTAAACATGACATACTTTTTCACAAAATGAAACTTTTAAATTTACCGAATAACTTATTACAATTATTAATGAACTACCTATCAGAAAGATCACACCAAGTGTCTGTCGGAAATTTTTTATCAGATCCTTTCATTCCTACATCAGGAGTTCCCCAAGGTTCAGCAATGGGATCTCCTTTATTTACGTTATATATAAACGATATTACTAATGACATCTCATCTGAAGCCTTAATTTTTGCTGATGACTTAAAAATCTACAGAGTGATTAACTCTCTCGATGTAGATGTAAAAGTATAGCAGTCTGATATTATAAAAATTGAATCGTGGTCAGAAATGAATAAAGTTTCACTAAATATTGAAAAATGTCATTTTATGACTATATCTAGATCCTTCAATCGAATCCCTTCTATGTATAAAATTAACGATATCGAGATAGAAAGAGTTTTATCAGTACGTGACCTTGGGGTGGTCTTCGATAGTAGATTCTCTTTTATAGACCACATATCTGATGTTGTAAGTTCGGCCTCGGGGGCATTGGGGTGTCTTATAGGATCATGCAAGGCTTTTAATAATATTTCTACACTAATTACCCTGTATGACTCTCTAGTGCTTTCGAAAATGAACTACGCTCTATTTCTTTCTAATCCTTATTATGATAAGTATAATGATGAATTGGAAAAAGTTCAAAAAAGATTTTTAAAGTATCTAGCTTTTAAAAATGACGGTATTTACCCTCCACGAGGGTGTGATTATGATGCTCTTTGTCGTCGTTTCAATTTTTTAACTTTATCGCAGAGAAGAATCTATTCTGCAACATTATTTTTTTTATAAGATCCTATCATTTCAAATTAACGCTCCACAACTTTTGCGCCAAATTCCATTTAGAATACCCAGAATTAATTCACGTAAATCTGAACCTTTTTATTTGACTCCTCCACAAAGTATAATTGGTGAAACTGCTCCTATTTATTTTTCATGTAAACATATTAACATGTACTATACGTTAAAGCCAAATCTCGATTTGTTTTGTTCCTCTGAGAAAGAGTTTAAAATAATCCTTGAGAAATATTTACACACTTTGTTGTAATAATTTACTTAGAAGTAAATATGAATTGTTTTTTTCTTTTTTTTTTTTGTTTGTTTTTTTTACTGATAGTGTGAAGCAGTACTTGCGCACGAATTATAATTATGATTGTTACTTTTTGTTATATTTTTATAATTTAGTTTTCGTTACCCATGTATGGTCCAATTGGACTGCGGGATATTTTCATAAATAAATAAAATAAATAAATAAATATAACCACAATAAAAATGTATACCAAAGTCGAGAAATTTATAGAGAAAAAATATCAAATTGCGGGAGTTATAGAGAGAAATAAGCAGATTTTTTATTTGGGATATGTAAAAATTCGTGTGATGAGGGGAAAGATCCCTTTTGCAATAGCTACTAGTCCCATTTCAATTATTATTTCATTACGTTAATTGCCATCTGCAATTCAACTGCCTTCATTATGGAGTTCACCAAACCGTACCGAATACTTTTTGTATTAATGATTCTCGTTTCAATATTGATACTCTTATAATTTTAACATTATGGTGGTGGGACTTGATATATATATATATATATATATATATATATATATATATATATATATATATATATATATATATATATATATATATATATATATATATATATATAGGATTTTGCTGCGATACATAAAAAATTGTGGCGTTTTCAATATTTATATATACTCATAACATAATCGTGTAAATTCTGAACGCTTTGACTGTTCTGTTCTGTTCATAAACCTATTTTTAAAAAGGGTCCCCAATCAGTCAATTAATAAATAATCTCTAAATTTGAATCAGTTAAAAATAACTGATTTAAGAGCAGAAAGTCTGATCATTTAATTAAAAATAATTGATTGTCAGTTAAAAGTAACTAATGTTTCAGTAGATTTTTTAAACACTACAATCAGTAATAGTGCTCTCGTAGGGTGTCATATTTATGTGGAAGTTTGTATATGAAAAGTTTTCTTTATTTAAATAAGCATAATTGCTTCTATTTTTCCGACTTCCAAATCATGATTAAAATTTAAAATTGCATTGTCATGATACTTTAAATGAAAAAGTTAATAATGCTAATGGAGATTTCTGCAAATCGTTATTTTACATAATAATTATTTTCAAAGTACTTTACATACACTAATAGAAAATATAATAGTCTTTGTTGAAACTAGTTTTGTAAATAACAAATGACTATGTACTTAAGTTCTCTAATATATATAAACACATACATTTAACTGCTTTTGACTCGGGAAATTGAAAACTATCTTCTTTCCAAATACTGAAAAGTGGTCATTCTACATATAACATAGAAATTATCTCATGAATTCTGTATATATCTATTTTATACTCGCGAAGCAACGTAAATTGACCAAAAGCAAAATTGTCCTGACAGTTTAACTATGACAAAAGCACAATAGAATGTGCTGTTTCCTGAATGCGACGTGCAGCGGTAATTTTCTCTCTCTCTCTCTCTCTATACTGATTTTTTTTCACTCACATTTTCTCCATTTCCAGCGCGGCTTGTTTCAAAATGGCGGATATTGTCGACAATTTAATATCGCATTGCCTCGTCATTGTAATTCTATTTTTATTAAACAGATTTTTAAAAACATGTTCTTTAATGATACATATTTAATTAAAGATAAATAAAATATTGGTTTTCAACGAGGTTTTAAATGATGGTCCAATATTTCTTGCCAAGGAATAACGAAGCAGTAATTAAGACATTATTTGTAAATAACTGATTATCAATATTAATCCAATTTCCAAGGTTTGGAAAATGTGGTCCAATATTGGAACTGTTGGCTCCCAATATTGGCCTATTAATAAATTAATGCCATTTCCCATTGGAAAGTTATACTTATTACAATTTTTCTAAGGATATTAAATTGAGACAAAAAACGTTGCTTCGCAACACTTTTGATTCGTTTTTTGTCTCAATTTGATATCCTTAGAAACACTAAGTAAAGAGAACAACTTTAATGTTTTTCGGAGGATCGATCAACAAATGTTTAATGTGAACTCATTTTAAAACAGGTTTGAAAACAAAACGATCGCTCAAGAAGAAAGAGACCTGTAAACATTCCTCTAATTTAGTAATAAAAGATAATGAAAAGGAAAAAAATTAAATACAGCAAAAATTATTCCCACATCTTCGAGCCATATATATATATATATATATATATATATATATATATATATATATATATATATATATATATATATATATATATATATATATATATATATATATATATATATATATCATTGCTGTTCAATTACTAGCTTGAGCGCAACTTACAACTGTACCACTTGAAATAATTAGATTTTGATTGTAACCTCTTACAACTTATATGCAGTGACTCGAGGCGAAAATAAAAAAAATCACAAACTATAAACCACAATTATAATTTTCCAAAATGACGAATTCCAACTCTGTCTGCTTCTATAAGTGGTTACTATTTGATGACGGTTATTATCATGATGCGTTGTTTCCTGCGACCATGAGCATCATCATTTTTAAATTTCTATATATAATTGTGAACTGAGATTTTCAGTTTAAAACATTGTGTCATTTTATTTCAATGCCATATCATATATATATAAATATAAGAAGCAAGCTAATTAGAAGCAAGGAAATCTATTGTAGACATAGGGACTGATAAAAAGTTATTAAAAGCTAGGCTCATCAAATGCGATATTTATGTCAAATGATGAACGTTGCTTTACAGTTGTATTTTGTCATTACATAATAATGTTCGTTTACACAGAACATTATTGTCGCAAATATGTTATTACTATTGAAAAGCATCGAGCCATTGTAATCGCCTTGCGTGATGCGGTTTCAAATTTTGCAGTTTTGCACACAGGCGGTCCGGCGTCGGAACGTCTCCGCGCGGTTGATTCAAGCGGAAGTTGCAAACACGTCACAACATGCAGCCACACTGAGAATACAATGTATATTATACTTCAAAAAAAAGGTAGACTAGAAAAAGGGAAACAAAATAAAATATATAGAGTAGAAAATACAGTTTCCTCTCAAGAAATTCGTATGGACTGAGAAAAATATATGAAAAATTTACACACGAAGTAAACAAAAGTGGAAGCAAAGTTTTGGTTCTCTATAGGTATACAACTTTGTAAATCTTTTGTAATTGTCCTAGAACAGAAAATCTCAAATTTTACGAGTTTTTAAAAGAAAAAGAGACTATTATGTATAGAAAACTGATATTTCAGGTGTTAAATTTTTTTAAATTTCCGAATGATAAATTGGTAATAATATAACTGTATTCCACTTGTAATTCTTAGTAGAATCAGTAGTAAAAGTTATTCTACTACAAAGTTAACAAGTTGTTCATTTCATGATCATTAAGCTTCCTCAATATAATATATACCAATTGTTTAATTTTTTATTTTAGAATAATTATTTTAAAGTGTTAAGATAAATTGTCAAAAAATACAAAATTTCAATTTTTTGTGAAAATTTAAAATATTTATTAATTCTATAAATTTTGATAAAATATATACTTTATATACATGAATCGATTCGTTTTTATGTCAGGAATGCAATTTTGACAAGAATTAATAAAAATTTTAATATAGAAAAAAGTTATTTCAAAAAATCCAAAAATTAATTTTTTCAAAAATTAAAAAATTGTTGAAAAAAAATTTTTTTTTAGATATTTTTGAAAATCCTTTTGTCTGATTTTTGGTATTCGTGACCGTAATACACCTACAAAATTTTATCAAAATCCGTCAAGACGTGTAAGAGAAAATTTGTCCACAAGAATCGGTGACATACACACACACACACACCCAATGGGAAGTAAACGATTGGTTCAATAATGGGCCATGCTTGGCGAACTCCGTTCCATTATTGGAACATTAATGGCAACCATCATTGGACCACCAATGGTTTAAACTTGGGATGATCACGCTACTGCCAATGATCGGTAGCCAAGCATCGGGCCAATATTAGTTGCCAAGGAATTGCCAAAGAAACAAAATCGATTTTCAAAAGCTTGATTTTTTATTGGCAGCCAACAAAAATCCAAGGTTTTGAAAATTGATTTTTCTTAATTATTAATTAAAATTTATTTTAAAAAAATATATTTTTCAAAAATATATATTTTTTTAAATTAATAGAACATATTAATTTAATTTGTCACCTCTGGTAAAACAAAGATGAAAGACTGATAAATTCCCTCACTTTATATCTTACAGCGGAGGGATAACTGTGAATGTCTTTGCGGGAGAGGAGCAGGTACTTATATAGAGCCAGTGAAACAGGTCACAAGCGAGAATAAATCACTAGCATGCACTCTGGCGGCGCTTGTCGGAACTGTTTTCTGGCGCGCACGCATATCCTGACATTATCGACACAGCGCTTGGCAACCAACGTTGCGCCACTTCCGACAAGCGCCGCCAGAGTGCATGCTAGTGATTTCTTCTCGCTTGTGACCTGTTTCACTGGCTCTATAAGTACCTGCTCCACTCTCGCAAAGACATTCACAGTTATCTCTCCACTGTAAGATAAAAAGTGAGGGAATTTATCAATCTTTCATCTTTGTTTTACCAGAGGTGAAAAATTAAATTAATATGTTCTATTAATTTAAAAAAATACATATTTTTGAAAAATATATTTTTCTAAAATAAATTTTTGAGCAATATATTTTTTAAAAATAAATTGTAATTAATAATTTTAAAAAATCAATTTTCAAAACCTTGGTTTTTTGTTGGCTGCCAATAAAAAATCAAGCTTTTGAAAATCGATTTTGTTTCCTTGGCAATTCCTTGGCAACTAATATTGGCCCGATGCTTGGCTACCGATCATTGGCAGTAGCGTGATCATCCCAAGTTTAAACCATTGGTGGTCCAATGATGGTTGCCAATTGTTTTGCCAAGAAAAAACCATTGGGTACCAAGCATGGCCCATTATTGAACCAATCGTTAACATTGGCAACTTCCCGTTGGGCATACATACATACACACATACATCCGGACATTTGTTCCTCTCGACGAATTATGTATACTACACTTGAAAATTCGTAAAAATAATTGGTTCTAAAAAATTCGGAAATCGACATCACTATAAGGCTTCCTTTATGAGGAAGCAAAATTTACAAAGATATTCTAGAAATATGTTGATATTCGTTTAGTCGATTATCGCGGGAAGGAGTAATAAACGAAACACTATTTTCATTCGATGTGCAACGTTTCTTGATTTTTACACAACAAATAAAATTAAATTAACATCTACCTGGTCATTTTAAAAAACATTAATTATTTAAATAAATAATGTTACATTTGTAACGCGTCTCGAATAAAATAAAATCGTCCGAAAATTAAAACAAATAAGTTAAGACAGAACACTGACATCTCGTACGGATGACAAAACAAAGACTAAAATCTAAAGGAGACAATTTTGCACTTCATATAAACAACACGTGTGGATTCAATGAACTCAAATCAAAATAATCGAAATAAAATCATTCTTTCAGTTTTCTTAATAGAGAAAAATAAGTATTACTTAGAAATTTTATATCTTCTTTCTTATTGATCGTATGATCGTTAAATTTAATATATAACATTTCAGAAATTGTTTTTTATAATTTGATTTCAAATCTACAATTTTAACTTCATTAAAATTGAAGGAATGATTAAGCGTAGTTTGATATTTATTAACCACATATTCAATTTTTTTGTTTTTATGTTCCTTAATTCTTTTTTCCAAACTACGTTTTGATTCACCGATGTAAGTGTCGTCAGAGCAATTATTACAATTAAATTTGTAAACGATATCAGTTTGGTTCTATTTGTTAGTTGCATCCCTTCCTATAGTTTTCCAACAGATGTCAAAGACTCATTAACCATTGGAATTGACAATAAATTATAATCTTTAAAGATCTTTGACAATTGTGAGTAATTGTCATTAAAAGGAATGCAAACTTTTTGAATACGACTATACATAAATAGCCGATTTTTCATTATTTTGATTTTTGTTAAGTGTAGATTTCTGTTTAAACAATCTAATTTTTATATATGTTTATGGACAAAATCAAATGGATAATCATTCTTAAGTAGAATTTAAACCATTTTTTCAGTATTACATTTATGAAAAGAGTCATGTGACAATAAAATAGCTCTATCTAATAAATTATAAACAATATTTCTTTTTTGTTGAATTGGATGGTCCAATCAACTATATATTATTCTAGAAATAGTTGATTAGTATACTGCCACGGTAGTGACCTAAAATCCACGGTAGTGACAACACAATCGTGTAAAATTTTGCACTTATAAAGCAGGAAATGTTACTTACTTTCAAGAATTTTGCATTAAAAAGTATATTTAGTAGAAATAATAACATTATTTGTAATTCATAATTACTGTTATACAAATCGCAGATGAGAAAATGAGTACTGAAATTTAAAAAACAAAATTTAATTTAATTACAGGCTAAAGACTTTTAATTAGGTTTAAATTAAAGCTTAAATCGAACACTACAATACTCATATCCGTAAGACTTCAAAAAAATTGAATTTCAAAACCGTTTGAAAGTGCCAAAATAAATTATTTTGGTCACTTTAACCAAATTTTTGAAAAAAATTTAATTTGTTAGGAGTCTTGTGGATATGGGTCTTGTAGTGTAGGATTTAAGTTTTAATTTAAACCTAATTAGAAGTCTTTAGCACGTCACGTTTGGGGGAAAAATATACTGAAAACCCTGAAAAACACGTTTTTTGGGGTCTTTAGCCCCACTTTTCTCAAAATCCTGACGTGATCCGCAATTTTGGAAGCCGAAATCGTGTTCTGCGCACAAAAAACATCAAAAACCACTCTGATATCTAATATAAAAAAGTCTTATTTTGAAGATCTGTATTATTTATAACCCATTCCTATTAAACAATAGGTTAAGTTCAACAACATTAACATTAACCATTTTATTACTTTCATATGTCTTTAAAACCTATATTATTTTATTTACATTTATTTGTTATATTTTCCTGATGCAAAATTAGTTGTTGTTGCCATATTATTTTCAATATTGTGAAAATGCAAACTCAAAAAGATCGTAATTGTAAAAATCTCAAAAATTTGGGGACAAAGTTTGACGACGTTTTGTAAACAAAAAATAAACAATATAGGGTCAGACCATTATATTTCAAATAAAATCGTTGCTGCCTAATTTTTAAAAAAATTGATACTTTTAGAAATGAATCTGTATGATCTCTGAAGAACGAAATGAAAAGAATTATTATATTAAAATATTTATTACTTTTCTTAAAATATGAGTGTAAAGTGGAGAAGGTGCGAAAAAATAACACTTTTTTAGCAATTAGAAAATATTTAAAAAAGTATTGAAAAATTCTTAAAAGTGCAAAGAGATTTATTGATTCATGTTTAAAATTAGTTGATTAATTATTCTTTAATAAAAAAACTAGTTAAAATATTAAAATAATAGATAAAATATGTTTTTAAAGTCGATCCGTCAAATAACCTAATTTTGACGTTTTTATCAATTAATTACGAGAAGGTGGAACTATTGAATTAAATAAAAACTCACCGAATATAGAGTATTTTTGATGAACTTTCAGTATTTCTTATCATTTTTTTAATTTTTCCTTTAAATATACAAGAAATATTGAGTTGAAAGTACGCGATTTCTGAATCGTTGCGTACTTTACAACTTAATAACTCAGTTAAAAAAAAATAAAAAAATTTAGCACTTTCACAACTTCTAAATAACAACGAAATCTATAGACTAAAAAATTTTCTTTTTTGTCCCGGGTCTAATTTAATAAATATAAAGGTTTAAAAATTGCACACTTTTTCAGGTTAAAACTGTTTATTTTCTTAAAATTGAAGTTGATTTTTTATTGTAAATCACGTTCCGATCATAGTGTTTAAATTAAAAGCCAACTTCAATTTTAAGAAAAAACCGCTGCCAAGTTGTATAATTTTCTTTTATAATTTTGGTGCTCATTTCATGAACACTTTACTTCCTCATGGAGATAAAAATAATAGAAATATATGAATAACTTTTTATAAATATGGTAAAAGTGATTGAATTTTGGGTCAATCAATTTATTTTTAAATACCCTACAAGATAATTACAATAATTTAATAGTTAAACAAAAATTTTTAAACAAAAAAGTTGAGAAAATGTCATTTTCCACAATTTTTGGTTTTTAAAATACCAATAATTTCGAAATTTATTATCGAATTAGGTTCAAAAATAGGTCAATAGAAGCGTTTTTTTGAAGCTCTACAAGTCGGTAACGATAATTTTAAGATTATTTCTACATTTTTCAACAAAATTTTTAAAAAAGTCTTATTTTCTAAAATTTTGAATTTTTAAAAGTTTAATATCTCCGGTTAATATTGACGAAAAATGTTCAATTACGGTTCAAAAGATGCGTCTAAGAAAACTCTACAAAATTATGGAAAAACATTTATAGGTGTCCTAACATTTTTTTAAAGTTATGGGCAAAAAACGTTTTTTTTGCAAAATTAAAAATCCAAAAAAAATTTAGTTAAACTTTATTAATCTATCTCAAAGTACTCTCATTTTATGTCCGCAGGTGAAATCTACAATTTAAAAAAAAATTCAAGCCAAAAGCTCTTCATGATTTCGAGATATTTATGAAAATGTGATGTTTACACACACACACACACACATACGGAATGACATTTTTTAAAAATGTCATTTTTGAACTCCTGAGGTCAAATAACATAAAGATATGTCAAAAAATCGAACTCGAAAAATTTCGGTATTACAATACTTCCTCTATGAGGAAGTAATAAATAGTTTTAACCTGAAAAAGTGTGCAATTTTTAAACCTTTATATTTATTAAATTAGACCCGGGACCAAAAAGAAAATTTTTGAGTGTATAGATTTCGTTGTGATTTAGAAGTTGTGAAAGTGTCAAATTTTTTTAATTTTTTTGAACGGAGTTATTAAGTTGTAAAGTACGCAACAATTCAGAAATCGCGTACTTTCAACTCAATTTTTCTTGTATATTTAAAGGAAAAATTAAAAAAGTGATAAGAAATCCTGAAAGTTCATCAAAAATACTCTATATTCGGTGAGTTTTTATTTAATTCAATAGTTCCACCTTCTCGTAATTAATTGATGAAAACGTCAAAATTAGGTTATTTGACGAATCGACTTTAAAAACATATTTTATCTATTATTTTTATATTTTTACTAGTTTTTTATTAAAGAATAATTAATCAACTAATTTTAAACGTGAATCAATAAATCTTTTTGCACTTTTAAGAATTTTTCAGTACTTTTTAAAATATTTTCTATTTGCTAAAAAAGTGTCATTTTTTCGCACCTTCTCCACTTTACACTCATATTTTAAGAAAAGTAATAAATATTTTAATATAATTCTTTTCATTTCGTTCTTCAGAGATCATACAGATTCATTTCTAAAAGTATCAATTTTCTTAAAAATTAGACTGCAATTACTTTATTCGAAATATAATGGTCGGACCCTATAGCATAAAATAATACGTATAAATGCAACGAGTCTAATCATATTAAAGATTATATTAACAGATTTCTGCTTTTCCAATAATTGTTTCCTAAAAACAGATAGAAAGTTATAAAAACTGGGTAGGGAAAATGTGACATTTTAGGACTGTTTCATGTCATTACATTGATATGGGTAAAAATAAACAACTTATTTTATGGGTCCAATTAGAATAATGAGTTCCAAAAATAGTTTATGTAAAGCAGAACTTTAATTCATTAATATGCAGCTAAAACACGTTAGGTACATAAATATCACAGTTTGCGGAAAATCACCCATATACAGTGAAATATATCGTAAATGTCTGCTACAGTTCGTAGAAAGGGAATTGCGCTTCTGAGAGGAGATCATTGTCAAGTCGGAATGGGAATGTCGAGATAATAATATAATTTGATTGAAGGAACGAGCCAATAAGAGGCTCCCTTTAATCGTGTTACTTCGTTACCACGTTACTCCGTTACTCTCTCGTGGTGATATCAGCGGAATATCAATTATAGTGATTAACCAAGACGTCCAACGCAAGGCGGAAACTTCCCCTGCAATAAGAATAGAAAGAGGATGAAGTCGCTCAGAGAACAAGACGCCAACGCCGAATAACATCCTTTTGTTTCTCCACAAATTGGCACCGGATATTCAAATCCTCATCCCTCGCTTTCTTCAAGGCATTTCAATCACTCTTTTCAGTCTTTCTCGGTTATTTCCATTCTAACCACGACTTTACAAAAGTTGATCAAAAATAAAAGAATCGATTAGAAAATTCTCTAATTATTACCCAATCCAATCCTTTCTTCGAATTCTAGTGAATCGAATTTTTAGAAATGTAAATTAATCTGGAGACTATTTTTTCGATTGAACTCACACAGCGCATTATCGAATTGAACACTGCACATATTAACGATTGCTGTGAGAAGAACGACGAAAGGGAATAAGAAGAAGAGCATACGTGAAAAATTTGCCACGGTTTCGTGATTCGCTTCAATTAGACCCCGAAGTGGCATTATAATGTTGAAATCAGATGCCTCGCGGCAAGGTATATATATAACTACAACTACAGCTGTCCATCCAAAGGACGACCATTGTGTCGGATTAATGTTAACCAACCGTAAACTCAGAATGTCTAATTGACAAATTCAATTTCATCGCGACAATAGCGACAAGCCATCGAATTGTGCAGAATTCAGATTCTAATTTTCCAAAAATAACTCAGAAATCGTTAAATACGCCTACTTTTTGATATATGGAATAAAGAATTAGTCCCTGTCCATAGAGAAAAGAAAGTAACACATTGATTTCAATTATAGTAAAGCATATTTAAAATTTTCACATTTATGAAAAATTTATGATTAAATGGTTGATCATGTGCTTCACGAGTTCAAATACACGAGAAAAAAATGCTATAAAATCTATATATAGTATGCGCATATTATAGTACATCAACAGCTATTCATACCACTTTTATTAGGGTAAGTCCGGGGGAGATGGCCATAGTTTTTTTAAAGTAGTGTAAAATTTATAAAAAAGCTTTTTTTGTCTAAACTTTTATTGATAATTAAACATTGAACACTTAACTTGAAAATAAAGAAACATAAAATAAAATATTTTCATTGCAACAATCTTAAAATTTACATTTTCGAAAAAGTGCATTTGGCCATTTCTCTGGAATGTCCGGGTGAGATGGCCACATGTGTTCGGGAGAGATGGCCACTACCTATAATTTTTGGCTTTTATCTTAAATTTAATTTTTAATCGTTCACATCACTTTCCTCTTTTTCTGGTCGCATTTTGAAAATTTTTCATGGGGTTCAGAGCAGTTTTCATGTAGCCACAAGTGTCAAATTCTGCATTGAATTCAATCTTCAATTAATGTCGTTCGGTTGTAACTTTTAGCACAACCTACAAATAAATCTCCATCTCTGGTGTCAATTAGATCAATTATTTTGTTCTCAGACATTTTTAATTTGCTTTTCTTTAATATTTCTCAAGTATCTAACATTAACATAAAAAATTTTAAATAAAAGTCATTAATGGCCATCTTACCCAAAAATTCATGATAAAAGTAAACATCAAAATATTAAATAAATAAAATAATTTTTCCTTTCATTTTTCGTTTATATCGAAGCGTGGGTTATACACTACTCAATAAAACTTAAATTTAAAAATTAGGTTAACAAATAACAATATAGCAACAAGAAATCTGAAATTTTCAAATTATTTTGGACCCATGCAAAAAAAATAAACAAGGATTACACTTACAGCTTCATTATTTTTCATCAAATTATTGTTTAGATTTATTATTAATCACAAAAGGTTGAAGAATAACCCATAAAAAGTGATATTTCTTTACAAATTCTGTAAAATATTCGAACTGGCCATCTCTCCCATATGGCCATCTCCCCCGGACTTACCCTATATACCAGCCACAATTCGTGCGCAGCTGACTTCTCACTCACTTTTTTAAATAAAATTAGCAATTTTAAAAATAATAGAACGTAACAATTTGTAATTCGAATTTTTTTTATAAAAATAAAATATGAATTGGAATATACAGTTTTAATAAAAAAATTCTGAATTTTCGTTTGATAAACTATAAAATTAGCCACGAATTCTAATACAAAACCTTTAATTTTTTCACTTTCTGATAAAAATTTCTTTTTAAATTATTAAATCTTGAATAACTATCATAAAATAAGTAAATTTTTAATAAATAATTTTACTTAAATATTTCAAAATTAATGCAATTTTAAAAAAGTTGCGTTTACAATTTTCATAAATAAATTAAATTCAAACGGTTTCAATTCTTATTACAAAATTCAATTAGGTTTAAAATTTACAAAAAAATCTCGACAAAATCCCAATTATTATCTTTAAAAGTAAAAAATTCTTCAAAATTCAATTATTTTCAAAAATTTTAATAAAATTCTTGTCAAAATTTCAATTATTATTTCAAAAATTTTCTTCATTTTAATGATTTTCAATATCTATTATTTAATTAATAAAATTACCCAAAAGAATTCAATTATTTAAAAACAATTTCAATAAAATTGTACGAAAACATTTAATTATTTTAATAAATAATAAAAATTTCACAGGAATTCAAATGTTTACAGATTTTTTAGAAGTTTCTTCTCAATAATTCAATTATTTTCATAAATAATAAAACTCATCGCAGAATTTCAATTATTTTTAATACAATTTTAATCAAATTTCTTGAAAAATGTAACTATTCTAAAAAATTTTAATAAAATTCCTCAAAAGAATTCAATTATTTAAAAATTTGTTAATAAAATTCTTTATAAGAATTAAATCCCAGACAGAAAAGTTGGAGGTGAGCCAGCACTAACGACCGGCATGGTACCGAACCGGTTTTAAAGTCGGACTTATGCCGGTACCGGCAAAAAGGTACTGGGCCGGATATGAAATAAATACCGGCCCAGTACCGGCCCGGTGGTAAATGTGGATTTGTACCGGTACTGGTAGTGTGTACCGGTCCGGTTGATTAAAAATATCTGGCCCAGCACCGGCCCGGTACTGTTATTTTGCTTTGTTTTATACCGCCGAAGGAGATTTGCCGGTGATAATATTTTTATCGGTCCAGCACCGGCCCGGTACTGTCATTTCGCTCTGTTTTATACCGCCGAAGGAGATTTGCCGGTGATAATATTTTTATCGGTCCAGCACCGGCCCGGTACTGTCATTTCGCTCTGTTTTATACCGCCGAAGGAGATTTGCCGGTGATAATATTTTTATCGGTCCAGCACCGGCCCGGTACTGTCATTTCGCTCTGTTTTATACCGCCGAAGGAGATTTGCCGGTGATAATATTTTTACCGGCCCATAGCACCGGCGTAGCCGGTACTGTCATTTCGCTTTGTTTTATACCGCCGAAGGAGATTTGCCGGTGATAATATTTTTATCGGTCCAGCACCGGCCCGGTACTGTCATTTCGCTCTGTTTTATACCGCCGAAGGAGATTTGCCGGTGATAATATTTTTATCGGTCCAGCACCGGCCCGGTACTGTCATTTCGCTCTGTTTTATACCGCCGAAGGAGATTTGCCGGTGATAATATTTTTATCGGTCCAGCACCGGCCCGGTACTGTTATTTCGCTCTGTTTTATACCGCCGAAGGAGAGTTGCCGGTGATAATATTTTTATCGGTCCAGCACCGGCCCCGTACTGTTATTTCGCTCTGTTTTATACCGCCGAAGGAGATTTGCCGGTGATAATATTTTTATCGGTCCAGCACCGGCCCGGTACTGTCATTTCGCTCTGTTTTATACCGCCGAAGGAGAGTTGCCGGTGATAATATTTTTATCGGTCCAGCACCGGCCCGGTACTGTCATTTCGCTCTGTTTTATACCGCCGAAGGAGATTTGCCGGTGATAATATTTTTATCGGTCCAGCACCGGCCCGGTACTGTCATTTCGCTCTGTTTTATACCGCCGAAGGAGATTTGCCGGTGATAATATTTTTACCGGCCCATAGCACCGGCGTAGCCGGTACTGTCATTTCGCTTTGTTTTATACCGCCGAAGGAGATTTGCCGGTGATAATATTTTTATCGGTCCA
The DNA here is from genome assembly GCA_032872505.1 of Leptopilina syphax. Classification (NCBI taxonomy): domain Eukaryota; kingdom Metazoa; phylum Arthropoda; class Insecta; order Hymenoptera; family Figitidae; genus Leptopilina; species Leptopilina syphax. The sequence goes on from CM065475.1 coordinate 9,847,875, forward strand.
GCACCGGCCCCGTACTGTCATTTCGCTCTGTTTTATACCGCCGAAGGAGATTTGCCGGTGATAATATTTTTATCGGTCCAGCACCGGCCCGGTACTGTCATTTCGCTCTGTTTTATACCGCCGAAGGAGATTTGCCGGTGATAATATTTTTATCGGTCCAGCACCGGCCCGGTACTGTTATTTTGCTCTGTTTTATACCGCCGAAGGAGATTTGCCGGTGATAATATTTTTACCGGCCCATAGCACCGGCGTAGCCGGTACTGTCATTTCGCTTTGTTTTATACCGCCGAAGGAGATTTGCTGGTGATAATATTTTTACCGGCCCAGCACCGGCCCAGCATAAAAATTTACTTAATACTTTCTACTGGCACAGAAGTTTTGCCGACAAAAATATTATTACTGGCCCATTGTCGTCCCGGTTTTTTTCTAATGTTAAACTAGCAGAAAAAGAATTAAAGAAGAGAAAAAAAATTTCAAAATTAATTTATTAATTAATTTATTAATTTAATTATTAATAATAAATTAATTAATTAGTTATGCCGGCAATTATATTAATACCGAGTAGGTTGCTTATTGGTGCCGGCCCGGTATTTAGCCGGTGAATAGGGCGGTTATTATTATTTATAGTTACTATTTTTATTTATTTATTTTTAATGATTTCAATTGAATTAAAATAAATTAAAAAATACAAATACTGGCCCGGTACTGCTGCCAGGTGGAATGTCAGTTGGACTTTATAAGCTCACTTTGCACTTACTTTCCATATGCAGGTTTAGGTTAGCGGATGTGGTGTCGACTTTGCAGCCTCAGGGTCCTGAGTTCAATTCCTCGAGTCTTCAGATTTTTCTATAATTGTTTATGTTTCTCTGTTTCAGCATTTAATATATTTACTGTTTCCAATTTAAAATTAATAATAACATTGATAATAATAATTAAACAATTAATCAGACTGACATGTAATTTTTTTAACTGGCCCGGTACCACACCGGTTCAGTGTTGCCAACGACATGGAAATTTCCCGGAATACGGGAAATTTTGACTATAATGTGAAATTTTACGGGAAATGGATAAATTACGGGAAATTCCGGGAAATTCTTTAATAGAAAACAAATTTTAATAATGTTTAACTAAAATCAAATTTTAGAAACTTTTATTGGCAAAACCAATCAAATTTGTTTTATCGGCATGTGTATAAATATATCCGTGGACTGGTCTGTGAATATTACTGGTGTAAAGTTTTCCAATTAACAAATGCATCAAACACAAAAATATTTAATAATTTAAAGATAGTTATCCGACTCCTTTTGGTTTTGCCCTTCTCGAATGCCTCAGTTGAGCGATTAAGAGTTTTAAGTAAATTTAAAATTTAATTCTAATTTTTTAAATAATAAATTATGAGTTTTAAGGGGGGCACACCAGTTGTAACGTTAAAAAGAAGTGTCAAAGTCATGAGAATGATTTTGATTAAAAATAGAAGTCGATTTTCAGCTTTAGGAATAAAAGTTTTTCATAAAAAAAGAAATCCTTTGATCGAGAACTAGATAAACTTATAATAAATGTAAATCAATTTTATTTTTGCATTTTAGACGAACTATACTTACGGAATGCTTGTCACCGCAATTCATGTTTTATTTCCGAAGGCGCCATTTAAATGGCTCATATTTAAGAAAGTTTTGGATGAAAAAAATTTTTCATCTTAAATTAAAGCCTTATATATGTACTTTTAGATAATAAACAGTATTTTTAAAAAAGTTTTATAGATTATTAGGAAAAAATTCTTGAAAAAGACACTTCTTTTTAACGTTACAACTGGTGTACCCCCTTAAATAAATTTGAAATTTAATTCTGATTTTTTAAATTAGAATACATAAAAATTTATAATCCCAATATAAATAATGATAATAATAATATTTAAAAAAATAATAATTTTATGTTAGGGCTTATATATATATATATATATATATATATATATATATATATATATATATATATATATATATATATATATATATATATATATATATATATATAAGATTACATTGCGGGAAATTTCATGGAAATTTAAGAAACTCGTCCGGGAAAATTCGGGAATTTCTTAGTTCTATTACGGGAAGTTGAGGGCGCTCACTCTGGCAACACTGCACCGGTTGTTTTTTAGTGCCGGCCCGGTACGGTTGCCGGATACCTACCGAAATTATCATCCGGAAATTACCGGTACTGCGCCGGTGAAATGAACACACTTATGCCGGTACTGGACCAGTACCTAGCCGGTTGTGCAGCCGGTAATAAACCGGCACTAAATGCCTTCCAACAATAACCGGGCCAGTACCGCCCCGGTGGATTATTCGGTACCGGCCTGGTACGTATGCCGGATACCTGACGCAGTTATCATCCGGCAATTTGCCGGTACCGAGACGGTAAAAATTACGGTCTTATGCCGGTACCGCCCCGGCACTTATAATCCGCCGTTTGTACCGGGCCGGTACTATCCTGTTCGTCAATTTCTACTTGGGATTTTAAGAAACATTCAATTAGTCAATAAATAATTTACTTTTGTATTTAAATAATTGAATTCTCGTAGAATTTTCTAATAAAAAGTGATTTGAGAATGAATTTTAGTTCAAATTTTAGATAATAATAGAATATGAAAATAATTTTTAAGAAGTTACAGTAACAATATTTTTATAATATAAAATAATGATTTTAACACTCGATCCTCTTTGATTATTATAAAACAGGAAGAAATCGACCGTTATCTTTATGTTTTATAGCAATATTTTTCAAGTTGATTAATTTCAAAAAGGTTTGATTTTGAAATTTTTAAAAATCTTAATTCCTATGGAATAGTATATTGTGCAACGAGTGGAGAAAAAGGGCGATTTCTCGCGAGCTGAAGTTTGCTGCTCGAGCGTAGCGAGTGCAGTGTCCAACAACTGCAAAACTTATTTTATTTAACTCAATTTTTATTTATAAGATTTTTGTGGTTATAACAATGTTTATAATTAATATTTCAAACTGTGTAACTCACTAATGTATTACATTTTTAATAATTCAAAGCGAAAAAACTCTTTATGATTTGGTTATTGTTACGTAAGAACATAATTTACGTAAATTACGTAAGAATACAACTTACGTACTTTACGTAAGAACATAACTCACGTAATTTACGCAAGAACATAACTTACGTATTTTACGTAAGAACATAACTTACGTATTTGGGTATGTTACGTTACTTACGTAAATTGCGTACCTTGCGTAAACTATGTAAGTCATACCCTTAGTTTAGTTACGTAAGTTACATTAATATTATTAATTTAAAAGGAAAACACAAATAATTCTATTTTTCTTCCAGTCATTAAACTCATTTCTCCACTGGCCAAACCACCAGTGGAGGAAAGTAGTATTTTCCTCCACTGGTGCCTAGCGTACAATAGTTCAATTCCACTGCAGGCGTTGGACAAAAATAATAATAATGAAATATTTAAAATATTTAAAAAAGAAATTATTGTTTTCGAATAATTTTACAATTAAAGATATTCGTAAATAGATTTAACAGAACATTTTTTTCAATAAAATTTTTTCCTTTATTTTCTAAAAATTCAAAAAATTTCAGTTTCATTTTCAATTAAATTTTCTAATTGACAAATATAATTTATAAACATTTTTTTCCTTTATTTTTAAAAAAATTTGAATTTTAATAAAACATTTGAAATTAAGAAATATAGAATTGATGCAAATTGAGAATTTTCTACAAAAATATTAAGAAACGGGAATATGTAATGTTTTTTTTGCCAAAATAAAAGAATGAGTTTATGAACAATATGTATTGTTATTGAGAAATAAAAATTATGCATAAAATGGGTATTTATTTCCTATTTCTTAATCATAATTTGTTAGGTAACATTTAACCTCTATAAGTGACAGAGGCCGCTCTGCAACCTCTATTAGTGAAAAACCTCTATAAGTGACAAAAAATAGGTCCCTTGGAATGTCATTTACCCACACTGAGAGACCTTTGGGTCAGCAGCAGACTTTCGATAGGCTGCTACTGACCATTTTGGAGGAACGCTACAGGACTATACTTTTGGGTTGCTGCGGTACAATTTTGGGCGCGTGACAGTCCAAAAGTTGATTAGCTGCAAACCAATGACGACATCCCCACTACTTCGGTGAGCTTCTCACCAACATTTTGGACTGTCACGCGCCCAAAATTGTATCGCAGCGCACTAAGACCATAGTGGAGCTGCTATCTCATACGTTGTTCCGCTGCAGTCCAAAAGGTCTCTCAGTGCAGGTTTGACTGTAGTTAATAATAATAATATTCTTCAATTAGAAAATGAAATACTACAGTAACAATAACAGCCATAACAATCCTAATAATATTAATAAATAATTAGTTTTGATATTTTTGATAAATTTACAATTTAAAAAACGACTATTTTTCTAAATATAGGAACGTGAAAATTGCTAACTACAAGACAAAATCTCTCAACGGTACAGTGGCGAAAACCGTATTAAGGGTGAATTATCGCAGATTCAAAATAATTCGATAGATGGGGTGACGGTTGTATTATAAGAGGGGTGACCGTGTCGAATAGATCAAGGGGGGTAGAACGTGCTAAAACATCCCCTTCGTTTGGCTAAAGTATCGTCACGAGGATTATCACTGTTACGGATGCTAAAAAAAATAAAAACTCGTTAACCTGAAACGACCCCAAAGTTCGACACTCATGATGCGGATCATCCAAAAGTTTTTCTCCCCAAATTTTTTTTAAATTCTTTTTATTATTATTATTAAAGATCAACTACAAAAAAACATTTCTGTACGCAACCATCGCGAATTGGAATCTCGTCAATAATTCATCAGCGAGAAGCAATCGTATTTATTCGTTTGAGCTAATTCTTTGGGCGTGAACGACTTTATTAAAGGATACAAAAAACGTGACACCCTCCAGGCAAAATTGATCCTGTGTTTAGAAAATTCATATAAATTTCCATTTTTTAAACAATCATAGTAATTCCTTTTTTCATTTGTTTATTTAATAAGCAGGGCTCGAACAAGTGAAAGTATTTAAAAATACGGACAAATAAGAGAACATTATACTTCAAACTATAAATTTAATTTTCAATAGCTATAAAACATAAAAAAATCGATAACTCCGAGTCTTCGACTCGGAGTGCTTCATTTCTTCATGTTTTATAATATTTAAAGATGACCGAGTGATAAAATCATTATCAATTCAATTATTACTTTCAAGAATGTTAAACTAAAATTCTTCTTTAAATCAATTATTTTTAATAATTTTTGAAAAAGTTCTTTGAGAATTTAACCCATTTGTTTACAATTTAATTTTACAAAATTTCATGGATCACTCGGAAATTCTTTAATTAAACATATATTAGAAAATAACAACTTCAAAAAATTTAAAAAAAAATTCAGTTAACCGTTTTGGAAAAAATTAATTTCACAGAATTGTTAGTTAAAAGTATAAATAATTTTAATTTCCAAAGATTTTAATTTGAACCCTTTAATGCTTTTAATATTCAATTATTATCTATAAAATTTAATTGAAATTCATTTTTAAATCAATTTTTTTTAGAAAATTCTACAAGAATTAAATTATTTATATACAAAAATTAATAAATTTTTGAATAATTAAATGTTTCTTTAAATTGAATTTTCATAAAGAATTTAATTAACAAATTTTTAAATAATAATTTAAATTCTTTTGACGAATTGTAATAAGATTTTTAAGAATAATTACATTTTTCGAGGAATTCGATTAAAATTGTTTAAAAAATAATTTTAAATTCTGCAATGAGTTTTATTATTTATGAAAATAATTGAATTCTTGTGAAATTTTTATTATTTTATGAAAATAATTAAATGATCGCGTAGAATTTTATTAAATTTTTTTTTAAATAATTAAATTCTTTTGTAATATTTTATTAAAATACTAGTAGTTATTAAAAATCATTGAATTGAGAAAAATTCTTGAAAATAATTGAAATTTTGCCAAGAATTTTATCAACATTTTTTAAAATAATTGAATTCTTGCAACGATTTTCATTAAAATTTTCAAAAATAATTGAAATCTTACGAAAAACTTTATTAATTTTTTTAAAAATAATATTGAATTCTAGCGAAGAATTTAAACAAAATCATTTTAAATAATTGATTTTTTTCGAAAAATTTTATGAAAATTGTGTTTGAAAATAATTGAATTCCTAAAGAGAATTTCATTAGTTACTAAAATAATTGAATCCCTGTAAAAGTTTTATATTATTTATGAAAATAATTGAATTATTGCGAAAAAATTTATAAAAAATTTGTAAATCATTGAATTCTTGCAAAGAATTTTATCAAAAAATTTGATAATATATGTAATTGAATTTCTTTGAAGAATTTTATTATTTATAAAAATAATTGAATTTTTAGGGAGAATTTTATTAAAAATTTATGATAATCCTATTTAAATTCTTTTGAAGAATTTCTTTGAATTTTTTAAAAATAATTTAGTTTCTTTAATAATTTTAATAGAAAATTTATAGGGTAATTAAATTTTATATGAACAATTTCCTTCGAGTTTTTACAATAATCGTGTTTCTTAATAATTGAAATTAAGCAATTTAATTATTGATTTTTATTAAAATTTTTAGACAATAATTGAGGCCTTGGATCCAATAACTCGCCCGACGCTCGAAGGCACGCGCTAATACCAGTCGAGTAGCAGTGAGTGGCCCAGAGGCGCTCACTGCTCACTGACTGGCAGTTGCGCGTTCCTCCGAGCGTCGGGCGAGTTATTGGATCCAAGGCCTCAATTGAATTCCTTCGAAAAATTTCTTTAATTTATTGAATACAATCGAATTTGTTAATAATTATTGTATTGAAAATGATTGAATTCCTGAGAAGAATTTTATTATTTATGAAAAATAATTTAATTCTTACGATGAATTTTACTACTTATAAAAATAATTGAATTGTTTTGAAGGATTTATTAAAATTTTAGAAAATAATTAAATTCTTTCGAAAAATGTTGTTAAATTTTTTTTTTAAATTGAATTCTTTCATTAAATTTAATTAAAATTGTATTAAAAATAATTGACTTTTTACAAAGTCTTTTACTATTTATAAAAATAATTTAATAAGGGAGTATAGTCATGGTCGGACCACCTTTTGACTTTTGTTTATAACTTTTTTTTAAAAATGAATTTGGTCAATTGATGTATATTGTTGGAAAGTCCTGTTTAATAGGAACATTTTTTCTGTACAAAGTAAATTGATTGGTTTTAAAATAAAAAAGTTGTATAATAGATCTCAAAAAAAAATTTCTTGTCCAGGTTAGATACTTGAAAGTTTGATGAGAATTTAAAAAAAATTTTGAACATAATTGAATTTCTGCAAAGAATTTTATTACTTTTGAAAATAATTGAATTTTTTCAATCATTTGTGACTTCTTAAAAATTCTCTAAATTATATCGTTAAATTTACGAATTTTTTTTGCTTTTTCAATCAAATTACGGACTTTACGGACCTTTTTTAAAAGGACTGACTTTTACGTACTTTAAACAAATTTACGGACCTTTACGGGATTTACGGACCTAGCTCGAACCCTGAATAAGTATACAGAGTACCTAAAGGATTAGTTTTCAACTAGAAATTTAAAATTGTACTAACGTTCCTAACATCAAAATAATACTATTATTTTGATTGTATTAAAATTGAGAAAGGAAGAATTAAAGTCCTCCTTATTTTTTATTCGATGTAAAGACAAAAAATTGATTTCAATAGAAATAAAAATTCTCCTAATGAAAAGAAAAATTACGTCAAATAGTTAACAATATATCCTCTTAAATGAAATACAAAGTCGCCATCAATAGAAACGAAAGTTAAAAAAATATCAAAGGACTGGTGGGATACTTAAAATTCAGAAAGGCAAACCATAGCGTGTCAAGGGCCGTCAGGTGGCAGATTTAAATGGCACAATAGCTCAATCCCAAGCGAAAATCTGCCTCACTAAAGCCTCAATTCAAATGCAATCGCGATCCCCCTGCGTCAAATGCGCCTAAGTAGGTACTTAGTTGCACATTTGGCTTAAAATTTTTATTCTCCATCCCCCCACCTCCATTTTTTGACAAGATATTCTCTCGTCGTCCATATGTGAAAAGTGCGCACATGTAAATAGATACTAATGGGACGATATCTAGTGCAATGATCTAACAACATTAACCAATTCAAACTTTATGAATTGAAAATTTCCCCTTTAGTGCAACATCAATTTTTAATTCTTAGTTTAGCTAACTTTTAATGCCCCAAAAGAATAAAGTATTTTTACTATTTTTAGAAATAAAAGTTTTTTCCCCTGAAAATAAAAGTATATTTAACTATATCTTTTATATATAAAAAATCGATTTAGGGTAATTTGGAAAAAAAATTCTTCTTCTTTTGAGTATAAGCAATAACAAAATAATGTACTTATTCTTAGTTTCATTTATATTATTTGTATGAAAAAGTAATTAAAATAATATAATTTATATATTACGACTAAAGTTATTGCAAACCAAGTTTTAAAAAAAATTTATGATTAGAATTTATTTTGCAAGTCTTTCATCAAGTTTACTAAATGCATGAAAATACTTGTAATTTTTTTATACTTGATCGGGTATAGATGTATTTCCATATTTAAATTTTGTTAAATTAAAATTATTTTTTACAGATTGTTCTATAATTCGCATCAACTTATCCTAAAATGTAAATTCTGGACTTTTACCCCGAATATGTCACCAAAAAAAATGTGCAAGATCTGAAGTCGAATTTTCAAAATTCAAAATGTCGGATCCAATATGTCGGATGACGAATTTAAAAACTAATTGGATTCGCTTGAAACTCGTTACTTTTTACATTTTATGATTTAATAAATTAAAAGTAAATAAGTAAATTTAAAATTAATTTTCCAGGGGGTGGAACTTTTAAATTCTCACATTTATATGAGTAAAATGTAAAATTATTAATTTTTAGGTTATGTAACCTATATTCTTATTTTAGGTACTTAATTTATTAATCAAAAAATTATATTTAACTTTCGTTACACATGCATTTTTAAGTTTATGTATTGAAACAAAAGTACTTTTAAGATTTTTACAATTTATCAAACTGACTTTATTTATTTATCAACTTGTTAGGCTATAACGGTTTTGTTTATATTTACTAATTCAATAATTGTTTAAACAAATAATTCCTGCTATTTACTTATTCTATATAAAAAACACATAGAAACATTTTTATTATTATTTGTTTTGTAATTTTGCAACATCCTAAGCTGATTAATAGAACATAAAAATATTTTGCGTAAAAATTTAGCAAATGTTGAGGCAAATGATTATTATTACTTACTTACTTTTAACCTTCTCAATCACAGTGGTCGATATATCGACCACCTTTTAAGATGGTTGAAAAAAATATAAAAACCTATCAGATTTGCTTGAAACTTGTCACTCTGGGGTTTTTGATTACGAATCCGCTATTATTTTTCAAAAATTTAAAACCGCGGATCCAATATCGCCATATAGAATCCCCTATTTTGAATTTTTAAAAATTAATACCAGATTCGTCATCAGCGACTCTAATAACCCCCGAGTAACAAGTTTCAAGTGAATCCGTTAAATTTTTAAAAATTCGTCCGCCATATTAGAATCGCCATTTTGAATTTTTATAAAATTTTGCAAATCTGGCCCCAGATTCGTATTCAGCAACCCCAGAAACTCTATTTACAATAGCGTTTATAATGTTTTGTCTATTATCTTAATTGCGTGACTGAAAGGGTTTAATAAAACTGATGTGTAGTTTTTCATTTGAGCTCCCGCGTCCATAATAACTCGATCTGCGCTTGAACTAAAAAATTCAAGCCAGTCAAGCCGTCAAAAAATGGAAAAAAATAAAAGTCGGAATTTTTAATTTTAAAACATACTACCGTATAGAGCATAGAAATGCGCAACTTTTTTGTTTCTGATATTTTTTGTGGGACTTTTATTTTTAATAATAATGGACAAAAACAGAATTTTTTTTATTCTTCAATTTCATTGAATTTCAAAACATAAATCGACTTTTCTCAAACAAATCTTCATGAAATTAATTAAAAATTGATATACTTACGTATCAGGGTCTACTGAAGACGATAAAATGATTAAAACATTTAAAAAACTAATTGTAAAATTATTTGTTAATGTAAATAAAGACCTGTCGGTAAATACGTTTTCTCAACTTTGAAGAGAAAAAGTATGCGGTGAACTTTTGAGTTGACAAAACTTCCAGTGAGACATTTGTTTATTAACATGTCAAGAAGTTTTTTGGAAATTTTTATTTAAATCGGATGAAAAATAAACAAGATACATAATGTTTAAAAAAATATGCGTCGCGCGGCGTTTTGACATTTTGACGCGAAGTATTCAGGCCTATATTAGAAACCTTTTATCCACTCTTAAATTTTTTTATTAGATTTGTGGAAACTAACATATTTTTATAAAACTTCTTATATACCCCAACGGGAAGTTGCCAATGTTAACGATTGGTTCAATAATGGGCCATGCTTGGTGCCCAATGGTTTTTTCTTGGCAAAACGATTGGCAACCATCATTGGACCACCAATGGTTTAAACTTGGGATGATCACGCTACTGCCAATGATCGGTAGCCAAGCATCGGGCCAATATTAGTTGCCAAGGAATTGCCAAGGAAACAAAATCGATTTTCAAAAGCTTGATTTTTTATTGGCAGCCAACAAAAAACCAAGGTTTTGAAAATTGATTTTTTTTAATTATTAATTAAAATTTATTTTTCAAAAATATATTTTTTTAAAAATATATATTTTTTTAAATTAATAGAACATATTAATTTAATTTGTTACCTCTGGTAAAACAAAGATGAAAGACTGATAAATTCCCTCACTTTATATCTTACAGTGGAGGGATAACTGTGAATGTCTTTGCGGGAGAGGAGCAGGTACTTATATACTTATATAGAGCCAGTGAAACAGGTCACAAGCGAGAAGAAATCACTAGCATGCACTCTGGCGGCGCTTGTCGGAAGTGGCGCAACGTTGGTTGCCAAGCGCTGTGTCGATAATGTCAGGATATGCGTGCGCGCCAGAAAACAGTTCCGACAAGCGCCGCCAGAGTGCATGCTAGTGATTTCTTCTCGCTTGTGACCTGTTTCACTGGCTCTATATAAGTACCTGCTCCTCTCCCGCAAAGACATTCACAGTTATCCCTCCACTGTAAGATATAAAGTGAGGGAATTTATCAGTCTTTCATCTTTGTTTTACCAGAGGTAACAAATTAAATTAATATGTTCTATTAATTTAAAAAAATATATATTTTTAAAAAAATATATTTTTTAAAAATAAATTTTTGAAAAATATATTTTTGAAAAATAAATTTTAATTAATAATTAAAAAAAAATCAATTTTCAAAACCTTGGTTTTTTGTTGGCTGCCAATAAAAAATCAAGCTTTTGAAAATCGATTTTGTTTCCTTGGCAATTCCTTGGCAACTAATATTGGCCCGATGCTTGGCTACCGATCATTGGCAGTAGCGTGATCATCCCAAGTTTAAACCATTGGTGGTCCAATGATGGTTGCCATTAATGTTCCAATAATGGAACGGAGTTCGCCAAGCATGGCCCATTATTGAACCAATCGTTTACTTCCCATTGGGACATAACTTAAATTAAATTCTTTTTTTTCTAAAAAATTTGTTAATACTGTTTGGTTTTTCAGACCAGATTAAAACATTAAATAATAAATCAAAGTGTTACACTAAGAAAACATACTCGATTCAAGTAAAAAAATAATTTTAATTGATTTTGTTTAATTTAAGTTAGTTTGTAAGCTTAATCCTAATATATAGAAAATATCTACTGCTTTGATTCAAAAATAATATTTGTTTAAATAATTATGTTTAATTCAAATATATTTTCTGTTTTGGTTTAAACAAAAAATACCTATGTTTAAAAATTTTATGTTTGATTTAAACTTAAAAGTTGATTTGAAATAATTTAAAATCAACCATAAATTACGTTTGAATTAAATATATTATTTTTATAAATGAACCAAAAAATGTGTTTGAATTAAACTTACATTTATTTGACTGTAAAGCAAAAATATTTTAAGTTTGGTTTAAAAGAAATTTGATTGAATCAAATAAATCGTTTTTTCAGTGTATTATTATATTGAAAAACTTAACAACAGGAATAAAGTAGGGGAGACCGGGGCGTAATGGCTAACTTTTCACTCTTTGTTGTTTTACTCGGACATTTTTGTTCTAATTGAATGTTTATCTTCCAGAAAAGTTACTCTGGTATCTCAGCTTTCTTTTAAGACTACAAACGTCCCGATATGACTCTTACTTTTTATTCTACAACAGTTTTTTCTGGAGCAATGCAGAGCTCCAAAATACGGCCCGAGCCGGGGCGTAATGGATAACTCCCGGGGCGTAATGAATAATGATTGCTAATTATTATCTACAGTTTCTAATCTTATTGTATATTGTAAATTAAGGTTCCTGGGTATTCCATAAATGCTATTTTTATTCAGCAATACTTCAACTATCGCTTTTTCAATAATATTCTGTGATATTGGCACTCTCTCAATTTTTTTTGTAATTTCTCATTAAAATCGTAGCTTGAAATCTACTATTTGTAAATTTTAGACCAAAGCTTTAAAATTTTGTTAAAAATACCTAAACATACTTAAACTAAGTGACAAGCAATCGCAAAAACAAACCTACACTTCGCCGATATGGTAGGTTGCTTTTTATACATAGCGTATTGCATTAGCCAACACGCCCCGGGGGAACTCGGCAAATATTTGGCTTTTTTTTTAACAATACCGGAAGTGTGAATCAAAAATCTCGAATTGTCTCTTAAAAACAAACGTGTCAAGATCGAAACCTCATTTCAGTTTTTTTTTAAAGCTATTTTTGAAAAAAATAGAACGAAAAAACGAAAATTTTGAAAAGTTACTTTCGTATGTCAAAAATAGTTTTCCTACTATATTTCTTACAATAATGAATAAATATTAATGAAACTTCCGACAAACTTGCAGTATACCAAGTACAGTAACTTATCTACTGTGCGAAATTATTACAATTTACGGTTTTTAAACAAATTACAATTATTCATTACGCCCCTTAGCCATTACGCCCCGGTCTCCCCTAAACTGTATTTTCTTCAAAAAAATACAAGGACCTGCTTTGTTTACATTAATGCACAGTATATAGTGCATAAAAACAATCTTAACCTTGGATTGAGTTAAAAGATATAGAAATAAGATTTAAAAAACGTAAAAAGCTGCCTATCATATATAAATGTATGGAATTGGTTTTATTTTAAATACAATACATGAATAAAATTATTTTTTAAATAAAACAACAGAAAATAGCAATAGTTTCCAATAATTTTCTCCTATCGTAAAGCCTTCGCGTCAAAATGTCAAAACGCTGCACGACGCATATTTTTTTAAACATTATGTATCTTGTTTATTTTTCATCCGATTTAAATAAAAATTTCCAAAAAACTTCTTGACATGTTAATAAACAAATGTCTCACTGGAAGTTGTGTCAACTCGAAAGTTCGCCGCATACTTTTTCTCTTCAAAGTTGAGAAAACGTATTTACCGACAGGTCTTTATTTACATTAACAAATAATTTTACAATTAATTTTTTTAAATGTTTTAATCATTTTATCGTCTTCAGTAGACCCTGATACGTAAGTATATCAATTTTTAATTAATTTCATGAAGATTTGTTTAAGAAAAGTCGATTTATGTTTTGAAATTCATTGAAATATTGAAAAATAAAAAAATTCAGTTTTTGTCCATTATTATTAAAAATAAAAGTCCTACAAAAAAATTTCAAAGACAAAAAAGTTGCACATTTTTATGCTCTATACGGTAGTATGTTTTAAAATTAAAAATTCCGACTTTTATTTTTTTTCATTTTTTGACGGCTTGACTGGCTTGGATTTTTCAGTTCAAGCGCAGATCGAGTTATTGACGCGGGAGCTCATTTGTAATTTCAAATTTAATTACTGACTTTCTAAAAAATACGAATTCATTTATAATCGGGCATTTCCACGAAAAAGCTGACATTTTTGTCCATGCGTCATGACATTAAAAATCTTTGATACATTATGATGTAATTGTTAAAACTATTCGGTCTAGATTTTCAAAAACAATTAACATCTTTTCCAGGTTATTCATTTTCATTTTTATAAGCTTTTATAAAGTTTACATTTTTTCTTCTACTAATCTTTAATATGTTTTTATAACAGAAGTATCGTTTCCTTGGTTTTTGTACAAGTTTGATTAATGGAAAGTGAGTTTTTGGTGGTGGAAGTAATTTTAGTGTCCATAACACAAATAAATCATTAAAATAAACAATTTTATTAAATTAATAAATGAATTGAATTAGCTATCAAGTTAAACCGTTTCACCTTCTTTTTCCTTATAGTTGCTACTATTTTCAGTGAGACTTTTTTAGATATCTATAAATTAATTTATATATGTGTTATATATGCTAACAGCGTTGTCAACTTGTGCCTATTTAGAAATTTAAAAATATTTTCCACAGACAAAATTCAAATATAGAGTTAAATGAAAAGAAAAGAGCAACAAAAATTGTAATCTAATGGAAAACTATTGATAGTAATTTTGGGATAAAATAGTCTCGTAGCAATGAAGTTAGTGTATCACTTACTTAGAGTATAGGATTACTCTGCAGGATAACAGGGGTCGTCGTCGTCGTCGTCGTATAAAGGGATGGAAGGTTGGAAATTAGTTTTAATTGTTGCCCGTATAGGAACTCATCCCCACTTATCTCTGGCTCGTCTCCACTCGCGCATTAAGCTTGGAAGTTAGGCAGCCAAGGATGAAGGGGTTGAAGAGGAAGCAGAGAGGGGCGGGGGATATATAGACTCGCGAAGCGTGAGCAGGTAAGGTATACACGTTTCTACGTGACACGGTTTGGTAAACTCGAAGCTGGCTTTGTTAAGCTCGGATTCTGAGTGCCTTTGATACGTGTACTTGCACGCTAACTAACCAACATAAGCTATGCTGCTGCTCGTAGGTTCTACGTTGCTGCACGCACACGTAAATGAGAGAGCATCTGTGGCTTCGGGGGTGTACATGTCTTCCCTTTACACACGTCGCAATTCACACGAGCGCGATACACATTTTCAGTTGGGAATTGAATTTCCGCGGTAATTTTAATGCCATTGTGGACCAACGGCGTATATTCTGCGACAGAGGGTGACTAACCCGTCAACTAAAACCAAATTCGGCTACATACTACCTCCAAATGTTCTCCTATATACATTTTGCGCATACATTCAAAGCTTCTGAGTAGAGAAATTAAGATTTGCTTCATTTCAGTTTGCTTCGAATTTTAATTTAGGGGAGGAATTTGTTCGGTACGGATGAGAAAATATATATGACCAACTGCTGAAAATTGGGCATATGTTCTTATAATGATCATTCAATAAGTAAATTTTATTTTATTATATTTTGAATCCACAAGAAAAATAATAGAATTAACAAAACAAAATTTATAAACATAAAATAAATAATATCGACGTCTTCTTTCAAAAGAATTTAAGCCAAGATTCTTAGTCATTCGATTGTTTAAATTTTGACAAATCTTGGTTAGACTTGAATAATCTTTCAGTTATTCCTACTTCAATAAAAATGGAGGCAAAACGACGAAAAACCGAAAAAGATGATCACATTGAGGCTTTAAATTTTATATTTGATTATGGAATTGATGAAAACGAAAAAAAGTTTGCGAAATGTAAAACCTGTTTTGACAAAGATAAAAAAGAAAACATAATCAAAATGAAAAATTGTAACACCTCAGGAATAAAACATTTTTATTTTTAAATCCTTTTCAGAAACATTGTCAGGTGACAAATATTTAACCATTTCAATGGTAATTGTGAGCTACAACATGCTTTTGGATAAAATTGGGAAAAGAATTGAAGTATTAAATAAAAAGAAAGATAAAAGTGGAGTAGAAATTCAACTAAAATATGCTCCTGAAGCAGAACTATAAAAACTTTTAAAGCACTATTCAAAATTCAATTTGAATATATTGTGCAATCCTGATTTTAGATCCGAGACACAAGCTTCAAACATTTTATTTAAAGAATTGGGAAAAAGAAATGGTAGATCAATCACTTCGGAAATTTGAAACTGTTTATAATGAAATGTACTATACTCCATAGTTAATGTTACAAATGATTCTAGAGAAACTGATTCTTCTTCTGCATTGGATGAACCAGATAATAATGAAGATGACATGAAGGATGAATTGAACATTAACTCTTATTAGAGAAAAGAAGAAAACATCATCAGTCTCTCAAAATAAATCAAGAAATAACTGGCGAGATGAGATTGACAAATATCTTTCAATGGAACGAGAAAATGAAGGTGTCAATATCGAAGTATGGTAGAAAAAGAATGAAGCCGATTTTCCAAATTTAAGCCGAATGGCTAGAGATTTGTTTTATATTCAATCAACATCGGTTCCTGCAGAAAGATTGTTTTCAAAAGCAGGATTGATCATTCGTAAACATCGTAATCGTTTAAGTAACGATTCAATAAGAAATCTTATTTGTTTGAATTCTTGCTTAACTCGAAATTTTAATGAAATTCACAAAGAGCTTGACGTTGGGCAGTATTTTTTTATAAAAAGAATTAATCAATTTGTTTAAATTCTTGGTTAACTTGCTATCTAAATAAAATTCACAAAAAGTTTGATGTTGTGCTGTAATATTTTATAAGAAAAAATTAATCAGTTTTTATATTAAGATGAAAATTGCTGAATAAAAAAGTTAGTAAATAATTTAAATTGATTTGAATTGTTTATACAATGCTTATATTATTTAAAATATAGATATTGATTATCTCCAGTCAGCGGTAAAATAATTGGAATATCCAATCAATGAAGATAAGATATGCTCTCACCAAACAGTTAAGGTAGGATCATTGAAACATCCAATCAGTGAAGATAAGATAAGGTGCCACCAACCAGTTAAGGTTAAATGATTGGAATATGCAATCAGTTAAGATAATATTATGAGGTGACACCAATCAGTTAAGGTATAAAAACATCAAAATATCCATTCAGTTAAGATATGATGAGGTGTCACGAACCAGTTAAGGTGGGATCATAAGAATATTCAATCAACGAAGATGAGATGTGCTCTAACCAACTAGTTAACTCTCTGCTGATGCTAACGACCGTTATGGTCAAAAATCGTCATTCTGGACGCCTGGTGGGGACTATGGGATTTACGTTCTTTGGCAATAGAGTGGGGTTAAGTTAGCATCAGCAGAGGGTTAAGGTAGGATAATTGGAATATCCAATCAATGAATGAATGAATCAACCTAACTGGTTGCTGACTGATCATTATATCATCACTGATTGGATATTTCGATGATCTTACCTTAACGGGTTGGTGAGAGCACATCTTATCTTCAATGATTGGATATTCCAACGATTCTACCTTAACTGGTTGGTGTCACTTATCTTATTTTCACTGATTGGATATTCTAATTATCCTACCTTAACTGGTTGGTGAAAGCACACCTTATCTTCAGTGATTGGATATTCCAATGATCCTACCTTAACTGGTTGGTGAGAGCACATCTTATCTTTACTGATTGGATATTCTAATCATCCTACCTTAACTGGTTGGTGACACCTTATCTTATCTTAACTGGTTGGATATTCCAATAATCCTACCTTAACTATTACTATCAGTAACTATTTTAGGATCTTTAAGTTTTTTTGTGTACATACACGATGAAAAAAGGGTAGTTTTTAAAGGTTTTATAATAAGTACTTGAGAAAATATTGTTTTTATTAAAAAAGTGATCAGCAAAATAATAGATTTAATTTTTTGATATTTAAGGCTTTTATAGAGCTTTGGATTTTAAAAGATAATGTGGAGGTGGTTTTTTGACATGTTAGAGGGTTGCTTTGTTATATATTGGATGTCGCTGAAAAAGTTTGGAACAAGTAGAAAATAATGACTTGAAGGTAAGTATCATGATCTTATACTTTAAATTATTTTAAGAATTTTCGACTTTTAGGGGACTCAGGGGGGTAGTTTTTATTTGGGTAGAGTGCAATTGTTTTTTATTATTTCTGTTGATATTATTAAAAGGAAATTTAAATGCTGAGTGAAAGTCTGCTTTTTTAACAAAAATTATATGTAATTTTAAATTTTCAGGTTTTAATGAAAGCCCAGTAAAAAAAATTCGATACACGGACCGCGGAATTCGTATACGAGCTCGGTAGCTTGTATGAGAAATAGGAGAAATCTCTCATACGAGCCTTTTCCGTAATGAGAAGTGTATAGATGCTTGTATACGAGGTGACTTTTAAAGCATTTTTCTTAATATAACACTATTTTAAAGTAAATGTAGATAATAGAAATGAATTTTCAAAGTAAGACAAAGCTAAATTCATAAGGGAAATGAAGTTTTAAGAAAAAAAGAATAATTTTGTTCAAAAAATGTATTAACACTGAAAAAAGGTTAGAATTTGATAATTCCTTGTTACTCTTACTTACCGACATTAGATATTTCTCGGATGCGATAAGCACGATTTTGTATTAAATTTAATTATTTTATATAAGAACATTTATATAATAAATAAATAATAATATATTATTAATTAGTAATGAAGAAAAACTTATTTATTCTACCGCCAATACAAAATCGTGCTTACCGCATCCGAGAAATATCTAATGTCGGTAAGTAAGAGTAACAAGGAATTATCAAATTCTAACCTTTTTTCATGTGAATAAATTTTTTGAACAAAATTATCCTTTTTTTCTTAAAACTTCATTTCCCTTATAAATTTAGCTTTGTTTTACTTTGAAAATTCATTTATATTATCTACATTTACTTTAAAATAGTGTTATATTAAGAAAAATGCTTTAAAGGTCACCTCGTATACAAGCATCTATACACTTCTCATTACGGAAAAGGCTCGTATGAGAGATTTCTCATATTTCTCATACGAGCTACCGAGCTCGTATACGAACTCCGCGGTCCGTGTATCGAATTTTATTTACGGGAGGGTTTTTCAACCCTTCCTCAATGTATTCAACTTTTTAATGGTCATTTTCGGATTCAGCAGGGTAAAAGTTATTAAGAAATACTCTTTTTTTACTTTCTCCTTTTGGGCAGAATTTGACCATTTTTCAGAATCGTTCTTTTATTTATATTTAGTAATTGAGGCTCTGGATCTTAAAAGGGCACTTTTACCATTTAAAATCAATGCTGCATGTAAAAATATGGGTTAAGACTAAATTTATTTTTCTCGAATTTAGACATTTTTTTCAACTTTTTTATTTCCGAATTTTTATATTTAAAGATAGGGCTTTAACTAGGAAAAGTAGTGGGCTTTTAGTCGTATTTGTCACGTTTAGGGTGATGGGTGTCCTGCTAGAAGTTCTAATTTGCTTCAATAGGTTTTAAGAATTATTAATTTTTAATTTAACCTATTTATTATTGTATGCTTTATTTCTCTTCATTTTATTATAGAACGTTGTATATTTACATGAAACACTTCAAACTAAAATTTAAAAATCTCATGCCCACGAGGGAGCAAACACAAATCGGGTATGCACATCTATTACCCTATTAGGGTTATTCTTATGATTTTGTCTGCAAGTGTCAAGTTTGCAATGATCCTTTTTGTTTTACAAACATTGGTCAAGTCTGTTAAAAGTTCCATGATGGTTATTAAATAAAGCAATAGACGAGTATATAAATAAATAGCTAATAGTGTATTAACAAATTTAAGTTAATAAATATTTTTGCAATGTTTGTTTTAGTATTTTAACCTGAAGAAATTTGTCTACAGAAAGCATATAACAATAAAAACAATATTAAAGAATAACAATAAAAAAAATTGTGAGATATCTTGATACTGTTTTATATTCTTGTCACATAAATCAAGAAGAACGCTGATAGAGCTTTATTTCCGGTGCTTTATAAGAACCCGGAAAGCCACAGGATACAAAGCCAAAGCGCCATAACCACTTAGGAGCTTTCGCAAGTGAAGAAGTGATGGCGTCTACGTAAGAAATAAGCGGCTTTTGCTCATAGAGTGCCTGCGGTTATATCTTTATAAATGGAACCACTCAACTTTATATAGGATATAAAAGAGAAGCTTCATGACGCTCTTAAGATTTGCAAAAGTTCAATTCTTTTGTTCCCTAGATAAAGCCACGACTTTGTTTTTTAATAAACTTTAATATATTTTTATCAATATTAGAAAAACAAATATTGCTTTCTTTCATATATATACAATATATTTAACAAAAATACTGAATCAGTTTTCATCTAAAAACCAAAATCATTGAAAAGTATCCAATTTTTAAGCTTAAAATTAGATTAAGTCAATTTTAGGATTTTAAATCATACGCACAAAGCACAAGATCTTCCCAATTTTCCATTGAAAGTTTAAGGGAAGCTTTCTTGAAGCTCAAAATGTCCGCCTCAAGGGAATCTTCCAGTAGAATATTCATTTTCTCAATATTTTGGAGTTAAGGAAATTTATTCTTTATTCCATAAAAATGAACGAAATTTAGAAAACACTTGAAAAAAAATTAAAATTTTCAGAAACGTATCTTTTACTGAAATTTGCAAGTTTTGCAAGCTTACCGTGCAAATTTGCCACAAGATTGCTGAAAGTAGCATACTTTCAGCAAGCTTGACACGTAAGCTTGCTGCAATACACTGCAAAAACAAGTGTCTCATTTTAAGACACGAGTGAGATACCAGTTTTTGCAGTGTATTACCCGAATGCATGCAGCACTTATATTATATTAAATTATATTTATATTTATATTATATATAACTATATTATATTAAATAAAAATTGAATATTAAATAATATATTTATAATTAAATATTTGCCTATAAGGCAAGCTTGCTGCAAATATGCAATAAAAGTTAGGGTAATGTCACCTTGAGTGGACCGCCTGAGCTTTTAAGTTATATCTGACAGCGGAAACGTAAAATAAATAAAACGAATAGCAGCACCGCACCTAGAAACCGTAAGAAATTAAGTTCCGCGATAATCATATAGGTTATTGTTTGATGTAACGCATTTTTAAGAACACAAACCAAAAAAGAAGTCGCTCTTACAATGAGTAAAGTGATTCGAAAGTGTAAAAGCAGTGTAAAATTTAAGTTTTAAAAGGTAACTTATTTTTTTTCCTACTACTTTGGACATTGAAATTGATTGTCTTAGTTTAATTAAGTGATAATTTTGACTAACAAAAAATTGTGGTGGCTGCCATAAAGAGTTGCATGTCACCATGAGTGGACCACTGTTTATAACCATGAGTGGACTGTCTGTTTTTTATATTTTTAATGTTAGTTTACCATTTTTATGGAAATAAATTGACAATGAATTGGTTTGAAACTATGTTTTATATTCTTTATTAATTTTTTTGTGATATTGATGTGATATGTGCCAAAATTATTAAAAATGGTTTCACTTGTAAACATTGCAACACAATCATGGTCTGAAGCTGCATAAGCATAAATTTTGTTTCAATATATCAGAAATATTAAATATATTAAAGAATTTAGAATAACTTTTACAATTTTTTAGGAGGGGTCCACTCAAGGTTACACTTTTTTCATTCCTTAAAAATTAGCTTTTTTTAAAGGTCAATTGTTTTTTCCAAATAAAAAAAAATTAAAGCTATTATGGTATAAACACTTATCTAGGGATATAAACTAAAGCTTGGAATAGAAACCTCCGATTAATTTGCTTTCATAAAGAATTTTTAAGAGAAAAAGCTTAGGCGGTCCACTCAAGGTGACATTACCCTACCTATAAGCACAAAGATGAAGCTGAAACTGGCACCCAGTTACCAGCACCCACTTAATTTTGACAATTAAATTTTCAGGTTAAATATTTTTTAAGATGTTGGTTGTATTAAACAAAAAAAATATTTAATTTTAAAATGTAATTATAAAAATTACAGAATACCGGTAAAAATTAAAAAACCACCCATTTTTAGGGGAATGAAAAAAATTTTTAAACATAAAATTTATGAAAACTAAAATTTTTTCGGTATGTTTTGAAAGATGATAAAGATGATTTGGACAGTATTTTATTTAGATATTTTTAAAAAATCGTCATTTTCAATGTTTCAGAAAAGTTTAGGTAGGTAAACCTACAAGTACCACTTTCACAAAAAAATTTTTCTTCTATACCAGAATTAAGAACTAATTTAGTGCTAATTTAGTACCATATTTAAAAATTTAGAGCTGCTAAACTTTTTAAAAAAACGTATGGTACTGCCAGCTTGACGTATAGCTACAAGTACCATATCCTAAAAAATAACAATTTTTAAAAAACTTTTCCACAGGAATTTAGAACTAATTTAGTGCTCTAACATAGCATTAAAAAGAATTTTCCAAAAACTACCCTTAATCTCAAAAACTACCTAACGAAAAAAAAAAATTTTCAAAATTTTTTTCATAGAAATTTAGAACTAATTTAGTGCTCTCACATAGAATTAAAAGGAGTATTTTACTAAAACTACCCTTAACCTCAAAAACTACCTAATAAAAATTAAGAAACAAATTAAAAAAAAATGTTCGATAAGATTTTAAAGCTAATAAAGTTTTCAAACTTAGTACTGAAAGATATTTTCCAAAAACTAATTTTAACCTGAGCTAATTTAGTGCTCAAACAATGCACAAGAAAAATTTTCCACAAAACTACCTTTTACCTCAAAAACTACTAGAAAATAAAGACAGAATTATTTCTTAAAAATTTTTTCAGAGCAATTTAGAGATAATTTTGTGCTCAAGAATAGAAATTAAAAGTAATTCACAAAAACTACCTTTTATCACAAAAACTATCTACAGAAATTAAAAAGGCACATATTTCCAAAATTCTTTTCATAGGAATTTAGAACTAATTTAGTGCTCTAACATAGCATTAAGAAAAATTTTTTAAAAACTACCCTCAACCTTAAAAACTACCAAACGAAAATGCATTAAATAGAAATTTTTAAAAACTATCTAACGAAAATAAAAAGGCTTATTTTTCTCGAAATGTCTATATTTTTTAAAAGTGATAAAATTATTATAAAATATACTATATGTATTTTTCGTTTTTTATATAAAATTAATAATATATATTGTTTTTTATAATCCAAAATTGGATTTACATCAGACATTTTTTAATGTCTTCGCTGTTTTTTACTGGATCTTTTATTATGCGTTGTATATAGCATAATCTAGTTTTTGTAAAACCACCTGCATAATCTATCTCAATAGTTATAAATGGGCCTGAAAATATGTACGATTTTTTAATTCATTGATAAAGTTGTAAATCTTGAATTTCATGACATGAACATTTTTCCAAAACTACCCTTAACCTCAAAAACTACCTAACGAAAATAAAAAAGCATATTTTTCCAAAATTTTTTTCATAGCAATTCGGAACTAATTTAGTGCTAATTTAGTACCATATATAAAAATTTAGAGCTGTTAAACTTCCTAAGGAAACGTATGGTATTACAGGCTTGACGTATAGCTATAAGTACCATACCCTAAAAAATAACAATTTTTAAAAATCTTTTCCACAGGAATTTAGAACTAATTTAGTGCTAATTTAGTACCATATTTAAAAATTTAGAGCTGTTAAACTTTTTAGGAAAACGTATGGTACTACATATGCTTGACGTATAGCTACAAGTACCATAACCTAAAAAATAACAATTTTTAAAAATCTTTTCCACAGGAATTTAGAACTAATTTAGTGCTAATTTAGTACCATATTTAAAAATTTAAAGCTGTTAAACTTTTTAGGAAAACGTATGGTACTACATATGCTTGACGTATATAGCTGCCAGTACCATACCCTAAATTCTCGTTAAATTTTTAATTATCTTTATAAATAATAAAATTTTTTTTAGAAATTCAATTATTATCTTAAATTGTAATAAAATTCTTGTCAAAATTTCAATAATTTTCAAAAATTTTTAAAAAATTAAGTAAACATTTAGTTATTTTTATAAATAATAAAACTTATTGCATAATTTCAATCATTTCTAATACAATTTTATTGGAATTTTTATTTTTATTGGAAATAAAATAAATGTTGTCGAATAAATTTATAATTAAAGAAATTCGTAAATAAATGTAATAAAACATCTTTTGAGTATGTAATCATTTTTAGAGAGAATGAGAGTATACTTTAGAGTCAGGGAAAAAGTCAAAATTTTGTCTGGAAATCAGGAAAAAGTCAGAGGAAACAAAATTGAATTTTTGCGGCAACCTTAACCCATTTAGTCCCAAATGTCCGTTTTTTTAGTACAAGTTCGAGCTTCCCGTTCTACGAGTTCCGGTTTTAAAAAAAAACGGGACAAAGATTTTCTTATTGATTTGAGTGTCCTCTTTCAGAATCTGAAAAAAAATTTCAATTTCGACTTAATGATAAAAAGTTATAATTGTTTAAACAAAAAAAAGCCGTTTTTTTAGTGTTTTTTTTCTTTAAAAGCAGATTAATTTATTGAAATCGGCTTGGAAAAATCCAGAACATCAAAATATCGCGACCAAAATGTTGGGACTATCAAATAGACATGCTGCCGAAAACAATTTTTTTTAAATTTCAAAATGGCGCCTCAAAAATAGACGCCAAAATATGCAAATTTTGAAAAATAATTTAAAAAATTTTTTACACTACATTTTTTTTACTTTTATGATTCATTTAAATAAAATAATGCTGCTTCAACAAAAAATATTGTTATTTGATGTTACTTAACAATATTATAAACAATTTTTATAAACAATTTGAAAACTATGGGCCAAAGTGGAAGCAAAAAATTTATTTTCATCAATTATCTTTTTTGGGGGAGGTAAAAATGGATATTAAAAGTAAAAAACTTAATTCAAAATTATTTTGCAATGTTTAAGAATGTTATAAACAATTTTTATAAACAATTTTGCAAAACATGAAATTGAATGGTAGAAAAAGATTATTTTTTAATTTTATTATGCTCTCTGGTAATCAAAATGTTGCTTAAGGTTTAAACTTTAATTTAACATTATTTATCAATATTTAAAAATGTTATAAACAATTTTTATAAACAATTTTCATAGAAAAATCAATTCAGGGTGGGAAACAAATTTTTATTTTCTTTATTTGTTTGTTTGTCATTAGAATAGATTAGAATAGATATTTACAACATTTTTATACATTGCTAACAAATTTTTTTTAAACGGTAGATACATTAATTTCCACTTTTAATGACAAAAGAAAGTTATATATATATATATATATATATATATATATATATATATATATATATATATATATATATATATATATATTAATATATTTTTTTATAAAAATTGTTTATAACATTGTAAAAAAATCTTAAATAATTACAGACAAAGGTTTGTCTTTAACATATCTATTCTAATGACAAACAAACAAATAAAGAAAATAAAAATTTGTTTCCCAACCTGAATTGATTTTTCTATGAAAATTGTTTACAAAATTTTTAAATATTGATAAATAATGTTAAATTAAAGTTTAACCCTTAAGCAACATTTTGATTACCAGAGAGCATAATAAAATTAAAAAATAATCTTTTTCTACCATTCAATTTCATGTTTTGCAAAATTGTTTATAAAAATTGTTTATAATATTGTTAAGTAACATCAAATAACAATATTTTTTGTTGAAGCAGCATTATTTTATTTAAATGAATCATAAAAGTAAAAAAAATGTAGTGTAAAAAATTTTTTAAATTATTTTTCAAAATTTGCATATTTTGGCGGCCATTTTTGAGGCGCCATTTTGAAATTTAAAAAAAATTGTTTTCGGCAGCATGTCTATTTGATAGTCCCAACATTTTGGTCGCGATATTTTGATGTTCTGGATTTTTCCAAGTCGATTTCAATAAATTAATCTGCTTTTAAAGAAAAAAAACACTAAAAAACAGCTTTTTTTTGTTTAAACAATTATAACTTTTTATCATTAAGTCGAAATTGAAATTTTTTTTCAGATTCTGAAAGAGGACACTCAAATCAATAAGAAAATCTTTGTCCCGTTTTTTTTTAAAACCGGAACTCGTAGAACGGGAAGCTCGAACTTGTACTAAAAAAACGGACATTTGGGACTAAATGGGTTAAGGTTGCCGCAAAAATTTAATTTTGTTTCCTCTGACTTTTTCCTGATTTCCAGACAAAATTTTGACTTTTTCCCTGACTCTAAAGTATACTCTCATTCTCTCTAAAAATGATTACATACTCAAAAGATGTTTTATTACATTTATTTACGAATTTCTTTAATTATAAATTTATTCGACAACATTTATTTTATTTCCAATAAAAATAAAAATTCCAATAAAATTGTATTAGAAATGATTGAAATTATGCGATAAGTTTTATTATTTATAAAAATAACTAAATGTTTACTTAATTTTTTAAAAATTTTTGAAAATTATTGAAATTTTGACAAGAATTTTATTACAATTTAAGATAATAATTGAATTTCTGAAAAAAATTTTATTATTTATAAAGATAATTAAAAATTTAACGAGAATTTAGGGTATGGTACTGGCAGCTATATGGGCAGTTCTACAAACGAAGGACGAAAATGAAGAAAATTTTAGCACAATATTTTTTTTACGTTCAGGTTTTAAAAAGTAGGTTAAATTCAAGTTAAAAGTATTATCAAAGTTACCTAAAAGTGGCCAGTCAAAAAAATAAAAATTTAAATTTTACATCTTAAGCACATGTGTATTCTGTCAGAAAGTGCCAGGAAACTGAGAACCAGGAAACTGAGAATTTGGTCATTTTTCGTCTAAAAAATTAAAAAACAAGGCTTAATAACAAAATTTGGAATACTGGTCAACAGAGAATAAGGTTCTACAACACCTAGAACAACAAAAGTATAAAAACATAAAATATTTTTTTTAAAAATGCGTGCCAGGAAACAGAATTTGTCTGACCAAATGCCCATTTCGATCACAAAGTACAAAATTTTAGGTAATTGAACTGCAAATTAAGTAAAATGCAAGTGATATCATATTTAGTTAACCTTTACTAAGCACTGTGAAAAATGTCGAATTAATCGGAATGAAAATTCTTAATATTTTTAACGTTTTTTATGATGCCAGGAAACTGAGAATTAATTTGATGAACAAAATTCAAGATAATATTTTTTAAATAAAATATCAAGTAATGTAACAATTATTTTAATCTTTGTAAAGTACAACTATTTGAAATTATTATCCAAGTGCAAATTTGTATTTAATCGCTTAAAAATAATATTTATATAATTTATTAGCTTTCATTTTCACATTGGGACATGCCAGGAAACTGAGAATTTAGCACTTGAATGCTTATTTTTTGCCAAAAATATTTTTTGAAAGCGGGTAACGTTTTGTGGCATAATAGTAATCATTAAGCACTACAGTTTCCATTGAAAGTAATTTTATTTTTTTCAAAATTAATGTAAAAAACAATCTTGGACATCATATATTCCATCGTTTGTAGAACTACCCATATACGTCAAGCCTATGTAGTACCATACGTTTTCCTAAAAAGTTTAACAGCTTTAAATTTTTAAATATGGTACTAAATTAGCACTAAAATAGTTTTCAATCCCTGTGGAAAAGATTTTTAAAAATTGTTATTTTTTAGGCTATGGTACTTGTAGCTATACGTCAAGCATATGTAGTACCATACGTTTTCCTAAAAAGTTTAACAGCTTTAAATTTTTATATATGGTACTAAATTAGCACTAAATTAGTTCTAAAATCCTGTGAAAGAGTTTTTTAAAAATTCATATTTTTTAGGTTATGGTACTTGTAGCTATACGTCAAGCATATGTAGTACCATACGTTTTCCTAAAAAGTTTAACAGCTCTAAATTTTTAAATATAGTACTAAATTAGCACTAAATTAGTTCTAAAATCCTGTGAAAGAGTTTTTTAAAAATTCATATTTTTTAGGTTATGGTACTTGTAGCTATACGTCAAGCATATGTAGTACCATACGTTTTCCTAAAAAGTTTAACAGCTCTAAATTTTTAAATATAGTACTAAATTAGCACTAAATTAGTTCTAAAATCCTGTGAAAGAGTTTTTTAAAAATTCATATTTTTTAGGTTATGGTACTTGTAGCTATACGTCAAGCATATGTAGTACCATACGTTTTCCTAAAAAGTTTAACAGCTCTAAATTTTTAAATATAGTACTAAATTAGCACTAAATTAGTTCTAAATTCCTGTGGAAAAGATTTTTAAAAATTGTTATTTTTTAGGGTATGGTACTTATAGCTATACGTCAAGCCTGTAATACCATACGTTTCCTTAGGAAGTTTAACAGCTCTAAATTTTTATATATGGTACTAAATTAGCACTAAATTAGTTCTGAATTGCTGTGAAAAAAATTTTGGAAAAATATGCTTTTTTATTTTCGTTAGGTAGTTTTTGAGGTTAAGGGTAGTTTTGGAAAAATGTTCATGTCATGAAATTCAAGATTTACAACTTTATCAATGAATTAAAAAATCGTACATATTTTCAGGCCCATTTATAACTATTGAGATAGATTATGCAGGTGCCCGAATAAAAATATAACACGGACTATGTAAATACTACGTAGTATTTATGTAGCCTTAAAATCGGCCTTCTATGTAGGCCAAGTTATGTACATCCTATGTAGAGTGTACGTAGATTTTCCTATGAAGGCCTATAAGATGTAGTATCTATGTAGGATATACGTAGGCCTTTCTATAGTCAATTGATGTAGGCCTTACAATGTAGTGTCTACATACGTTTTGTGTAGACATATCTATGTAGGCCTGCAATTTCTGAATCTATGTAGGATCTACATCAACATTCCTATGTCTGACAGATATAGGTCATCCAACATAGTATTGAGGTAATATTTTGGTAGGTCTTTCTATGTAGGCCTACAAATGCTGAATCTATGTAGGATCTACATCGGTATTCTTATGTTTGACAGATATAGGCCACCCTACGTAATGTTGAGGTAAGTTTTGTATAGGCTTTTCTATGTAGGCCATTAATTCGTAAAATCTATGTAGGATCTACATCTACATTCGTATGTAGAATAGACACAGGCCACCCAACGTAATATCGAGATAAGGTATAAGTAGGTCTTACTATATAGGCCTAGAGATGTAATATCTGTATAGGATATACAACACAATATGATATTCATTAATATAATTTAGAAAAAACCCTGATTGCATATGAGCAATCAAAAATCAAATAAAACATGCTATTTTTCTGTTCATAGAAAATCATTTTTATCCAAAATCTTATTTAAAAAAGTTGACTGCCAAAGAGTTAGAAATATTTTTAGAAGTATATTTAAAATATATTTAAAAATATAATTATTTTATAAACAATTAAAAGCAAATTTTTTAATTTATTTATATTATTAAAACTGTAAAACATTTTTCATATAAAGGTAAAAATATAAAATGTTAAAAGAATTTTCTTGTTTTCAAGAGTTTGTCACATCTGGTTAGTCGTAGTTGACCATCTTAAGGGTTCCTCATTGTAAGAGGGGGACTATTTTATAGCTTTTCCTTTTCTCTTTTTTTCTTATAGATTTACTTAGACAAAAACTTAGAAGTTTTTCAGATTGAAATATACAGAGCAAATGTTCAGAGACTTCAAATATTTTCTGTAAAATCTTTTTCCGAAGGTCTTTCGAGCGTCAGTTGCTCTTTAGCATTTGTCAGAAAGAGTCTAAAATCTCATGGGATAAAATTATTTTGAAGTTAATATTTTGTTGTGAAGTGAGTTTTTTGTGAATTGTTGCATTAAAATGGATATTTTTAAGTGAACAATTTGTTGTAAAGTGAATTGTTTAAGTGTTATTGTGTGATATCGAATTTTAAAGGACTGAAACATTTTAATTATATTTTATAGAAATTATTAAATTGATTTTATTCAATAAATTTAAAAAAATGTATATAAAATAATTATAAATAAATTGTGTATCATAAATACGAGTTTAATTTTTTTTTATCTTATGAAAAACTGGAACTGAATAAATGTATATAAATATAATTAAATCATTTTAATTTTATTCTTTTATTTAATTGTAATTTCTGTTTGTTTATCAGAACTAGAATAATAAAATATTTACAATTAATTTTAACACCAAACTAAACTAAATATAAATCCCTTCTATTTGTAGAGAACAAATTACACTCTACATAGACTGCATATTATTTGGCCTAGATAAATACTACATACACATAGATTTGACATCAGTTTGTATATGTACAGGTGACATATGCACTTTTTGTAGATGCTATATTATTTGGCCTAGCTAAATGTTATATTCCAAGTCTATATAGGTCGTATGTATGTACTCCTACATAGGCCTCATGTAGTACTCTTATATAGGCCCTACATAGTTAAGCCAATGTATAGTGTATGTAGCCGAGCGTTACATTTCCGTCATAGACTGTATGTTAGTTTTAACTCGCAGGCCTATGTCGCATTGTAGGCAAGATGACATAGGGTCTACATAGAGCGGAGCCTAATTTTTATTCGGGTGGTTTTACAAAAACTAGATTATGCTATATACAACGCATAATAAAAGATCCAGTAAAAAACAGCGAAGACATTAAAAAATGTCTGATGTAAATCCAATTTTAGATTATAAAAAACAATATATATTATTAATTTTATATAAAAAACGAAAAATACATATAGTATATTTTATAATAATTTTATCACTTTTAAAAAATATAGACATTTCGAGAAAAATAAGCCTTTTTATTTTCGTTAGATAGTTTTTAAAAATTTCTATTTAATGTATTTTCGTTTGGTAGTTTTTAAGGTTGAGGGTAGTTTTTGAAAAATTTTTCTTAATGCTATGTTAGAGCACTAAATTAGTTCTAAATTCCTATGAAAAGAATTTTGGAAATATGTGCCTTTTTAATTTCTGTAGATAGTTTTTGTGATAAAAGGTAGTTTTTGTGAATTACTTTTAATTTCTATTCTTGAGCACAAAATTATCTCTAAATTGCTCTGAAAAAATTTTTAAGAAATAATTCTGTCTTTATTTTCTAGTAGTTTTTGAGGTAAAAGGTAGTTTTGTGGAAAATTTTTCTTGTGCATTGTTTGAGCACTAAATTAGCTCAGGTTAAAATTAGTTTTTGGAAAATATCTTTCAGTACTAAGTTTGAAAACTTTATTAGCTTTAAAATCTTATCGAACATTTTTTTTTAATTTGTTTCTTAATTTTTATTAGGTAGTTTTTGAGGTTAAGGGTAGTTTTAGTAAAATACTCCTTTTAATTCTATGTGAGAGCACTAAATTAGTTCTAAATTTCTATGAAAAAAATTTTGAAAATTTTTTTTTTTCGTTAGGTAGTTTTTGAGATTAAGGGTAGTTTTTGGAAAATTCTTTTTAATGCTATGTTAGAGCACTAAATTAGTTCTAAATTCCTGTGGAAAAGTTTTTTAAAAATTGTTATTTTTTAGGGTATGGTACTTGTAGCTATACGTCAAGCTGGCAGTACCATACGTTTTTTTAAAAAGTTTAGCAGCTCTAAATTTTTAAATATGGTACTAAATTAGCACTAAATTAGTTCTTAATTCTGGTATAGAAGAAAAATTTTTTTGTGAAAGTGGTACTTGTAGGTTTACCTACCTGAAAAGTTTGAATAACTTCTAAAATAGTGAACGCTTTTCAATTATCTTAAGCTTATTTTATAGGTCATTTTCTACAGAATGAGAATTACCTATAGGCATCAACGTGTATTTTTTTTCTTAGAAAATGCAGGTCGTCAACCTTGGACCAAAAAAATTCAAACAATTTTAAACAATCTTAATAACAGTAAAATGTTATTTAAAAAACCGCTGCCAAGTTGTACATTTTTATAATTTTGGTGTTCATTTCATGAACACTTTGCTTCCTCATAGAAATAATAATAATTGAAATATAAGAATTACTTTTTATAAAAGGGTTAAAAATCATTAAATCTTGGTCTAAAAAATGTGTTTTCATATATTCTATAAGATGGTAATAATAGTTGAATAATTACACATAAGTTAATAAACAAGAATGTTGAAAAAATGATATTTTCCACAATTTTTGATTTTTCAAATACCAATAATTTCATAATTTCTGCCTGAATCAGGTTAAAAAATAGGTCAATCGAAACGTTTTAAAATTTTAGATTTTTAAAAGTTTAATATTTCCGGTTAATATGGACGAAAAATGTTTAATTAGGGCTCAAAAGATGCGTGTGAAAAAACTCTACAAAACTAAAGAAAAAGATTTATAAGTGTCCTAACATTTTTTTAAGTTATGTCCAAAAAACGATTTTTTACAAAATGAAAAATGCAAAAAAAAAATAGTTTAACTTCATGAATCGGGCTGAAAATACTCTCATTTTATGTCCCCCGGGGAGACCTACAATTTAAGAAAAAATTTGGGCCTTTTGCTCTTTTTTGTTCTGAGATATTGAGGCAAATGTAATGTTAGTACACACACACACACATCGGGACAAATTTTTAAAATCCGTTTTTTGGACTTC
The DNA here is from genome assembly GCA_032872505.1 of Leptopilina syphax. Lineage (NCBI taxonomy): Eukaryota > Metazoa > Arthropoda > Insecta > Hymenoptera > Figitidae > Leptopilina > Leptopilina syphax. The sequence goes on from CM065475.1 coordinate 9,880,516, forward strand.
GGAGTTCAAAATACCTCGAAATTTTTTTTTATTTATTTAGAACATTTATACGGGGAGTTCCTGTGCATATATAAAGTACTAAAGTATTAGGCATAATAAAAAAAAATTTATAAATATGTCAAAAAATGACAATCCAAAATTTTGCTAATACAAAGCTTCCTTTATGAGGAAGCAATATTATTAAATTACCCTGAAAAATCTACACCATATGATGGTATATATATATATTTTCTATAGAATAGTTTTTAGTAAAAAAAAATTATTCAGGGCTTCTACAAATTTCTCCTTATAAAATTCCATGATTTTCCCATGATTTCCAGATGATAAATGACAAAATTTCCATGACACAAATTTTAAAACAAAATTTATATCAGTTAAGTCAGGTAAATGTCATGAAAAAAATTTTTTATCAGAGAAATTAAGACTTTTTCGACGTTTTTTCCTAACATTCGAACAAAATATCACAATTTTTAGTAAAAAAAAATGCAACTTACTTTGATTTTTAAAATGCAAAAAATAACTGTAAACAAATCTTTCAAAAATTGTTTTTGAAAAATTAAAATTTTGTAAAATTTAATTGACAATAATTAATTTATTTCAAGTATTTTGTTACAATTTTTGAAAATCAACTTTTGAAGAATTTTAATTGCAAATTTGAAATATCTTTAAAGGTAAATTTAAAAATGAAAATAAGCTTTTAATTTTTAAAATTCAATATTTTTAAATTAAAGCGAATTAAACGAAAACAATTTTAATAGTTCCAAAAATAATAACATTCTAGAATTATTTTTAACATTTTGGAGAAAACAATAATGTTCAATAATTTTAATTACCATTCATCAAAAAATTCATTCATTTTTTTAAATTATACAAAAATTCTTTTGAAAAATACAATTATATTTAAAAAATTACATTAATGAAATATTAATTAGTTTCAATTAGTTTCAGAAAAGTTTGAATAAATTCTAAAATAATGTTTTTTTGTCAGGGAAATTAAGAAAATTGAGACTTTTTCGTCTTTTCTTCCAAACATTGCAACAAAATACCACAATTTTTAGTAAAAAAATACATCTTACTTTGATTTTTAAAATGCAAAAAATTAATATACACAAATCTTTCAAAAATTGTTTTTGAATAATTAAAATTTTGTAAAAATTCATTGAAAATAATTCATTTAATTCAAGTATTTTGTTACAATTTTTGAAGAATTTTAATTGCATTTCTAGAAATATTTTTAACATTTTGGAGAAAACAATAATGTTCAAAATTTTTAATTACAATTCATTAAAATTCATTGGTTTTTTTAAATTAAACAACAAAGTTTTTAAGAAATACAATTATTATATTCGAAAAATTACATCAATAAAATATTTTTAAAAAATAATTAGGGGTCGTTCACAAACTACATCACGCTTTTTCGGATTGATTTTTACCCCCTCCCCCCCCCCTTCGTCACATTTTTTACATACAAAAATTTTTTTTTTGCAAACTTCGTCACACACAGCTTAACACCCCTCCCCCCCACCCCTATAGGAGTGTGACGTAGTTTATGAACGACCCCTTATTAGAATTGTTTTGTAATAATTTTTTAAGATTCAAAATTCAGGTAATATTAAACTTATTGAAGTTATTAAAAATTTTTAGAAATCATGGGCTTATTTAAAATTCTTCAAAAATTTGATTATTTTTATTTACCCCTTTCATACCCAGGCATAACTGGACGGTTAAAAAAACGTAAATGTAAAGTTATGCATAGTTTTCGGGGTTGCTGATTACGAATCTGATATCAGAATTATAAAATTTTTTAAATTCAAAATGGCGTATCCAATATGGCAAGCAACTTTTTTACAGATTGATCGGATTGGCTTGGAAATTGTTACTCGGAAGTTTTTGAGGTCGCTGATTACGAATATGACATCATTTTTTAAAAATTCAAAATGGCGGACGATTTTTTTTAATCGTTTAGTTTTACCAGAAACTTGTTACTCGGGGGTTTTTAGGGTCGCTGAATACGATTCCGGTGTTATATTTTTAAAATTCAAAATAGCGGATTCAATATGGCGGACGTTATTTTTAAAATCGTTTTGTTTCACCAGAAACTTGTTACTCGGGGGTTTTCGGGGTCCCTGATTACGAATCCAGTTAGAGTAGAAAGAAACAAGTCCATCTACTGACAGAAATAGAAATAACCGATGGTATAGCTCGGTTGGTGGAATCCCGTTGCTTGCGATCACAGAGGTTAAGCCACTTTGAGTGCGGTTAGTACTTGGATGGGTGACCCTCTGGGAATCGCTACAGTTTGTAGTTTATTTCCAAATGTACATTCATAACTCGACATCAATAAACCGATTGTACTCGGGAAATAGGTTTTCTGCAGTTTTCCTCTCCCCTGGCCGAATGTCCAGGCGAATGCGAGTACTCCTAACCTAAGTCGGCTGCAGCCGCAAAAGTAGGGACATGGAGGAAGAGTTTGTGAGTTAGAAGAGTTTAGTATAGTGATGTTGAGGAGATTGTAAAGGCCCGAAAGGGCATACAATAAAATCATACTTTACTTTTTACTGACAGAAATAAATAAATAAATACACAATCGCAATTTTAAAATAAACAACAAATTCGTGATCAGAGACCATAAAAACCCTTCAGTGACAAGTTTCCCTTTAATCCAAACAATTTTTACATTTGTCGTCCACCGTATAGGATCCGCCATTTTGAATTTTTAAAAATTAACACTTAGTTCGTAATCAGCGACTCAGAAAACCCCCGAGTAACAAGTTTCAGGTGAAATTAAAATGTTTAAAAAAATTGTCAGCCATCTTAGATCCGCCATTTTGAATTTTAAAAATATAACACTGGATTTGTAATCAGCGACCCCGAAAACCCCCGAGTAACAAGTTTCTGGTGAAACTAAACGATTTTAAAAATGAAGCCCGCCATATTGGATCTGCTATTTTGAATTTTAAAAATATAACACCGGATTCGTATTCAGCGACCCCGAAAACCCCCGAGTAACAATTTTCAGGTGAAATTAAAATGTTTTAAAATAATCGTCCGCCATCTTGGATCCGCCATTTTCAATTTTAAAAAACTGATATTATATTCGTAATCAGCGACCCTAAAAACCACCGATTAACAAGTTTCATGCCAATCCGTTTAATTTTTACATTTGTCGTCCGCTATAATAGATCCGCCATTTTAAATTTTGAAAAACTAGCACCGGATTCGTAATCAGCGACCCCAAAAACCCCTGAGTAACAATTTTTAGGCGATTTTAAAATATTTTAAAAATTCATGATTTTTAACAATAATTTATGAATTTTTTCAAACAATAGGAATTTTTTAACATGATCTAGGTTACTTATTTTTAAAGCCCTATTCTTCCTGAAGAGAACGCACTAAATTAGACTAAAAAATATTAAGTTTCTTCAAAGATATTGAGGTTTTTGTAGGTGGGACGTATATGTCCCATGGGCGTGAAAGGGTTACACTACAGGCAAACCTCTCTACGGCGGACTTCTATACGGCGGAAACTCGCCAGATAGAAGTAGAAGGGATTATATCTGTGAGAGTTGTGACTGTGTGAGTGCCATGAAATTCAGGGCCGAAAATTTCCGAATTGTAATTTTTATGCAGATGCTCTTTTATTGAAATTATTTAATTTATATTTGATTTATAATTTTTGTTTATTTTGTGATATTTTATATATTATAAAAAATAAACATAAAAATGATAAAATAAATAGAAAAACAAATCAAAGTAATTTTTAAAAAAATAATTATATTTAAAATTCATAGCAAAAATCAAATTATTTTTTATAAATAGGGTACAGTGGGATAAAAAAGCCACATTTTTACTTTTGATGCTGTAAAATCTGTATTTAAAATTTTTTTTCAAATTTCCAATTGTTATTGAAAGTTTAGTTATTAAGCTTGAAAATTCTTGACGGAAATATTTTTTATCATTGTTTATTTTTTTAATGCACTTTGAACTACTTTTTCGTCGTGTTTAATTAATTTTATTAAATAAACACGAGAAATTTTGTAAAATAAGAAGGTTAGTTTAAATAGAAAACAAGTGAATTTCACAAAATATTCAATGGATTTTTTGCCCTGGCTTTTTTACACCCAAGACCAGTTATTAAAAAAGCAAAAATAAATTTTTAATTCAGTTCAATTTCCAAAAATTAAAATTGTATACGTTTTCGGTATACTTTTCTCCTTATATGTACAAACATTTACTTTTATTATTCGTTCACTTAATCAGATTGTAATAATTTGAAAAGTTTACCAAAATGTTTTCAAAAAAGCAACAAAAAATTAAAATTGCAATAAAAACAATATTAATCTAGGTACAACATTCAAATTAGATTCAAAAGTTGCGTATTACCTAATAGTATTTATATTCTAAACAGCTGATAAATCGGCTTAATAGTTTTTAAATAAAACTCAAATGGCTTTTTTACACCATGGCTTTTTTACCTCACTCTACCCTAATAAAATTCTTCTGAGGAATTTAATTATTTTCAATACAATTTTAATAAACTTTAAAAATCAAATATTTAAAATTATTAACAGACACGATTATTTTAAAAAGTTGAAAAAATTCTTTGTATAATTCAATTACTTTCAAAATTTTCAATTATAAATATTAAAGAAACTCCATTCATTTAAAAAAGTTTAAAGATATTCTTCAAAAGAATTTAATTATGATTTTTATAAATTTTAATTAAATTTTTCGCGAGAATTCGATTATTTTCATAAATAATAAAATTCTGCGAAGGAATTCAATTAATTGTAAGAATTTCTTTATTATAATTTTTTGAAAATATTATACAAGAATTATGTTAATTTTTTTGACTTTGTGAACAAAATTGTGATTGAGAAACAGAAAATATGCAAAATGGATATATTTTCCATTTCTTAATCTTAATTTTTTCAAAAATTTTCTAATTTGTTTTAGGTAGAAGAAAAGAAAATAAACCTGTATAATTTCGATTTGTCAAACAAATAAGTTTTTCAGAGAAAAAATAAATAAGAAAAATTTGCATAATTTCCATTTGTCAATTACAATTTCAATTTAAGACATATTGAAATTCAATCGTTTATAAAAATTGTAAACAAAACTCTTATAAACTTCAATTATTTTTAAAAAATGATATGTAAAATTATTTATTAATTGATTTATAATTTAATGAATTTTAATTTTATGATAGTTCTTTAAGAGTCAAATATCATTATAAACTAGCTATCGGACCCGTCTTCGACGGATTTAAGTTTCTACTAATATATTTGAAAGAGTGTTTACCATCCGGGAATTAAATTTTACTGGGAAAAACTAATAATTAGTTTTCGTTAACAATTTCGTTAGGAAAATATTACTACCTATTTGAATCAGTGAATAAATTTTCCTAACTTTGTTATTTTTAACTGATTCAAATTCGGAGAAAAGTATTTGTCAATTTTTAGTACTCAATTAATTGAATCCTAACCGCAATTTTCAATCACTATCTGTCAAACTATGACAAATAATTCTTTTTTCGACTCAATAAGTTATTAATATATATTTAAAATATACTTAATTTCGTTTAATATAAATGTACTTTACCTCACAGTTTAAAAAATGAAAACATCTTCCTATCAGTGCATCAAAATTTGTGACGTTGTTGGTCGCAGCCGAGTAAACAAACTCCTCGCCATTATTATAAATTAGTCCAAAATTGTTCTAATATGAAAAATTTATTTTAAATATTTGTATTAGAATTTATAAACTCCCATTGAAAGTAAAATTACGTTTCATTTTCTGTTACCTACCAAATATAATAATTTATTTAACAATAATTAGGAAATAAATAGAAAGCTTTTCCGTTACTATAATTTTTTTAATAACAAAGAAAATGTCAGTATCTCCCTCTGCAGTGAATAGTCGATAACACAAGAGAATTTATTTGCAACAATATCACATGTCGGTAAAGCAGTCCATAGAAACGTCAGAATCGTCAGAATATTAGGAAGGTTATGTTGACAAACTTTTGCAAAGAAAGTTTTTCTAATTTTTTTTTATTATATATGTATTATATATAATATTAATTGTATATATTAAACTAGAAATATAGAATTAATTATATGTTTAATTAATGAGAATTTCTCTAACAATGTTGGAGAAAGCGGCAACTTCCGAAAATCAATTATCAAAAGAAGATTATTTAATTCTAAGAGCTAAAGAAGCTTTAGCCACTGACATTTATGCAGCAAAATCATGGTTAATTACGGCAAAATCTTTATTTCCGCACAGTGCTAAAGTACAGGTAAATTTTTTATCCTATTACGTGTAAAAATATGATTTTTATAATCCAAAACATAATCTAAAATTTGATTTCATATTCTCGATGGTATTTCTCAATTATTTTAACTGTAATTTGCCTATAGTTATAGACAGTTGTTAGAATTCTATAAAATAGTAAATAATTGTGTTTTTATTTTGCTTAATTACAAATTATTATTAGTAATAATAATGTATTTATTTGTTTATAGTTTGAAGCTTACAGGGTAGAAAAACTCGCCAAGAATGTCAAGGAGGCTGCCAAATGTTTTAGTGAAATGTACGTTTATATTTATATTATATTAATTATTTCAAAGAGCAGGGTGGCTACATGTCAGTAAAGTCAGGGAAATGTCAGGAAAACAAAATTTTTGTCAGTAAAGTGAGGGAAATGAAAGGAAACAAAATTTTCTGTCAGAGAAATTAAGAAAATTGAGTTTTTGTATTTTAATAATTGAATTTATTCTTGAAGAACTTTCGAAAAATTATTTAAAATAATTAATTCAGAGATGAAGTTCAATTGAAAATTGTAGAAAATAATAGAATTCAGGTAATTGTAATTTTTAGAAATTATATCGTAAATTATACGATATAATTTGGAAAATTTTAGAGAAATTACAAATGATTGCAGAAAGTCAATTATTTTCAAAAGTAATAATAATTCTTCGCAGAAATTCAATTATGTTCAAAAATTATAAAACATTCTCGTCAAAATTTCAATTATCTTTAGACATAATTTTAAATTCTTCTCCGTAATTCAATTATTTTCAAAAATTCTAATAAAGTTCTTGACAAAATTTCAATTATTTTCAAAAAAATGTCCTCAATTCAATGATTTTTAATATTTGCTATTTTAATAAAATTTTTCAAAAGAATTTAATTATTTAAAAAAAAATTTAATAAAATTCTACGCAAGTCTTTAATTATTATTTCCATAAAATAATAAAATTTTACAGGAATTCAATTATTTACAAATTTTTTTATAAATTTTTTCGCAATTATTCAATTATTTTCAAGAATAGTAAATTTTTCTACAGGGATTCAATAGTTTTCGTAAACTTTAACTAATTATTTTTTTGAGAATTTAATTTTTTTGAGAAAGTTTAATATTGTGGATTTTTTAAAAATTATTTGAAGTTTTTATTTTCTAATATATAGGGGTGAGTGGGGCAAACCGGCCATAGGATATTTTCATTGAATTAAAATTTCATAAAAATAATTTTTAAATAAAATGTTTCTTTCATTAAAATATTTACTTACAATGAAAAATAATTGTCTTCCAATGAGAATTGGACCCTTTAATATTGTTACTCTGATAATGACCAAAATTTTTATTTTTTTATTAAAAAAAATATTTATTTAATTAAAATTCAATCCCGTATTATTATTTTCATTTACTACAACCATTGTTTACATGATTCTTTATGTTTAAGTATTATTGTAGATTATGTAAATATGCAATATTATAAATAAAAAACCAAACGGTCCGGTTTACCCCAGAGGGTGGGGCAAACCGGACCTTTTGCAAAATTTTTTAAAGTTAACACAGCAACTAAACAATAAAAGATAAAGTATAGGTGTCTCTGGGAAAAAGTTGCGCAATTAAATGATCTTTCAAACAAGCCATCGAAAAATGAAACCGGTTGATTCGTTTAGTCACAAGAGTCAAAAAACCGTAAGTATGGCCGGTTTGCCCCACTCTTCCCTATTTATTTGAAGAATTTACGAATAATTGACATTTTGTAAAATGAATTTTAAAATTTTCAAAGAACTTTTTCAAAAATTATTAAAAATAATACACATATAGAAGAGTTAAATTTGTTGATAAAATTCTTTATGTTAATTTAGTTTCGAAAAACATTCATTTATTCAATAAATTATTTATTTTTGTATTTAAATAATTGAATTCTTGTAGAATTTTCCAATAAAAATTGATTTTGAAATGAATATTAGTTAAAATTTTAGATAATAATTGAATATTAAAAGCATTGTAGCATGAATTTTTAAAAATACATAATTGATAAAATACATAATTGAATTCTTTCGAAGAATTTTAACAAAATTTTTGAAAATAGTGACATTTTTCGAAGAATTTACTTAAAATTGTATTAAAAATAATTGAAATCCTGTGAAGAATTTTATTAATTTATGAAAGTAATTAAATTCTTGCAATGAATTTTTTCAAATTTTTGTTTAAATAATTGAAATAATGTAAAGAATCTTATTACACTGGGTAACAAAAAAATGACCATGTCGTGTTTATTTTAAAATTTTTGTGTTTATTGAAAGTTTGGGTGTCAATGAACAAGAAAATACTAAAAAAAATTTTTTTAAAATTAATCAGACCCCTAAAAAGGGGGGTTGAATTATTAAAAAACGGTGTTTTTTGCATTTTTTAAAGACCTGTAAAAAGAAAATGGGGAGACATAAAAAGCTCTAATATGGCTTAAAAGAAAGCTCAAACATTTATCTTTAAGAAGCAAAACTGAAAAGTAATGTAAAAAATTCAGGGAACCTGTATTTACCGAGTACCCCCCTAATGTATCATACATTCTGGTAAAAATGACTGGGAATCTAAGCACATCAATTTTTCACAATCGGATTGGCTTCAAATTTGTTACTCAGGGGTTTTTGGGGTCGCTGATTATGAATCCGAAGTCAGACTTCAAAAATCCAAAATGGATTTTTAGGGGTCTGAATAAATTAAAAAAATTTTTTTTGGTATTTTCTTGTTCACTGACACCCAAACTTTCAATAAACACAAAAATTTTGAAATAAACACGACATGGTCATTTTTTTGTTACCCAGTGTTATTTATGAAAATAATTGAATTCCTGCATCGAATTTTATTACATTTTATTTAAATAATTATATTCTTTTGAAAACTTGTATTAAAAATGTAAATTTTGAAAATTTTTGAATTTCAGCGAAAAATTCCATTATTTGTGAAATGTACCTAATTTAATTCTTGCAAAAAATTTGTGAAGATAATTTTATTTTTCGAGAAATTTATTTAAAATTGTATTAAAAATAATTGAAACCATGTGAAGAATTTTATTATTTATAAAAATAATTGAATTCTTGCAACGAATTTTATTATAATTTTTGTAAATAATTTAATTTTTTTTTTTTTTGAAAAATTTTATGGAAATTAAAATTTTTATAAGTTGTTGAATTTTAAACATGTTTGAATTTGAATGTTTTGAAGAATTTTAATTCCTATGGAAAAATAATAATTAAATACTTATTTAAAAATTTAGTTATTGATGTTTGCGAATAATTTTACAATTTAAGAAATTCGTAAGTAAATGTAATAAAAAGTTTTTTTGAGTATCTAATAATTTTTAGAGTGAATCAGAATATTCTTTATGGTCAGGGAAAAAGTGAAAATTTTGTCTGGAAATCAGGAAAAAGTCAGGGAAAAATAAAATTAAATATTTGTGGCAACCCTGAATTTTTTAAAATCTATACGATTGATTGTTCAGAATCGTAAGAAAAGCCTATAAAAAATTCGGCAATAAAAAATAATAATAAATGTGGAAGTAGTTGAATTTTTTAAGTATTACTATAGTAAAATTTGAACCAACAAAAAAACCTTGAAAATTGCCTAAAAATCTTGAAAAAACCGGAAAATAGACGTGAATTTTATTCACAAGTTTTAGTGGCCACCCTGAATTTAAAAATCGTAGAAAGAATTCAATTATTTAAAAATTTGTTGATAAAATTCTTTATGGAAATTGAATTTTAAGAAACATTCAATTGTTTAGTAAAATACTTATTTTCGTAGTTAAATAATTGAATTCTTGTGGCTGCGTCTACAATAGAAAAAAATAATGTGTAATTTGTAGTGTAATGTGTATTGTTTTTGGCATTGACAACTGTCAGGGGCAATTACACTATATATTACACAATTTTCTACACATTATTTTTTCTGTTGTAGACGCAGCCTGTAGGTAGAATATACATAATAATAATTTGCTATTCCGTGAACAAAAAGTGTCGTCTTTTGTTTTTCTATATAATTAATATTTTGATGACAGATATGTTTTAAAGTGTTGTTTCTATTTTTGTGGTTAAAACTTAGGGGCGCATGACTTCCCCCAAATTCTACTTTATACAATTATAATTGTTATTTGGAATTTCAAAATTTATAAACACCAATTACTCTTAAGGTGAGTGGCTATAATTTAATGACCATATTATTACAATTCTTAATATTTTAATTTATAAAATAATGATGGTTTTATAGGATATTTTTCAAATAACATAAATTTAAATACGCGAAATAATATTTTACATAATTTTAATTTAATGGAAGATTTAATTTTTTATAATCTCTATTGCATATAATCAACAATAGATTTTCATTAATTCGTAGAATATTCTACGAATTACGTATTCAGTGACATAAAATAAAAACTAAGCAATAATGTTAGCATTAAATTTTAGATATCTACCTTTTGAGTAAATAATAATTATAAAGTTTAAAATTCCATGAAATAACAATTATATATAGAGTTAATTTTGGGGAGAGTCCCTAAATACGTCCCTCTAAATATTGACAATTTAAGGAATTAAAAATTTGTAATAATAATTTTTTTGTGCGATATATTTAACAAAATTCCCGGTTTTTTCACGACTTTGTCCTAATTATTTCCGGTTTTTTTTTCTCATCAAATTTAAATTTATTTGATTTCAAATATAAATAAATCTACAAATGGCTTCAAAAATTTTTATTAGAGTTTTTATGAATGATAAATAATTCTTTTGGCGAGTTTCTTAAAATTTTTTGAAAATAATGTTTTTTTAATAATTTTAATTGAAAATTTGATTATTTAATTTTATTAAAATGTTATTGATAATAATTGAATTTCTGCAAAGAATTTTACTATTTATGAAAGTAATTTAATACTTCCAAAGAATGTTATTATTTATGAAAATAATTGAATGTTTGCGTAGAATTTTATTAAAATTTTTGAAAAAATAAATTGTACAGAACAATTTAATTATTTATAAAAATAATTAAAATTTTGAAAAGAATTTAAACAAATTTTTAAATATAATTGAATTTCTGCGAAGAATTTTATTACATTTGAAAATAATTGAGTTGTTTTTTAGAATTTTATATAAATTTATGAAAATAGCTGAATTCTAGTAAAGGATTCTTTTTAAAAATAGTATTTAAAAGAATTTAGTAAATCTAAAGAATTTTGCAACTTATAGAAATAATTAAATTCTTGAGAAAAATTTTTTACTGTTTCTAGAAATAATTGAATTCTTTCGACGAATTTTAATAAAATTTTTAAGAATAATTACATTTTTCCAGGAATTTGATTAAAATTGTCTTAAAAATAATTGAAATTCTGCAATGAGTTTTACTATTTATGAAAATAATTGAATATATTGTGAAGAAATTTAAAAAAATAAAATTACAATATTATGGTGACTAACTTCCCCTGATTATTTTCAAAAAATTTAAATAAAATTCTTTAAAAGAATTTTAAACATATCGATATTATAATCAATATGTTTAAATTTGTAAAAGGAACACAGAAAAATGTTGTCTCACAAAAATCGAGAATTTATTCTGAAATGGTGAAAACGGAAAATTTTTTAGAGAAGTTACAAAAACTTACAATATATACCAATATTAATTAGTAAAAAAGAGAAAACTGAGAGACAATTTAAAATTTTGCGATTGTTGAGTAGTTCAACAATTATTCTATCTTAAGTTCAGAAAGTTTCCATTAAATTCATTATAATTTTTATCGAAAACTCTTAGCACACGGAAAACATTTTTTCAGTCAAAGTTCCCGAACTGTACCTGAACAGTGGATATGAGAAAAAGTTAAGGTCTAATTCTGCATTACACTAAAGATGTCCCTGAATTTTTCAAAAATCTGCCGTGAACTTCGAGAATTTCTCCTGCTCTACACAGTAGATTCCTGAAAAGTTCAAGAATTTCTTTAGTGTAATGCAGGATTAGACCTCAACTTTTTCTCATGTTCTTTTCTCACTGTTCAGGTGTTCAGGTACAGTTCGAGAACTTTCCCTGAAAAATTTTTTCCGTACATTTTCAACCTACGGTTTTGTAGGATTTTCAAAAATTTTTCCGTATCCATAGTTCTGAAATATATATTCTTCATTTTATTAATCATGAACATTTTCCCGTATGTACTTTTTTTGTAGTAAGACAGGCAGGTAAATTGCTACCGTGATAATTCTTTAAATCATTCACGCACGCATCGCGCGCGTAGGATTTTGCTAGTACATACATTATAATAATCGTAAGTTTCCTTTCCGTTAGCAAATTATCTGTATTCATTTGTTTTTTTTTTTTAAAATTCATTTTTGTGGGTTATTGTCATTTTTTTAATGTCAAAAAGAAACCAAAAAAAACTCGTTTTATTCACTTCACAAAATTAACAAAAATTCCATTCCATATTTTTTATTTTCCTGACTTTTTCATCAAAAAATTGAATTTTTGGGAAGAATTTTTAAAACAATTTGGAAAGTCAATTTTAGGAAAATTTTGTTCAAAGAATTTTATTAATTAGGTAAATGATTAAATTCTTGCGGCGAATTTTATTAAAATTGATAAAAATAATTGAATTTTTTCCTAAAATTTTATCATAAATTTTTTTGAATAATTGAATTCTGTTTGATAATTTTATAAAAATAATAGATATTGATAATCATTGAATTATGAAAAGTCTTTAAAGATAATTAAATTTTACAAAGAATTCTATTAAAAAATTTGGCAATAATTGAATGTCTGTGGGAAATTTTATTAAATTTTTTTGAAAATAATAATTGGATTTTCCAAAAAAACATTTTATTATTTCTGAAAATAATTGAATTCTTGCGAACGATTTATTAGAATTTTTTAAAATAATGGAATTTCCAAGAAGAAATTTATTACTTTTAATAATAATTGAATTATTGTGATGAATATTGTTATTTATGAAAATAATTGAATTTTGAAAAGAATTTTATTGAAATACCTCAAAATAATTGAATTTTCGGGAGTAATTTTTTTATTATTTAAAAAAAAATTGTATTAAAATTATATTTTAAAACAATTAATTTCTTTCGAATAATTTTATTATATTTTTGAAAATAATTGAATTATTGCGGAAAAGTTTATTAAAATGTTTAAAAAGAATTGAATTTCTGTTGAAAATTTTGTTACTTTTGAAAGGAATTGAAATCTTCATAAGAATTTTATGAACATTGTTTTAAATAATGAATTTTTAAATGTTATGAAAATTTTATTAGTTTAAAATAATTGAATTCTTGTTAAAAACTTTATTTGTGAAAGTAACTGAATTTTACGATTATGAAAATAATTAAATTCATGCTTAGAATTTAATCAAAAATTTTTTTGAAAAAATTGAATTTACATGAAAAATTTTATAATTATTAAAAGTAATTGAATTATTGGGAAAAATAAATTGCATAAAATTTTGTTAAATAAAATTGATTTTTTTCAATAGTAGCGAATTAAAAGTAGTGGAAATTCTCTAAAAAAATATTGTTTATATTCTTTGTTCGGAAAGTTAAATACCTATATATCTAATAATTTTTTTTACCTTCTCTATTCTTTAGAATAATTAAAATTTTCGTAATGAAGTTTTTTTTTAATTTAGGTATCAGATAACAATTTTTGTGAAATTCAATTTTTCTCGTACAAGAAAGTTTCATTATTTTCAATTTTGAAAATCTGATGCCAAATTTGAAATTAGTATCGAAATTTGTTAAGGTTTTTTTTATATACTTTAAAGTTTAAAAATATAATATATTTTGAAAATTTAATTCTAATTAGTTTTTCAGTTATGTGTCATAATAAGTATTTCTTTAAAAATTACTTAAATTAAAATGACTTGAAATTGTTTACAATAAACATTGCAGCATAAAATTCCCGCGCGGATAATTTGGCTAGTTAATTATTAACTATAATAATCGTCGTATTCATTCATTCATTCTGTCCAGTCTGTCCACACCTGAAGTTAGTCATGGTTATTCTTTTGTTTTTTATTCGTTTTGATAGATAATATTACATTTCTTTATTTTGTTATTTTTTTTTAATTTATTAATAATATTATTTTTATTTCTCAAATAATTCAAAAATATTTTCATTAATCTAAAAAAATTATTAATATTATTATATTATTCATTATTTCCTTTGTTTATAAAAAATTAGCATTTTGTAACAAACATTTTAGAAAATTAACAAATGTAAATCCTGTGAAATATTTTCTTTTTTTTAATATGAAAAACTTTATTACTTGACAAAATTTTGACTTCTTCCTTGACTCTAAAGAATATTCTGATTTACTCTAAAGCTGAGTCCAGAATGAGAGAGGGTGTGCACCGATGTTCATATCTATAGATATACTAAAGCATGCTGTAGTATACCTATAGCTATGAACATCGGTGCACAGACTCTCTCATTCTGGACTCAGCTTAAAAATGATTAGATACTCCAAAAAATGTTCCATTACATTTATTTACGAATTTCTTTAATTCTAAAATTATTTGAAAACATCAATAACTTCTTTTGTAAATAAATTTTAATCATTATTATTTTCCCACAAGAATAAATTATTTTTAATAATTTTTGAAAAAAGTTCTTTGAGAATTTTAAAATCCATTTGTTTACGAAATTTAAATTATTCAGAAATTCTTCAACTAAATACGAATTAAAAAATAAATACTTCAAATAATTTTAGAAAAAAATTCAATTAAACTTTTTTAAAATAATTAATTCTACAGAATTGTTAGTTATAAGTATGAAAAATACAAATTTTTAAAGAATTTAATTTGGAACCATTTTAATTAAAATTTAATTATTTCTAAAAATGCATGCTATAATGCTTTTAATATTCAATTATTATGTAGAACTTTAACTGAAATTCATTTTTAAATAAATTTAAATGCAAAAATAAATAATTTATTGAATAATTAAAATTTCTTAAAATTTAAGTCTGATAAAAAATTTTATCAAAACATTTTTAAATTCATTTTTTGAAGGCACAAATATGAAATTTTATGCAAAGTTAGAAAAGCAGTGATATATTTTGTAAATTTCAATTTTTAACGAAATTCATTTTTCTTACTAAATGAAAAAATATGCATAATTTCTATTTTATAATCATAATTTTTGCACAAAATTTTTTTTTTTAATTTTTGAATTATTTTTTGTGATTAAGTAGTTAAGTGATTAAGTACCAGTTTTTATTGTTAATAGGCATTATTATTAATTATCTATTAATACTAGGAGAAACTACACGCGCTTTTTTTTAGCTGTCACCTGTAATAATTTCAAAAGATAACATTTTTGTAATTATTCATAAATTTTTTCGAAGAATTTTTTATTGAAATTTTGTAAAGATAATCGAATTTCTTTTGAGTAATGATAATAATAATAATAAATTAAATGCTTTGAAAAGTGAAACAAGAAACTTCACGCGCGCGTTATTTGTGCTAGTTTTCTAATAAAAATTGATTTAAAAATGAATTTCAGTTAAAATTTTAGATAATAATTGAATATTAAAAGCAATATAGCTTAAATTTTTAGAAATAATTGAATTTTAAAATTATAGGGGAGAGTCTCCAGTTGTGAGACGGGTTTCATTTTTGACCCGTAAATTGTAAACGGGTAAACGAAATTGTAAATAAAATACACCGTTCGAAAGGTAACAGAAATACGCAACTTTTATTAAAAGAAAGTATAGTGTTTCGATGAACTCAAAAAATTTTACGATACATTTTCCGAGCACATCGCTTTTTTCAAAAAAAAAAAAATGTCTCCAGTTGTGAGACACTCATTAAAAATTGCTAAAATTTAATAAGTTTGACATAAAACGTTATGTTTAGTAGAAATAATTAAATATATTAATAATATATATTATTATATACTAAATAATAATATTTATTCGCCAAAATATGACTATCAAATAAACACAATTTAATAGCTTCAACAAGAGCATTAAAATTGATTTCTTCTGAATCAATTGACTTTTTTCCACTTGGAAAAAAGTACTTTGCATTTTTTGAAAAAACGCTTTTTAGTCGATTATTACACACAGTGTTGGTATTTAACAAAAACAGTTTATATATCCGCTTCGGCGTACACGAAAAAGTTGGCTCATATAAATAGAAATGTTTTTATATAAACCAATCGGCTTTTTAATATTGCATGTTAAAAAAAATTGACTGTCTCACAACTGGAGGTGTCTCACAACTGGAGACTCTCCCCTAATATTTTTTAAAAAAGTTTAATTGAATTTTTTAAATATTAGGGTAGAGTGGGGTAAAAAAGCCACATTTTTACTTTTGATGCTGTAAAATCTGTATTTAAAATTTTTTTCTCAAATTTCCAATTGTTATTGAAAGTTTAGTTATTAAGCTTGAAAATTCTTGACGGAAATATTTTTTATCTCATGAAAGGACTAAGTTATAAGAGTTTTACGAAAGCACTGCAAGTGGCTTTTTTGCACCACCTGGTGGGGTGAAAAAGCCACCCTACGATTTTAGCAAAACATGTTATCAATTTAGGTATTTTTATAGTTTCTCTTTATTTATATGACAAATAGTCTTATTTGAAAAATATTCTAATAATTATGAAAGAGTTTTTAGCAAGCAAAATTGAAAATTATATTAAGTTTACCTGTTTTCGATTTGCACTGCCAATTTTTCGTACCTTTTTTAGAAGTTCTCTTTAAGTTTTACCACAGATAACATATTTTGTTGCAACCGTTTATTCATTGTTTATTTTTTGAATGCACTTTGAAATAAACACGAGAAATTTTGTAAAATAAGAAGGTTAGTTTAAATAGAAAACAAGTGAATTTCACAAAATATTCAATGGATTTTTTGCCCTGGCTTTTTTACACCCAAGACCAGTTATTAAAAAAGCAAAAATAAATTTTTAATTCAGTTCAATTTCCAAAAATTAACATTGTATACGTTTTCGGTATACTTTTCTCCTTATGTACAAACATTTACTTTTATTATTCGTTCACTTAATCAGATTGTAATATGTTTGAAAAGTTCACCAAAATGTTTTCAAAAAAGCAACAAAAAATTAAAATTGCAATAAAAACAATATTAATCTAGGTACAACATTCAAATTAGATTCAAAAGTTGCGTATTACCTAATAGTATTTATATTCTAAACAGCTGATAAATCGGCTTAATAGTTTTTAAATAAAACTCAAATGGCTTTTTTACACCATGGCTTTTTTACCCCACTCTACCCTATTTTAAGTTTTTATTTTCTAATATTTATTTAATTGAAGAATTTACGAATAATTGAAATTTCATAAAATTGAAAATTGTTAACAAATGGATTTGAAAATTATCAAAGAACTTTTTCGAAAATTATTAAAAATAATCGATTTAAAGAAGAATTTTAGTTAAAAATTATTGAAAACAATAATTGAATTGATAATGATTTTATCACTCAGTCATCTTTAATATATTATAAAACATGAAGAAATCGATCACTTCGAGTCGAAGACTCGGAGTTATCGATACCTTCATGTTTTATAGTTATGAAAAATTTAACTTACAGTTTTAAGTAAAATGTTCTCTTATTTGACTCGGACTAATTATATTTTTGTCAGTAATTGATCCGTAATTTGTCATTTTTGGTTCGTAAAGTCCGCATTTTTAAATACTTTCACTAGTTCGAGCCCTGTAAACTTTCATATTTTCCTGTAAAAAGAATTTTGCCAGGGAAAATAATTTTAATGTCAGTAAATTGTCAGGGAAATTGATAAACTGAAACTTGTGACCACCCTGAAAGAGAATATGTATCTATTTTTACGAATTTGTTTTTCTATTGTAGATTTCAAAATTTCCCAGACGATCGGGATATATGGAAAGAAATTGAAACCGTAACGGCATGCCTTCGTTCAGAGCAAAATGATCCGGAATCGGAATTATTATGTCAAATGTTTCAACACATTCCCCAAGATTTACAGCACCGTCTTTTAATAATGACTGCCGATCACAGCGAAGACACGATGGAACACTGCAAATTGCTTCTTCTACTTCTACGAAAATTTCCCCAAACAATTTCCACTCATGGCGTAAAAATATATTTATTTCTCTACCAATTAATTAAATATTTTGAATTTGAATTACAAATTAAGTAAATTCTCTTTAAAAAGTGAATAAATAAATAATCATGATAATAAGAGAAATAATTAATATTGTTTTTGAAATTAAATTTCAGCCTCGCTTGGTTGAGACTCTATTAACAGCGGAGAAACACAGTCATCCAGGTCGGGCTGTGAATGGATTTCGTCGTTTATTAACGTGCGAGGCACTACCGCTTTTGGGTGCAGCGCCTGTTGAATTAAATCCCCGTCTAAGTCTTCGATTACTCTATAAAGCAGTGGAATTTTATTTGGCCTTCATTCAGCAGCCTCAGGATTTTCAAATAATTCAACCATGGGAGCGATTGTTTCAAGTTGTTGAATTAATTGGGAAGAAATTGGGCTGGGAATTGAGTACATTCTTTACAACACCATGGAATCGGGAATCATATTGCGAACGATTGCATCAATACGCTGTAACGCACAGTCTTGGAATGTGCGATGAAGTTATTGCAAGACAACTTCTTGTTTGTACTGTTGTTGTTTTATTGAGGATATGGAATGAGCATTCAACTTTGATGAATGGTGGCGAAACAACTTATTGCCTCATTGAAGCATTCGGCGAACCGAATTTATCTGCTTCAGGTAAAATTTTAAAACATTAAATTTGATTTATTAAAATTTTCCATTAATTCTATTAATAATAGAGAATTAAATCGATTAAACTTTGGATAAACTTAATTTTCTTTCATTTCTTTTTAATATTGAAATGATTTGAATTTGTGGCATTTTTTTACTTTATAATTAACTATAATAATCGTCTTATTCATTCTTTCATTCTGTCCACACCTGAAGTTAGTTTTTGTGTATTCTTTTGTTTTTCTTCTTTAAAAAAAATTTGTTTTGACAAATCGAAAATATGCAGGTATTTTTTCATAATTCATCCTAATAAAATAATATTCAAAATTAGAAAATTTAAAAAAAAATGGTGATTAACAAATGAAAAATTTACCCATTTTGTTTATTAAATGCTTTATTTTATAACAAATTTCGTTTGACTGATCTAAATTATGCAAATTTTTCTCTTGTTTATTTATAAAAAATAGAAAATTTGTTAAAAAATTTTGATTGAGAAATAGTAAATAAATACCCATTTCATGCATAATTTTTCTTTCTCAATAACAATATTGTTCACAAACTCATTCTTTTATTTTTGAAAAAAAAGCATTACATATTTCCGTTTCTTAATATTTTTGTAGAAAATTTTCAATTTTCATAAGGGAATAATTTACATTGTTTCAATTTTTTAATTACAATTGTTTTAATAAAATTCAAAGTTTTTTTTTTAAAATGAACGAAACAAATGTTTAGAAATTCTATTTGTCAATTACAAATTTTACTCAAAAAAAAAAAATGGTCCGTTACATTTTTACGAATTTCTTTAATTGTAAAATTATTCAAAAACATCAATAATTTCTTTTATAAATAAATATTTAATTATTATTATTTTTCCACAGGAATTAAGGCATTCAAAAATTCCAAATTCAAACCTTTTTGAAATTAAACAACTTATAAAAGTATTTTTCTATAAAACATGAGGACATGGATTGCTGATCGATTTCTTTATGTTTTATAATAATTTATAATAATTAAAAATTTATGAAAATAATTCAATTATTGCGAAGAAATTTATTCACATATACTTAGAGATGGAGCTGCAGTCTGAAATTATTCTTTTACTACTAAATAAATAATAATATATAATAAATATCATATAATTTGTAATTAAAAATATAATTAAAAGAAAATTTTATACTTAAGCAAAAAAATATTTTAAGTAAAATAGAATTTTATTTAAAAAATTATTAAATTGAAAAAATTAACATTAAAACTTTTAAAAATTGAACAAAAATGAACATGGAACACTGACACACACACACACATATTCAGTTTCTGAAAAGAAAACCCACGCCATAGAATGTATCGTGACTTTGCTCATTACACTAATACAATTATTGTAATTACTACCAATCTTTCACAATAAACGTTGTCATAACCAATATTTTTAAAATTGATAATTTTATTTAAAAAATGAAGCAAAAAGTTAGTCGCGCGCTTTAGCGCGCGAATTTTTTCTAGTCTTCTATATTAATAATCTGTTCGCAGTTTGAAATTAGTTGCTGTTTGCTTTTTTGTTTACTAACTTTTTAAATATTTAAAATATTAAAATTAATGTTGAAAAAATTCAATTATTTTTATTTAAATAATAATATTTTTATCAGGATTTCACTTATTTTCAATTTCATTTTTAAATAATATCTTCGGAAATTTCAATTATTTTTAAAAATCTTGTAAAACTTATCCGAAAAAATTCAATTATTTTAAAAAATAATTGAATTTTTCACATAAGTTCAATTATGTATTTAAAAAGCTTTTAATAAAATCCAATTGAAGAATTCAATTATTTTTTGAAATAATGAAATTTTCACTGGAATTCAATTATTTTAAAATCATACAATTTTAATTGAATTCCAGGGAAAATTTAATTGTTTTTAAACATTTTTTTAAATTCTTCAAAAGAATTCAATAATATCAATAAATAGTACATTTTTCACAGGAATTTATTTTTTTTAAATACAATTTTAATAAAATTCTTCTCAAAAATTCAATTATTTTTTTAAATTCTGCAAAATTTCAATTCTTTGTTGAAATAATAAATTTTCACTCAAGGATTCAATTATTTAAAAAAGTTTTAATAAAATTCTATTCAAGAATCCAATTATTTTAAGAAATAATTAAATAGTCGATTTACTGAAAAACATTGAATTCTTGTAAAGTATTTATAAAAAAATTTGAAAACAATTGAATTCATTTCAAGAATTTTATCAACATTTTTTTTAATACTTGAATTCTTTCGAGAAAAATGTTATTAAAATTGTTTTGAAAATAAATTAATTCTTTGCAAGATTTTTATTAAAATTCTTTTAAATAATTAAATTGTTTTGAAGAATTAGTTTCAACATTGTTGAAAACAATAAAGTTTTTTTTAAAATAATTTTTACTGAAAATTTTAAATTTAATTGAATTTTATGAAGAATTTTTATTAAATTTTTAAATAATCGTCTTTATTATTAATTGTAATTAATAATTTTCCAATTAAATTATATTAAAATTATTCATAGAAAATTAAATTCTTTTAAACAATTTTATTAGAGTTTTTGTAAATAATAATTACATTTTTTTTTAAATTTCATAAAATTTTGTGAAAGTAATTAAATTTTTGAAAATAATTTTAATTCAAAATTTCAAAAATAATTGAAATTTATACAAAATTTTATTAAAAACTTTTAGGAACAACTAAATTGGTTAGAAAAATTTTATTACAATTTTTAAAAATAATTGAATCTGTTAGAGAAATTTTATTAAAATTATCTTAAATATAATTGAATTTTTTTCTATAGTTTTATTAAAATTGTATCTGAGAATAATTTAATTTCTTAGAAGAATTTTATTATTTATAAAAATATTTTAATTCTTGCGAAAAATTTTCTTATTTATGAAAATAATTTAATTCTTGCGGAGGATTTTACTATTTATGAAAATAATTTAATTGTTTTGAAGAATTTTACCTGAATTTTTAAAAATAATTAAATTTTTTGAAGGAATTTTATTAAAAATTTTGAAAATAATGTTTTTTTAAAAGAATTTCATCAAAATTGAGCGTGTCGCTGCAATAATCGGTCGAGCGCTCGGTTGTTGCATTTATTAGCTTATGTTTTCGTTCTATAAAAAAATCTCAAAGAAAAAAAGATGGACCTCTTTATTTCTTACAAGATTGTATATTTTAAAAAATCGAAATTTTGAATTTTCACTTCTTTAACTTTTTGACCGCCTGACTGGCTTTACAGCGACTAGTCAAGCGCTCGACCGATTATTGAGCTACACGCTCAATTATTGAAAATAATTGAATTTATATTAAAATTCTTTAAAATAATCGAATTTAATTAATATTTTTAAAAATAATTGTATTCTTTCGAGAAATTTTATTAAATTTGTATTGAAAATAATTGAATTCTTGGGAAAAATTTTATTATTTATGAGAAAAATGAAATTCTTGAGAAAAATGTTATTAAAATTTTTGAATCAATAAATGAATTTTTAAAATTTTAAATCTGTAATCATTCAAAAATTGATGTTTATTCTTGAAAATATAAAATTTTTTAATTTACAAAATAATATTTAATACAGTATTTAATGGGCAAATTTAATTTTTTAGAGCCAAAGTTGAAAAAACGAAAACGTGAAGATGCAATGAGTATTGCGATTACAAGTGACAGTGATTATAATGGAAATGGGCTCGCGTTGGCAGTGAGATTATGGGATTTGCTTCACAGTACGGAATACTTGCAGAGGGAAATTATAAAACTTAGTGCACAATTTCGTCTCGATCCATGGTTAAATTTTTTCCTCACCGATTTGGCAATGTATAAAGGTTTGCATCATGAAGTTCTAGCCAGACTTCCACAGGAGCCAATTACACTGTGCTCACATTTACGTATGGCGAGTACATGCTTCTTCGTTAAAGATTTTAAGGTATTTTTTCTTGCTTCTCGATTATGTACCTATATTATTAATTTTTCAAAGAGATTTCATTTCATCGATGAATAGATATTTATTTAATATTTTATTCTTGAGGCCTCGGATATTATGACATTTTCGACTTTTTTTTCAATTATTTTCAGAAAAATGCGACTTTTTTCGACTTATTTTTAAAAATTTTAATTAAATTTTTAAAATATACCTAGGTATAATTAAAAAACTTTGGAATAATTGAAATTTTGTAAAATTTAACTGAAAATCATTGATTTCTTTTAATTATTTTATTAAAATTTTTGAAAATCAACTTTTTGATTTTGATTTAAAAATGAAAATTAATGAAAATCAGATTCTAAAAATTATAGTAAAATATTTTTGAAAAAAGTTATTATTAGAATTACTCTAATTAGAATTAAACTAATTTTTAAAATTCAATTATTTTCAATATAATTACAAATTTTTAAAAATCAACTTTTTGAAGAATTTTAATTGCAAATTTTCAATATAATTGAATTGTAAAAAATTTTAATGAAAAGTCTTCAAATTAAAATTTAAAACAACTAAAAATTAATGGAAATCAGCTTCCAAAAATTATATTAAAATATTTTTGAAAAAGTAATTCTTAGAATTTTTCCATTCAATTTTTTTTAAATTCAATTTTTTTCAATAACATATATCCGAAAATTCAAATACAAAAGAATAACATTAAAATTGTTTAGAATTATTTTTAACATTTTAGAGAAAACAATTATGTTCAAAATTTTTAATTAAACTTCTGCAAAAAAAATTTTTTTTTTAAATTATTCAAAAATTCTTTTGATAAATTCAATTGTTTTCGAAAAATTACATTATAATATTTTTAAAAAACTAATTTCAACAAAGTAAATTAAAATTTTCATATTTATAAGTACAATTCTCAAAAAATGTGATTACTTTATTTTTTCAAAAATTCAATTATTTGGAGAATGTTTTACAAAATTACAACTGTTTGGAAATTTTTCAATTCTACATACCTAATTGAATTTTGGAAGAGTTATACTTGTAACTTTTAGAAATTATGAAATTTCAGAAGGTTTTAAATTGAAATTTTTAAAATTTTATTTCCCGTGAATAAACAAATAAAAAGTAGGTACTTATTTAGATTTTTATTTAACAAAATTATTGGAGTTTTAAATATGAATTTTTCGATTTTTTTGTGTTCTCAATTGACTTAAGAGACTTTTTGCGCTTTGAAGTCGATCCGTTTATTATTATTTTTTAATAATAAAGCATATTACAACCTAACATATTTTTTATGTATGAATTTATTTTTTTTAATTCCTTTGTGTCACAGGGAATGTTGGAATATATTTCAATGATTGCGAATCTTTTGCCACCTATCCGTGGAAAAGTTTCAAATAGTTTAACAGTTCCGTCAATTCGTCATTTACATTATATTACGATCGCTCGATTTCCAATTCTGCAATATTGCTGTAGATTATTGTTGGCTACTTTGAAGGTAAAAATCATTTTATAAAACATTAATTCTCGATTTTTAAATGAAAAAATGAACTTTTAATTTTAAAAACTAATTATAGATTATATTAATAATCATCAACAATGGAAGAATTATGTAAAATGTAATATATAAGTAAATTTCATATTTATTTCTATTTTCGAATTATTTTTCTTTTTTTAAATTAGTTTTGTTTTAATGATTCTCTATAACTTGACCGTTCACATTTTTAAACAAATACACCGTTTTGAAAATACGCTTATTTGTTTAAAAAAAATTTTGCACTTAAAATTTTTATGGTAATTTTTTGTGAGAAATTCAGTGCCCATAAAATAAAATGGGTCAGATTAAATGTTTCATTCGGCAATTTTTTTGTAAGTAGATACAAAAACGTTTGCTACAAAATTACGCATAGATTTCAAAATTTACCAATTTTTAAGAAAAATGAAACTTCAAAAATGGTAAAAATATTTTGTGACCCATTTTATTTCATGATCATTGAATTTCTCACAAAAAATTACCATAAAAAATATTTTATGAAACATTTGAAATATTAACATTTAAAACATACACTACCGTCGGGAATTATCGGTACGGCTGCACGCGCACGGCCCAAAAACATACCAATCATTAAATCAGGATTTTTTTGTAAATAAAAATGTCAAAAAATTAACAAATATACCATTCGAAAGATTATAAAATTCTACGATTAATGATATATAACTAAAAATTTTAATAATTTATACAAAGATTGCAGCAATCAACAAATTTGACAAAAAAATTTTAAAAATAAAATTTTTTTGGAAATTTTTTCAACCCCTGCACATTTTTTAAAAATTGTAGAAAAAATTTGAAACTTATATAAGTGTGATCATTTAAGTCTCATCTTTAATTTAAGACCAAAAGAGTTCAAAAATCTTATTCGGTTAGCGAGATATCATTAGAAACGGCAGAGCATTTTCAGCCAAAAACCGTTCAAAATCGATTAATTCACTGCATTTGTCAAAAAACATACTCGGACGTTTATAATGATATCTCACGAACCGAATAAGATTTTTGAATTCTTTTGGTCTTAAATTAAAGATGAGACTTGAATGATCACACCTATATAAGTTTCAAATTTTTTCTACAATTTTAAAAAAATGTGCAGGGGTTCAAAAAATTTCCCAAAAAATTTTATTTTTAAAATTTTTTTTGTCAAATTTGTCGATTGCTGCAATCTTTGTATAAATTATAAAAATTTTCAGTTATGTATTATTAATCGTAGAATTTAATTATCTTTCGAATGGTATATTTGTTAATTTTCTGACATTTGTATTTACAAAAAAATCGTGATTTAAAGATTGGTATGTTTTTGGGCCGTGCGCGTACAGCCGTACCGATAATTCCCGACGGTAGTGTAGTTAAAAATATATGTATACTCTCCTCTTAACAAGATAATTAATAATTAATATCTGAAAATTTTCAGCTTTTATTAATTAAATTAATTTTTTTAGGAACATTTCACGATTCCAGGTGGAGTCGGAGACCTAGCGATAGGTCACGCTTTAGTTCTTATGCAAATTGATTGGCCGCAGGAGTCAGAAATTTTATCCACTATCACAGAAAGAATAAGAACGCGAGGATCATTTTGTTATCCTCTTTTTCAAGCTTACATAATAAACGTCGATATTTTAGAAGAATTGACATATCTCTGGACCGAACACGGAGGCGGCGTTTCTCTTGATATTGGAAGTAATTCCGGAATGCTCCAAAGTATGTCAAAAACTTTTTATTAAAAAAAATTCTTTTCAATGTTAATTACTTTTTTTTCTTAATTATTATAATTTGTTATTTTTAAGAACATTTTAATTTTGTATTATTAATTATTAAAAAAAATATCTTGCAGATCGTAGAATTGCGACTAGAGGCGCTGACAAAGGTGTTAGAGAAGAAGTGAAACAAGCCATGAGACGACAAGCCGCTCGAGACGGAGTCGATCAACTCGACGAACTTCTTCAAAGATTTATAATTCACGAGAAAAGTGCTATTCTACATAGTTTAATAATACAATAAATTTTTAATTAATCGAAAATAAACAAATAGACTGATTTCAACTTAAAGTTCACAAAAACTTTTATTTAAACTTGAACACTTTCGATAATTATATAGACGAGACTATCAACAATTATTGTATATAAATCAATCAAAAGTTTATTTATACAAATTATGCGCTATAAAATAATACATATAGAAGATAATAATGTCGATTATTACATTTTTCTATTTATTTATTTTCATTTCGTGAAAGTTTTTCTTTCTTTAGTATACAATATTAAGCACTGCAAAAAGAGCTGACATGCAAAAATTCCTCACTTTAAAAAAATTTTATGTATTAGCAATGAAAAATTCTTAAATGCACAAATTTTTTTTCTTTTGTTAATTCGATCTTCACTTACACAATCTTTTACACACATTATAAAAACTATCATTTTTATATATATATTTTTTTATTTTGTTAATTAAGCAAAATGCATTTTTATTAATTATTTATTAAACGTACATACAATATGTATATTTCTCACTTTACTATTCTCATAACTGATAAATATAAAAATCGACAAACTATTTTTTGTTTATAATCATATAATAACGATGATAATAATCTATCAATAAAATAGACATAAAATAAAACTACAATTAAAAGAACACAAATAAGATGGATAATTTTCAGACAAAAAAAAAGAACAAAAATAAATTTAGAGACAAAGACAATAATTTAGAAATAGATCAATTTTTCCTGACATAAAGAATAAAAAATAGGAAATTTCTATTTTATAGAAAAAAAAATAGAAGATTTCAACATTTAATAAGAAAAAAGGAAAAAATAGAAACAAAATATAGAGAAGTAAAAAAAAATTATTTCTCTATATTTTCAAAAATATAATAGAAAAAAATTGTAACAATTAAAAAAATTTGATAAACTAAGTTTTTATACAATAAAAAGGAAAGTATCTCCCCGGGAAACAATATTTTGGCAAAATTTTTATAAAGATTTTATCTTATTCACGTTTCCGAATTTTTTTTTTAATATTTATATATTCTATATTATCAATTGAATTTTTTCCTAATAATGATAAACATTTTGATTTATGATACTTTGCTTTGTACAAAAAAAATATTTACGGCAAATTTACAAAAAAAAAAAATTTTTAAAAACATGTAATATGCCGATTATATTACAAAATAATAAGAGAAAACTGCGATTGGTTTTCTAATTTTCATGATAAAAAAATAGGAAAAGAAACAAATCATTCTCTATCTGATGTAGACGCTTAATTGTAAAGCGCTTTGAAGTAGTACTTTGATACCTGGCATAAATGAAGCAATTTGACTAAAATCTGGTCCTGAAACAAGTTGCGTGTGAATTCCCAGTCCACCTGTATAATCACCGTTTTGAATCATTTGTGATATTTGGTGTAATCCTTGGAGTGTATTTTGAGTCAGCTAAAAACATTTTTTTATTTTATTATCAAAATTTTGAAGAAAAAATTAAATGAGAAATTAATACAAAAAAAGTAATTAAATTATAAATTCAATAATTAATAAACACGCTTTAAAAATTAGGTATAAAGAGGATTTGAAAAAAAGCTGTACCTTGTTTTCTCTCAGACAATCATAAAGAGCTTCGAATTTTCTGGCAACATCTTCTATTTTTCTTTTGGTTTGCTAAAAAAGAGAAAATATTTTTATTTGCAGTTTATTTTTTTCTTAAACTTTATTACTGTTACATACTAGCAAATGTAGCGAGCGCAAAACGCAATTTTCTATTTATTATTATTTTGCAAATTACAGAATTTTATTTTATTATTTTCAAATATAAACATCAGTTTTTCAGTAATTTCAGATTCAAAATTTAAAAAATTCACTTATTAGTACATAATTAATTATTTTTGTTTATTATTTTCAAAAATTTTAATACTATTTTTAGTAATTCATTTATTTCCATAAATTGTTATTTATGGGAATAATAGGAGGAATTCTATTATTTTTCAAAATAGTAAAATTCTTCGCAGGAATTAAATGATTTTCAACAAAATTTTAATAAAATTTCACGAAAGGATTCAATTATTTCTTACAATTTCAAGCCTCGGATTCTATGACTTTTTCGACTTTTTTCGACCACTTTCAAATTATGCGACTTTTATAGGCTTATATTAAAAAATTGCGACTTTTTCGACTTTTCTTCCAAATTTTGCGACAAAATACCATATTAAAAAATTTTAATTAAAAATTTTAGAAATAATTGGATTCTTAAAAATTTTAATGAATAATCTTCAAGTGTAAATTCAATAAAAATGAAAATTAATGAAAATTAGGTTCTAAAAATAATATTAAAATAGTTTTTAAAAAAGTAATTCTCTGAATTATTTCGTTCTAATTTTTTTAAAATCCAATTATCCTTATTAATAAAATCAGACTTTTGTCTGTACATTGCATAGAATTCAAAATTTCTATTATATTCCTTCTTTTTACACTCTAACGAATGCGAAAATACTATTAAGAAAATTATGTGTGTATGTGTATATGTGTGTATGTGTGTGTATGTATGTCCGCAAATTTTCGACCGCGTATCACGGAAAAAACGGTTCGATCGTTTGAAGTGAAACTTGGCAGTCTTTTAGACATCAGCCTAACTTAAAATCCTAGCGATAGTAGATTAAAAAATATTAATATGGACGAACGTTATGCCATTTTTTCAAAAATTCGAAATTTTTAGTTTTTTAATATACTTTAGTGAATTGTACTTAAACTTGGTTCAGGGTTATTTTTAGTGTTTCTTATTAAGATTTAATCGTCAGAATAATAAAATTTTGAATAACAAATAAAAAATGTTAGATTTAAATATTGAAAAATTAAAAAATTAAAAATTGAAATTTTTTTGTAATTAATTTTTTACGGTTGTATTTCTTAGGTCAACAATAAAAATTTGTTGTTGAAATCATAAGTTTACTTTCTTAAAAGAATTCTATTAGGTCAGAATATTAACAATATCCATATTATAATTAATATGAGACTTTTGTCAGTATGTTGCACAGAATTCAAAATTGCTATTATATTATTTTAATTAATGTTAAAAAAATGAAAAACTCAAATTTCATTCTGATGAATAAATTCTAATAAAAAATACTAAAATTAACCCTGTATCAAATTTAAGTAAAATTGATGACAATAATTATTTCAAAAGATTAATTTTGAATTTTAAAAATTTTGAAAATATATAGCACTAGCTGTCGTACCCGTCTTCGACGGGTTTTAGTTTCTACCAATACATTTAACAATGTTTCTACCAATCTGGAAAATCAAAAATAGCCGGGAATTTAATTTCACCGGAAAATTAATAATTAGTTACCATTAGCTATTTCGGTAGTATAATATTATTATTTAAATAGTCTCCACCCTTTAGCAAAAAATCAAAAATTATCAAAAATTCGAAAAACCGAATTTCTTAAAATTTAACATTTTTTTCTTCTCTTTTATATCATTAATTAAGCTTCATTATTTTTATGCTCTTCAAAAATACTTTACTTATTTAATAGTCTCCACCCTTTGGTAAAAAATCTAAAATTATGGAAAATTAGCAAAAATTCAAAAACAGAATTTCTTAAAATTCAACATTTTTCTTAAAAAATAATTTACTTATTTAATAGTCTCCACCCTTTGGTAAAAAATCTAAAATTATGGAAAATTAGCAAAAATTCAAAAAACAGAATTTCTTAAAATTTAACATTTTTCCTTCTTTTTTATGTCATTTAGCTTCATTATTTTTGTTTAATGTAGCAAATTTCTTACTTTACATACTGATCTTTAAATAAAAAACTTTAATAACTTTTCCTGAAAAGCTTGCTTAATATAAAGATTAAAAAATCACTATTTTCTTAGAAAAAAGTTGATCTAAAAAAACGAAAAAAAAATTTCAAAATACGTCTTTTTTAAAAATTTTATTGTAGAAATGGGTTGTATTTATCTGAAAAAGTTAGCTAAGGATAGTTTTGCATTCATTTTACAAAAGATAAAAAATTTGCATTTTTTTGATTTTTCGAATTTTTTGGAAAAATGTTATAACTTTCGTTCAAGTTAATTGTTAATTTAGTTTACTATAGCTACACTGAAAAAAAGTTATATGATTCAAGTAATTATAATTATTTGAAAAATAATATCTTATTTAAAAAGTTTTTATTTCGATCTAATAAGAATTTATTTCGTTTAAATAATTTTATTATTTATTATTATTATTAAATAATTACTTGACTCTAATAAATGAATTTATTTAACACAAATAATGAGTTATTTTAAAAGAAATTATTTATTTCACTCAGTTAATTGGATATTTGACATAAATAAAAATTATTTTAAATAAATAACTTATTTAAAAAGAGGAATTTATTTATTTCAACCAATTAATTGAACATTTGGTAGAAATAAAAATTATTTGACACAATTCATTTTATGTTTTAAGTATAATAATTTATTTAATGCAAATAAAGTAGTTAATAAAAACAAATAAAAAAACATTTAGATAAAATAAGTCAGTTCCGTTGATGATGTATTTTGTTTTTCCTATTTAGTTAGTACGGCAGAGTTAGGGGTCTTCGGTTATAGGTCTTAGGCTAGATAAGTGTGACTGGGTTTTGATCCCCGTAGGTTTCAAATTTTAATTTAATTGTAAGAATTTAATGTTAATATTTCCAAGCATATGATTCCTAAGAAGTATTTAGGCTAAATAATTATTTTATTAAATTTGACTATAATTAGTACAGTTACTCGAGAGTAAAAAAAATATTAATTAGAACGGGAGATATTCAATTTTTTCGAAAAATTAAAAAAATTGAAAATTTCTAAATTTTATATTTTTTCATGGATTGCTTCTAAACTTTCTATAGTTGAGTATTACATGTTATTTATTAACATTTTAGCATAATTTTGCAAAAAATACTACTTTATAACTAAAATGGAAACATAAAAATATTTTTAAAAAATCGAAAATTTCTAAATTTTACATTTTTTAATGGATAGCTTTTAAACTTTATATAATTGAATATTACATGTTGTTTAGTCACATTTTAGCATAATTTTTCAAAAATACTTTCTTATAACGAAGATGTAAGTATAAAAATGTTTTGAATATCAAAAAATTGAAAAAAATACCAATTGCTATGAAGCTTAATTCAGTAGTATTTGTGGACTCTCTGATTTAACTTTTAGAGATATTTTGATCAATGTAAAGACAAAAGTTAAACACAGTGTTTATTTTCTGCATTTGAATTAGTTAAAAATAACTAATTTGATAATAAAAAGTCGGTCACTGTTTCAAATGGTATTATTTTCCTAATGAAATAGACAATGGTAACTAATTATTATTTTTTCCCTGTCAAATCAAATTCCCGGCTATTTTCCGGTTTTCTAGGTTGGTAGATACACTGTTAAATGCATTATTAGAAACTACAACCCGTCGAAGACGGGTACGACAGCTAGTTTTCAATATTTCAAAAATTCAAATACATACACAAAATAGTAACATTAAAATTTTTTAGAATTATTTTTAACATTTTGGAGAAAATAATCATATTTAAAATTTTTAATTAAAATTCTTCTAAAAATAATTTTTTTTTAATTATATAAAAATTTTTCAATTATTTTCGAAAAATTACTTTACAATATTTATAAAAAACTAATTCTTAGAATTGTTTTATAATAATTTTTTAATATTCAATTACCTTTCGACAAAGTAAATTAAAATTTTTAATAATTTACTATATTAGAATTTTTGAGAAATCATTTATAATTAAAATTCTTCGAAAAATTTGATTATTTTTTTGCATTTTTTAAAACCTCAATTATTTTTAAAAAATTTTATCAAATTTATATTATTTTTCAAACTAAATTTAAATTCCTTTTTAAAAGATTTTACCAAATTTCAAATTTTTGACATTTTTTACTTGCATGAAATTTGTAAAACTATTGTCTTTTAAAAACTATTTAGAAATATTTTTAAAAAGATCATATTACGAATTTCTTTATTAAAATTCTTGAAAATATTCTACCTTAATATCTTTAAAAAGAAAAATAGACAATTTCAATTATTATAAAAATTGAATTTTTGTACATATTTAAATAATTGAATTCTCGAAGAACTTTCGAAAAATTATTGCAAATTAATATAGATAATTGATTTAGAGATGAAGTTTAGTTAAAAATTGTAAAAAATATTTGAATTTTTGGAAGGTTTTAATTTTTAGAAATGATTAAATTTCAGAAGTTCAAATTTTTTTTATTTTTTTTTCCTGTCAAAAAGGAAATAAGTATTTAAATATTTCTTAGGAAAATTATTCAAGTTTTGATTAATGGAATTTAGAAATCAGGGAAATACAAAATAAAATTTTTGTGACAACACTAAATTAAATAAACGACTTTTTCGATTTTTTTCTATTTTGATTCGACTAAAGCGACTTTTTTTGCTCAGTGAAGTCGATCCGAGGCCTGCAATTTTGACAAAATTCTTCGAAACAATTCAATTATTTTTGTAACTTATAAAATTCTTTGCAAGAATTAAATGCAATTTTAATAAAATTTCTCGAACGGGTTTAATTCTTTTTTTAAATTGTAATAGAATTCTTCTAAAATATTCAATTACCTATCTTCAAAAGTTTTGATAGAATTGTTTGTAAATTTTAATAAACACGATTATTTTAAAAACTTAAACGAAATTCTTCATTAAATTTAATTACTTTTAAAATTTTCAGTAAAAAATATTAAATTTTCATTGGTATATTACAATATAAGTAAAAAATAATAAAAATTAAATAAAATAAATAATTTGGTTTTATGAACTTACAGGATTTTTTGCATTTTCCAAACAATGAGCCTGCAATTCATCTAAAACTGTTTTCAAATGAAGATGCTCCTCTGGAATCGGTGCTTTTGGTTTTTCTGGTTCAGCAATTCTCGCAGGAGGAATATTTTGTGCTGGTTGCATTGGTTGCATCGGTTGTATAGGTTGCATTTGTTGGCGAGGTTCAACATTTTGCATATATTGATTTGCAGAATTCAAAACATTTTGATTGTATTGTTGATTGAATGGCATTTGTGGTTCTTGATAAAAACCTTGTGGCTGCATAAACTGAAATTATCGTAATTTAATTAAGGAAATAATTTCTTTTTATTAAAATTAAAATTTAATTTTTTTTTGCTTTTCCTTGAAATTAATTATTTTTTCTTTCTCTCATAACATTAAAGAAAAAAAATCTCACGTTCGATTCTTGTGGTGGAACAGCGCCTCTCAAAGGATGAAGAATCGGATCCGGTTGTTGAAATTCTGCCTTTGGCTGAAAAAAGCAAAATCTTTTATCATTTCTTTTTTCTTCTTAATTTCCTATAAAAATAATTTCACAAAAAATTATATTAATTTATATTTAAGAAAAACAAAGCACTCGAGGGGTCGTTCTTAACAAACTTAAATCCTTTTCTCAAAATATTTTTCTAGGTGTCTTGATTTGAAAAATACAGAATTTTTTATTTTGTTTATATTAAAAAAACTATTTTTATATTAAATTTTTTTTTAAATGTTAATAATTATTAAAAATTTAAACACACTTTTTATATAAAGTTGAAATTTTTGTACAGAAATAAAAAAAACATTTCTTTCCGAAAATTCTTTAAAACTGTATTTTTAGAAAATTTTAAACTTTTAGAAAGAATTTTTCAATTTCCAATAAATAGTAAACTTATATTCGGTTATATTAGATAATAAAAATCAATTTTCCGTGGTTATTAATTGCTTGGAGAAAAAGCGGAAAAAATACATGCTAAACTAATTTACATTTGAGACTGTTCTTCTAGCCAATGACCAAATTGCTATAATTTTATTAAAAATTTTATTTAATTAGGAACAAAATAAATTGAGGTACATTTGCCTTGAAATTGTACTTCACAAATATTGAAGAAGGCGCACACACACCATTCAGTAGGTCTCTACCTCATTTCTACTCTTCGAGTGTTTAGCTTTCCACTTCCTGGTGCCGGCATGTTCCGCTGACATTTCATTTTTCTTGTATAAAGCCAGAACTGGCTATAGGTCATTTAAATACAAATCAACAATTTAATCAAAAAGCAAATTTAAGTCAAATTTAATTTAATAAGCAAATCTATAATGAAAATTAAATCTAAAATAATTGTGGAATTATTTTCATGATAATTTTCTCAGAAAAAATATCTTAATGTTTGAAAATTAAAAATTCTGGGTTGCCACCAAAATTTACTTTTCTTTTTCCCTGTCTTTTTCCTGATTTCTAGACAAAGTTTTGACATTTTCCCCGACCCTAAAGAATATTCTGATTCACTCTAAAAATTATTAGATACCTACTCAAAAAAATGTTCTATTACATTTATTTACGAATTTCTTTAATTGTAAAATTATTCCAAAACATCAATAACTTCATTTTTAAATAAATATTTTATCATTATTATTTTTTCAAAAAATTAAAAGTTTTTTAAAAAACTAATATTTTCTAGGATTTTAATCTAAAATAATTCTCCTTTAAATCAATTATTAAAATTTTTTTTTTTAAATTCTTCTTGAGAATTTTCAAATCTATTTGTTTACAATTCAATTTTACGAAATTTCGATTGTTCGTAAATTCTTCAATTAAATATATTTAAGAAAATAAAGACTTCAAATAATTTCAAAAAAATTCAGAGTCATTCCATTATATTTCGACTAAAGTCGTTGCCGACTAATTTTAAAAAATTGTAATATTTTGCAGGAATGATTTTGAAGATATTAGAATCACCGAACAAAAAGAATTTTTTTAATATTTTTTAAATTTTTTTTAAAATAAGCATCTAAAGTATATGAAGTCGTAAAAACTGTCACATTTTCATCTTTTAGAAAATATTAAAGAAAACACATAATTTATTATAAAAACGTAAAAAAATTATAAGAATTTATTAAGAATTAATTGTTTTATTCTTATAAATTGATAGAAACAATTATTAATGAGAAATATTAAATAAAAAATTATTTTAAAGTTCACCTGGCAAATAACCTATTTTTGCAAATTTCAATCACTAAATATGAGAAATAGAAATCATTAAATTGAATAAAACCTTATGAAATATAAATTACCTGTGATTAGCTTTTAGATTTTCTTATCACTTTCTTCCTTTTTTCTTCATAAATGTTAAAAAATAAGCAATTAAAACTGGCACTTTGCTTATTTTCACGATTTTAAAATGTAAATAACTTCTGCCCAGAAAATTGAAAAATTATGAAACTTGGGCAATAATTAATTGATCACTAGATACACTCACTGGAAAAAGATTTTCTTTGGTCCCGAAGCTATTTTCCGAATTAATTAACTTTAAACTTTTTACTATTTCTATCAGGTTAATACTACATGTGATTTTTTTAAAACTGAAGTTGGTTCAAAACGATTTAACAAGAAGAGCTAACTTCATCCTTTAAAAAACACATGTATTAACCTGATAGAAATAGTAAAAAGTTTAAAGTTAATTAATTCGGAAAATAGCTTCGGGACCAAAGAAAATCTTTTTCCAGTGAGTGTATCTAGTGATCAATTAATTATTGCCCAAGTTTCGTAATTTTTCAATTTTCTGGGCAGAAGTTATTTACATTTTAAAATCGTGAAAATAAGCAAAGTGCCAGTTTTAATTGCTTATTTTTTAACATTTATGAAGAAAAAAGGAAGAAAGTGATAAGAAAATCTAAAAGCTAATCACAGGTAATTTATATTTCATAAGGTTTTATTCAATTTAATGATTTCTATTTCTCATATTTAGTGATTGAAATTTGCAAAAATAGGTTATTTGCCAGGTGAACTTTAAAATAATTTTTTATTTAATATTTCTCATTAATAATTGTTTCTATCAATTTATAAGAATAAAACAATTAATTCTTAATAAATTCTTATAATTTTTTTTACGTTTTTATAATAAATTATGTGTTTTCTTTAATATTTTCCAATTCAAATTTTTCAAATTGAAACCTTTTAAAATTAATTTATTTATGAAAATTGTAAACGCAACTCTTAGAAAATTCAATTATTTTTGAAATTTTCAAGTTCATAGTTTATGAAGCAAACAAAAAAGACAACAAAATTCAGTATTTTTTTATAAATTCTAAAAATTTACTTTTTTCCAGTACTTTAAATAAAAATCCCTGACTTTTCCCTGACCTGTGACAACCCTGAAATTGATTGATTTTTTAAAAATATAAATATTATCTTTTAGTCTATTAATAGAAGTTATCGATATATTATCTTTTACATTTTACAATTGAATATTATTTTTAATATCATTTCTTTTAAATCCTAATATTGATTATTATATTTTTGCAATAAATAATATATTTATTATTATAGAATATATTTCTTAAAAGTGGTTATTGTGTTTGGTAGATGACAGATTGGAAAATTTTTAAAAAAATTGTATTAACAATGTAGTTCGTAAATAAAATCTAATTCTAAAAATCATTATCTGAAATGTTTATTGAATTGTAATTTCAACGGCAAAAGAAAATTAAAATTTAGTTTCTTCAATTATTGTTATAGAAATATAAAGAATTTAAAGTTAAATTAAATATTTTCTTTGTTACGTTGGACAAGAAAATTCAGAATTTTCTTATGAATTCTAGAAATTGAATATTTTTCCAGTACTTTTCATAATATTCCATTATTCCCTGACTTTTTCTTGATTTCCCTGACCTTCGGCAACCCTGAATATGTATTTTAAAGGATTTTAACAAAATATAACGATTTTATAGATTATTCAATCTTTTTAATGAAATATTATTAATAAGTTTTAAAATAAATATTTCTATTTTTTCTCAAAAAATAATAATCAATGATTTAAAAAATAAATTCTTTTTAATAAAAAATTACAAAATTTTCGGTCAAGATAAAAATTCACTGTCATTTTCCGGTTTTTCCCAGTCCAAAAAAATTCCCTGTCATTTCCCGGTTTTAAATCATAATTTGTCTATTCGAGAATATTTTATATTTTTATGTTATTATCAATGTGTTTTCTAAATTATTTACTGAAATTTGAAAGATGAGTTTTAAAAAAGTCTTAATTGAAATAATTAATTAAGAATTAAAATTTAACAAAATAAAAATCTGAATTAAAAAACTTATTTTTGCTTAATACAGGGCTCGAACCAGTGAAAGTATTTAAAAATACGGACTTTACGGACCAATTACATACTGACAAATCCGAGTCTTCGATTCGAGTTATATCCGAGTATAACTCCAAGTCTTCGACTCTGAGTGATCGATTTCTTCATGTTTTATAATAATTAAAGATGGCCTAGTGATAAAATCATAATTTTATATTAAAAAAATATTGTACTTCTTCAAAACTATTTTCATCATTTTAATTCAATTATTATTTTCAAGAATTTTTAACTAATATTCTTCTTTGAATCAATTAATTTTCAAAAAGTCCTCTGACAATTTTCAAATCCATTTGTTTACAATATTCAATTTTACGAAATTTCAATTATTTGTAAATTCTTCAATTAAATATATTACAAAATAAAAACTTCAAATAATTATAAAAAAATGAAATTAAACTTATTCAAAAAAATTAATTTCAAAATTCAATTACTTCTAAAAATTCACACTATATTAGGGTAATGTCACCTTGAGTGGACCGCCTAAGCTTTTTTTCCAAAAAATTCTTTATGAAAGCAAATTAATCGGAGGTTTCTATTCCAAGCTTTAGTTTAGATCCTTAGATAAGTGTTTATACCATAATAGCTTTGATTTTTTTTATTTGGAAAAAACAATTGACTTTAAAAAAAATAGCTAATTTTTAAGGAATTAAAAAAGTGTAACCTTGAGTGGACCACTCCTAAAAAATTGTAAAAGTTATTCTAAAATCTTTAATGTATTTAATATTTCTGATATATTGAAACAAAATTTATGCTTATGCAGCTTCAGACCATGATTGTGTCGAAATGTTTACAAGTGAAACCATTTTTAATAATTTTGGCACATATCACATCAAAATCACAAAAAAATTAATAAAGAACATAAAACATAGTTTCAAACCAATTTATTGTCAATTAAAATATAAAAAATATTAAAATATAAAAAACAGGCAGTCCACTCGTGGTTATAAACAGTGGTCCACTCATGGTGACATGCAACTCTTTATGGCAGCCACCACAATTTTTTGTTAGTCAAAATTATCACTTAATTAAACTAAGACAATCAATTTCAATGTCCAGAGTAGTAGGAAAAAAATAAGTTACCTCTTAAAACTTTAATTTTACACTACTTTTACACTTCCGAATCACTTTACTCATTGTAAGAGCGACTTCTTTTTTGGTTTGTGTTCTTAAAAATGCGTTACATCAAACAATAACCTATATGATTATCGCGGAACATAATTTCTTACGGTTTCTAGGTGCAGTGCTGCTATTCATTTTATTTATTTCACGTTTCCGCTGTCAGATAATTTAAAAGCTCAGGTGGTCCACTCAAAGTGGCGGTCCACTCAATGTGACATTACCCTACTTTTAATATTCGCAATTATTATTTTAAATTTTAACTGAAATTCATTTTTAAATCAATTTTTATTAGAAAATTACACTAAAATTCAATTAATTAATTACAAAAATAAATAATTTATTGAAATAATTGAATTCTGTTGAAGAATTTTAATAAAATTTTTAAGAATTATTACATTTTTTATTAAATATTTAATTTTATTTTCCCTGACTTTTCCCTGATTTCCAGACAAAATTCTCACTTTTTTCCTGACCCTAAAAAATATTCTGATTCACTCTAAAAATTATTATGTAGATACTCAAAAAAATGTTCTATTACATTTATTTACAAATTTCATTAATTGTAAAATTATTCAAAAACATCAATAATTTCTTTTTTAAATAAATATTTCATCATTACTATTTTTCCGTAGGAATTAAAATTCTTCAATACATTCAAATTCAAACCTCTTCGAAATTCAACAATTTATAAGAATATTATTACAAAACATAAAGAAGGCGATCACTCCGAGTCAAAGACTCGGAGTGATCGCCTTCTTCATGTTTTCTTACCATTTAAATTACCATGAAATTTTTCAAAAACAATTTTATTATTTACAAAAATCCTAATAAAATCCTTCGCAAGAATTCAATTATTTTTAAAAGTAGTAAATTTTCTCAAAAAAATTCAATTATTTGAAAAAATTGTAACAAAATTCGTTGCAATAATTCA
The DNA here is from genome assembly GCA_032872505.1 of Leptopilina syphax. Classification (NCBI taxonomy): domain Eukaryota; kingdom Metazoa; phylum Arthropoda; class Insecta; order Hymenoptera; family Figitidae; genus Leptopilina; species Leptopilina syphax. Next base: position 9,920,310 of record CM065475.1, read on the forward strand.
ATTATTTTCATAAATAATAAATCGATTATTCGGTAATTCATTTTTTAATAATTTTTTATTAGAAAATTCTAGAAGAATTTAATTATTTAAATTAAAAAATAAATAATTTATTAAATAATTGAATGTTTGTTAAAATTGAATTCTCATAAAGAATCCTGCGATGAGTTTTATAATTTATGAAAATAATTGAAAATTTTCCCAAAAATGTTATTAAAATTTTTCTAAAATAATTCAATTTCGGTGAAGAATTTTATTATTTATAAAAATAATTGAATTCTTGAAAAGAACTTTGTTAAATTTTATTTAAATAATTGAATTCATGCGACGAATTTTATAAAAATCTTTTTAAATAATTGATATTTTTCGAAAAATTTTATGAAATTTTGTATATTAAATAATTGAACTCATGTGAAAATTTTATTATTTATAAAAATAATTGAATTATTTCAAAGAAATTTATTAAAAATTTCATAAATGATTGAATTCCTGTGAAATTTTAACAAGAATTTTATTCAAGTTTTTAAAAATAATTGAAGAAGAATTTTATTATTTATAACAATAATTGAAATTTGACGAGAATTTAAAAAAAAATTTTTTTAAATAATTGAATATTAAAGAATTTTAATATTTGTAAAGATAATTGAAATTTTGACAAGAATTTTTTTAAAATTTTTGAACATAATTTAAAAAGAAATTATTGTCAGAAATAGAAAAAATTGAAGGTTTTGTATTAAAATTCGTGGTAATTTCATAGTTTACGAGGCAACCAAAAAAAACATCAAAATTCAGAGTCTTTTCATGAATTTTTAAAATTCAATTTTTTCTAGTACTTTTACTAAAAATCCCTGATTTTTTGTCATACTTCACTGACCAATTTTACTTTCCCTGACTTTTCCCTGAATTTCCTGACCTGTGGTAACCCTGTAGTTAAAAGAATGAAAAATTAGAATTTTCAAAGATTTCAACATAAAACCTTTTCACAATTCAATTATTTCTAAAAATTCAGGCTATAATGCTTTTCATATTCAATTATAATCTAAAATTTTAAGTAAAATTTATTTTTAATGTAATTTTTATTAGAAAATTCTACTAGAATTCAATTATTTAAATAAAAAAAATAATTTATTGAATAATTTAATTCTCATAAAGAATTTTATCAACAGATTTTTAAATAATTGATTTCTTTCGACGAATTTTAATAACATTTTTAAGAACAATAATGACATTTTTCGAGAAATTCGATTTAAAATTGTATTAAAAATAATTGAAATTCAGCATTGAGTTTTATTATTTATGAAAATAATTAAATGTTTGGGTAGAATTTTATTAAAATTTTTTGAAATAATGGAATTCTCTTGTAAAATTTGATGAAAATAGTAGATATTAAAAATCATAGAATTGAGGAAAACTTTTGAAAATAATTGAAATTTTGCTAAGAATTTTTATCAAAATTTTTAAAAATAATTGAATTTCGAAGAAGAATTTTATTATTTCTGAAGATAATTGAAATTTTGACGAGAATTTTTAAAAGTTTTTGAATATATGTAATTGAATTTCTACGAAGAATTTTATTTTACTTTTGAAAATAATTAAATTTCTGCAATTATTTGTAATTTCTCTAAAATTCTCCAAATTATATCGTACAATTTACAAACTTTTCGTCTTTTCTCAATCATATTACGGACTTTACGGACTTTTTTCAAAAAAACTGACTTTTACGGACTTGAAGCAAATTGACGGACCTTTACGGAAATTACGGACCTAGTTCGAGCGCTGTATAATGCATATATATTTTAGTATTAAATAAATTTCTTTAAAAAATAATGTTTTAAAAACTTTCCTATTTTACAAGTTACTAAATATAAAGAAAAGAAAAATTAATTTATAGATACTAATTAATACATACTACTATAATTAATATTGTATTTTTAAATTTTAATTCGTAATTTTTAGCTGCTTTTTTATTAGACTGGGTTTTGGAAATAAAAATAAAAATTTCGGTGAAATGTTACCTGCATTCTCGTGGGTTTATTGCTGATTGGGGGATCATTCCAACCGGAAGGTTGTGGAGACGCCAGATAAGGAGTGTCATAAACTTGTGGTAGTTGATTAATCGCTTGGCCTCTGTTCGGATCGTAAATCTGTGACTGCGCCTGATTTGGTGTCATCAATCCACCGACAATCGGTTCCTGTGCGCTGAACATTTGATTCGGCACTGGATTTTGATACGTTGAATTGGCCAAAGGAGTTTGCGGTTGGAAAGTGTTTTGCGGTGGGAAACCCGCAGCAGGATTTGTTTGCCCTCCAAACATCGACGGTTGTTGAGAATAATTCGAAATTCCTCCATAAGTTGGTCCCGATTTCACCGAAGGATCGATAATATATTTCGATCTTGATTGTGGTCCAACACTCGGTGGTCGTGAACCGGAAAGATTACCGCTGGCAGCAGTCGGTGGAGGAGGCGGTGCTGCTGCCGCTGCTACCTGAGGTGTTGAAATTTGTCCATAAGGCAACGACGCTTGATTTGAAAATTGATCGATTGGTGGAACAGGTCCCGATGGCAATGATGGAATCATAGACGATCCAAAATTATTTCCCACACTTGGATACGATTGTTTCAAAGGTGTTGTATTCCAATTATTTGTTTGGACCGAATAATTATTTGATGGTAAGGATTTTCTTGGTTGTTGTTGTTGTTGTTGTTGTGGTTGTTGTTGTTGATAATAATTTTGTGTCGATTGTCTTGGACGTGCATCTTTAATGTAACCCAAAGCTCGGTATAAACGATCGCGAAGCATTGCAATTCTCGGCTCTTGACTATTTCCCAGATAATTGAGAGCTGATTCAAAATTGCCTTCAGATGCCAACATTTCTGCGTATTGTGATAAAATCGATGCGATTTGACCTTCAATTACAAATTCGCTTGTTCCTTGTATTTCCAAAGCCTTTTGCATTATCGTGACAAGTTCGGCTTTCTCCTGAATCGATGAATCTGATAGTTCAATTATTTTATTCAAATTCCCAGAACAAATGAAGCAAATTTCTGCTTCTTTCGAAAGTTCGGCGTTGTCACTTGATGCAAGACGATCGCCCAGCATGTCTGAAAAAATTACATTAAATATTTTTTTATAAATATGGTTTTACAGGAAAAATACAATAAGCAAATAAAAATTTGAAAGTACAAGTTACAAATAAAGATTAAAATAATACTAAAAGAGTAGTTAATAATTCAAAAAAACAAATTAAATAATAAGATTTAGTTATGTTAAGCTTTCCAAATACTAAAAATTACCGCAAAGAATTGCTCGTTCTCTGGGAGCGGTATGAGTGAATATTCCGACTAACGTCTCCTTCCAGCAAGTAATGTCGCAATTATTGACAATGTCTGACCAATTTTCGCTCACTAGTGAACTAATGAGTGAATTTAACGCTCCGGAATGCTCCATAAAATATCGATATTGAGTCTGTGCTAATAAATCGGGACCACCTGCCATTGAAAGAATTACCGCATCTGCGTATCTTTTATTCGCGAAGCAAAGAGAAACGGCTGCTTCAATATTTCCGAGAAGAATTGCTTGTGTTATGAGGCCGTCTTCATCTAAAAATTATTAACAATATACAATAAATTTACACATTAGAAATAAAAAAACAAATTTACCTAACATCGGAAAATAAATAAAACAATATTTATTCTAACAGCAATCTATGAATTTGAAATTTAATAATTACATACAAGTAAATAATAATAATTTCATAATATTGCTAATAAAAATTATTATTAGTTTGTTTAATAAATTTAGTGAATAAGCAATAACTTTAAAAAAATAATTTACATAAAATAAAAAATTTTTAAATTACCATCTGATGTGTTGATCTTGAAATTTCTTTCTTGCTCTTTTTTAGGCGACGATATTCTACTTTGCTCCTGCTGCGCTATAGCGTCAAATGCTGCACTTCCATCGATACTGTTGCCATTAAGTACCTAATTAAAAAAAAATACTTTTACGAATAAGTAAATTAATTAATAAAAATAAGCTCACTTAAACAGAATAATATAACCATTAATAAATAAATAAATAAATAAATAACCAAACAATAAATTGCAATATATATAACTATGAATAATACAGGGCTCGAACCAGTGAAAGTATTTAAAAATACGGACTTTACGGACCAATTACTGACGAAAATATAACCAGTCCGAGTCAAATAATAGAACATTTTACCTAAAACTATAAATTAAATTTTCCGTCACTATAAAACATGAATATGTATATCGATACTCGCTTTTTTCATGTTTTATAATAAATAATTAAAGATGACAGAATGATAAAATCATTATCAATTCGATCTTCAAGAATTTTTAACTAAAATTCTTCTTTAAATCGATTATTTTTAATAATTTTCGAAAAAGTTCTTTGACAATTTTCAAATCTATTTCTTTACAATATTCAATTTTACAAAATTTTAATTATTCATAAATTCTTCAATTAAATAAATATTAGAAAATATAAAAACTTAAAATAATATAAAAAAAATTCAATTAAACTTTTTCAAAAAAAAAATTAACTTCAAAAAATCCAATTAATTCTAGAAATTAACTTATTAAGTACATAATGTTAAATATTCTTGTTTATTATTATTCAAAAATTTTAATAACATTTTTAGAAAGAATTTCATTATTCTCATAAATAATAATATTTTTTAAAGCAACATTCAATTATTTTCAATACAATTTTAATAAAATTTCTCTAAAGAAAGCAATTATTTATAAAAAATATTATTTAAATCCAATTATTTTCAAGAATTTTAATATAAATTCAATTATTTTCGACAATTTTGATGAAATTCTTTTTAAAAAATATCATTATTTTCAAAATTTTTAATAAAATTCCTTCTAGAAGTTCAAATATTTTCAAAAATTCAGATAAAATTCTTCGAAGCAATTGAATTATTTTTAGGAATTGTAAAATTCTCCGCAAGAATTTAAATTATTTTCATAAATAAGAAAATTATTCGCAAGAATTAAAATATTAACATAAATAATAAAATTCTTTAACGGAAGTTAATTGTTTTCATAAATAATAAAAGTGATTTGTAGGAATTCAATTATTTTCAATACAATTTTAATAAAATTTCTCAAAAGAATACAATTATTTTTAAAAATATTATTTAAATTCAATTATTTTCAAGAGTTTTAATAAAAATTCAATTATTTTCAACAATTCTGAGAAAATAAAATTCTTCGAAACAATTCAATTATTTTTATAATTTGTAAAATTCCTGTCAAAAATTTAATTATTTTTGTAAATAGTAAAATTCTTCGAAACAATTCAATTATTTTTATTTTTTCAATTTTAATTTTCAATTCTACTAGAATTCAATTATATAAATACAAAAATAAATAATTTATTTAATAATTCAATGTTTCTTAAAATTGAATTCCCATAAAGAATTTTATCAATAAATTTTTAAATAATTGAATTCTTTTGACGAATTTTAATAAAATTTTTAAGAATAATTAAATTTTTTGAGGAATTCGATTAAAATTGTATTGAAAATAATTGAAAATTCTGCAATGAGTTTTATTATTTATGAAAACAATTGAATTCCTAAAAAGAATTTTATTATTTACGAAAATAATTGAATTTCTGTAAAAATTTTATTATATTTGAAAATAATTCAATAACTACGAAGAAGTTTATAAAAAATTGTAAATTCTTTTGGAAAATTTTATTAAAATAGTAGATATTAAAAATCATTGAATTGAGGAAAATTTTTTAAAATAATTGAAATTTTTACAAGAAGTCTATTGAATTTTTTCGAAAATATTTGAATTTTGGAGAAGAATTTTATTATTTATGAAAAAAATTTAAATGTTTTAAATTTTGAACATAATTGAATTTCTGCGAATAATTTTATTACTTTTGAAAATAATTGAATTTCTTCAATCATTTGTAATTTCTCTAAAATTATCCAAATTATATCGTACAATTTACGAACTTTTCGTCTTTTCTCAATCAAATTACGGACTTTAGAACCTTTTTTCAAAAAAACTTACTCTTACGGACTTGAAGCAAATTTACAGAAATTTACGGTATTTACGAACCTAGTTCGAGCCCCGATAATGAAATATTCATAGACCTCTTAAAATGAAAAATAAGATAAAAAATTACTTTTTAAAAAATTTTCTATCAAATATGTAAATATTTGCTGATTTTTCTTTTTTCTTTAAAAAATGTTTGTAATAATATTAATGAAATAGTTAGTTTAGATTTATAAATTAAACAACAATTAATAATAAATAGCATAATTAATATTTACTGGATTAAAAGAAAAATATGATATACTCACGTTATCTAAATTTGCAATACCATCCGTGATATTATCAATATCTTGACGAGGCACAAGTTGATTTAATTTATTACTCATTGATTCTATATTATATCCTAATAAATCTAGAAGTCCAGTCGTTACATTATCACTGAAATAAGCTCCAACACAATTCCAAATTTTTCTATTGTGTTCATCCCTCGCCATATTGGCCTTTCCATTACAATAATCGCCATATTGCTCAGACTTTAATGCAGCCTCCAAATCACTCGATCGCTTCACTAATTCTGGATTTGTAATAACTTGCGATATAAATACTTTTCTATTTGAATTTGCCGGCATATTTGGATCTATAGGTTCATTCTCAAATATTGTCAATTTCCCACCGAACTGAAGAAAAGAAATTATTTACAAATATAAAAATAACGAATATAAATAAATTTATACAAATATGTACCTAATATTTATTATATTAAATATATAAAAATCGTTATTTATTTTTACCCCGAACGATGCACCGAATGGACGTTTCATCCACTTTGGAGCTTTTTTTAAAATAGCTGCTGCTTCAGTTTCAGTTGCGGGCGGCGCTTGAGTAAAAGGATCCATTCCCGGAAATGAATCGACAATTTTATTTGTTGTTTCAGAAGATTCTTGATTTCTTCCTCCGAGTAAGGAGTAAACAACTGCGTGTCCATCGAAACTCGTTCCCACAATGAGACCCGGATCTCTTGGACTCCAGGCGACATCAAAGTTCCATTGATTCGTTTGTGCCAATTCGCAAACAACTTCGCCATTCTGCAATTCATTCAAATTCACCATCAAATTAATAATTCAATTAATTATAATTATTTTTCACGCAGAAAATTTATAATAATCACAGAAAGAAACAAAATATTTAATATATTTTTTAAATGAATAAATGAAAAAATAATTTTTCAATATAAATAAATAAACATAAATATTTCGAGCTTTAAAAATATAGATACATATATAAATAAATAAATATAAAAAATAATGTATAAATAAAAAGGGGAAATTTACCGCCGCATCGGAATTGGGATTCCAACAGAGAATTCGGTTATCTTTCGCACAACTCAACAGCAAATCGGGATCGTGAGGATTCCAAGCGATTGATAGTACTCCACGTTGATGACTTTGAAGTGTCTTCAAAGGCGAGGTGGCGAATCTCAAATCCCATAATTCAATAACTGGCGCCTGATCATCCTCAGAGGCTAAACAAAGTTGCGTCGCCACATCTGGATGCCATTGAACTACTTTCCATCGAACCTGCAAAAAAACCGATTTCTTAATTTGAAAAAGAGAAATATTTTTAAAAATATTTTATTTTCTCAATCTCAAAAAAAAAAAGTTTAATTAATTAAAACATTTATTTTCTTTTAAACTATAATTATTTTTATTATGATTAGAGTAGAACGGGGTGAAATAGCCAGGGAGCAAAAAAGCCATTTGACTTTTATTTGAAAACTATTAAACCGATTTATCAGCTATTTAGAATATAAATACTATCAGTTAATACGCAACTTTTGATACTAGTTTGGATGTTGTACCTATAGTAATATAGTTTTTATTGTAATTTTAATTTTTGAGTCGTTCTGCGTATAATATTTCGATGAACTTTTCGAACATATTACAACCTGTTTAAGTAGACGGGTAATAAAAGTAAATGTTTGTACATAAGGAGAAAACTATACTCAAAACGTATACAATGTTAATTTTTGGAAATTGAACTGAATTTAAAATTTATTTTAGCTTTTACAAAAACTGGTCTTGGGGGTGAAAAAGCCAGGGACAAAAGCCATTGAATATTATGTGAAATTCATTTGTTTTCTACTTAAACTAACCTTCTAATTTTACAAAATTTTCGTGTGTTTACTTAATAAAATTAATTAAACACGACGAAAAAATAGTATAAAGTGCGTTAAAAATAAACAACGAAAAAACGGTTGCAACAAAATATGGCATCCGTGGTGAAATTTAAGGAAGACTTTAAAAAAAGGTACAAAAACTTGTCAGTGTAAATCGAAAACAGGTAAACTTTACATAATATTCAATTTTTCTTGATAAAAGCTCTTTAAAATTTATTAAAATATTTTAAAAATAAGATTATTTATCATGTAAATAAAGGAAATCTATAAAAATATCAAAATTAATAACATATTTTGCTAAAATCGCGAGGTGGCTTTCTCCCTCCACCAGGTGGTACAAAAAAGCCATTTGCAGAGCTTTCGTAAAACTCTTATAACTTAGTCCTTTCATGGGATAAAAAATATTTCCGTCAAGAATATTCAAGCTTAATAACTAAACTTTCAATGCCAATTGGAAATTTGAGAAAAAAGTTTTAAATTCAGATTTTATAAATTAAAATGTAAAAATGTGGCTATTTCACCCCGTTCTACTCTACTAATATGTAACTAATTATTTAAATTTCGTTTGTTTCCAAAATCACAGTAACATTTGCCACAAAAATTTTATTTTGTTTTTCCCTGACTTTCCAGACAAAATTCTGACTCTAAAGAATATTCTGATTCAGACTAAAAATTATCACTCATGTTTTATAATAATTAAAGATGACCGACTGATATAATAATTATTTTAAATTATAAGAATATTATTACTGTAACTCCTTAAAAACTATTTTCATAATTTCAATTAAATTATTTTCAAAATTTTTAACTAAAATTGAATGGTTGGGCACAATAAGGGGACGTACGCGCCGCAACACGCTATAACGCCAGTCAAACGGTAGAAATTCTGGAAAAATTGGAAATTGTAAATTTTGATTTTTCAAAAACAGTATCTTATAGGAAATTAAAAAGCGCATCTTTTTTTCCTTTGAGATTTTTTTCTAAAATAAATATTTTAGAAAATAATGACCAAAAACTAACAAATTTAAATTCTCAAAATTGATTCAATTTTTAAACATAACTCGTTGTATCTTCTGTAAATATTATTGAAATTACTTGTAATTTGGCATACAAACGCATTTAGGTCCACAGAAGGCGACAACATAATTAAAAATTCAAAAAAATGAATTGTTTATTAATTTTTAATTGTTTATAGAGATCCGTCGATAATCACGTTTTCTTATCTTTGCCGTCAAAAAGTCTGTGGGGAAGTTTAGAGTTGAGCAAACTTCCAGTGAGACATTTGTTTATTACTATTTGAGGAAGTTTTCTGTAAGGTTACAGAAAGATTCCTTAATTATTTATTGAAATATTTTAATTTTAAGAGAAAGGGCGGCGCGCAGTGAACCTTCGTCTACGTGCTTCGTCTACTAGCACGAAATAATAAGGTATGTACATTAGGGTGTCCGTTATTTACCAAGTTGTTAATATTTCTTGCGACGCCCCCTAAATTATTAGTTTACCATCTAAAACAAAATGTCAGACCAAAATAAACCCTTAATATTCACAATAAACTTTGCCCCAAAGACGATACATTTCCCATTTAAAATACATGGGATTTTGCTACTTTTTACAAATTAATTTTTTTTTCGTTAAATATTTCATTTTACATGAATGAAAAATATATATTCTTATAGGAAATTTAACGCTTTAAAAAAAAGTTTTCCTATGATTTTTTGATAAATTATCTCCTCGAAGAGTTATTTAAAGTTAAAGTTCAACACTGTAAATTTTAAGATTTTTGTACTTTTACGGCAAAATTATTATGAAAGGATCCATATTAAATCATGCAGGCATTTGGACGATATCAATTGCGAATTATTTTCGCAATGACATATGTTATCCTACTCAAGAAATAATAAAATGCGTATTTTTTTTATTTTGAATAGGATTCTGTTTGCACTTTTTACGAATATTTTAAGATTTTAGCAAAAAATTACTTTTTTGTATTTTCTTCTATAAAATTGCGTAATTTTCATATTTTGTGTTGCATTTCAGGCGCAGATCCAGAAGCAAATTTGGGGGGGGGGGGCGATTCGTAAATTAAAACCTTATACTAATAAAGGTAAGATATATTAATACCTAACATTACACTGTAAGTAAGTGTGTTGGGGGGGGGGCGATCGCCCCTTTCGCCCCACCTTGGATCCGCGCCTGTTGCATTTGGGGCTAATTTTTTCCTTTTATATACTCTTTTATGTAAAATCACGCAAAATAAAAAATAATAAAAAACAAGTGATACAAATTCAATTTAAAAAAAAATTTTTTCTAAAAAAGGACACCTTTCTTCTCTCTTTATTTTTAAGATTTATTGGTACTCATGCGTAGTATTTAACATAAAAATAACATTTTGTATTTTTTTGGTTATCTATTAAGAGACAAAATTATTTTCAATTTTTTACTAAAAATTCAAAAATTTCGCAACTTTTCAGGTTTCTATTTTCGTACCATCGCCTATTTTTTTAAATTTTAACAACAGTTCGAAAAATCTTGTCAATAGTAAAAAATATTGATAATTAACATGATGTCCGAAAATTATGTTAATTATCTATATGATAATGATGATGTTCGAAAATGTTATTTATCCCGGTTAGTTTATTTAAGACGTTCAAATTTTTTAAACGAAGGTTAAAATTTTTTGTCAATAAAATTCAACATAACTTATTATGCGAGAATATTATTACCTGATTGAGTCGATTGATTAAAAGAAAAATTTCAACTATAAATAGAAATTTTTTTCTCTTTTATAGATATTGCCTCTGAAATAAATGTAAATATATAATAAAATAATTCCTAAGAAACAAAAAAATTGTAATGTTATTAAAAAAGGATATTTTTTTAAAGAACTTAAAAAAGTAACATAAAAATTGTATTTATATATTCCAATATAAAAAAAATAAGTAGAATGGTATTTTTATGTTAAATACTATACATGAGTATTAATAAATCCTTAAAATAAAGAGATAAAAAAGATGTCCTTTTTTAGAAAGTTTTTTTTTTAATCGAAATTGTATCATTTGTTTTTTATTATTTTTTTATTTTGCGTAATTTTACATAAAAGAGTATATAAAAGGTAAAAATGAGCCCCGAGAGTATAAAAAAATATGAAAATTGCGCAATTTTATAGAAGAAAATACAAAAAAGTAATTTTTTTGATAAAATCTTAAAATATTCGTAAAAAGTGCAAACAGAATTCTATTCAAAATTAAAAAAAATACGCATTTTATTATTTTTTGAGTAGGATAACATATGTCATTGCGAAAATAATTCGCAATTTATATCGTCGGAATGCCTGCATGATTTGATATGGATCCTTTCATAATAATTTTGCCGTAAAAGAACAAAAATCTTAAAATTTACAGTGTTGAACTTTAACTTTAAATAACTCTTAAAGGAAATAATTTATCAAAAAATCATAAAAAACTTTTTTTTAGAGCGTTAAATTTCCTATAAGAATATATATTTTTCATTAATGTAAAATGAAATATTTAACGAAAAAAAAAATTAATTTGTAAAAAGTAGCAAAATCCCATGTATTTTAAATGGGAAATGTATCGTCTTTGGGGCAAGGTTTATTATGAATATTAAGGGTTTATTTTGGTCTGACATTTTGTTTTAGATGGTAAACTAATAATTAAGGGGGCGTCGCAAGAAATATTAACAACTTGGTAAATAACGGTCACCCTAATGTACATACCAGTACGATACTAGTATAATAACGGTATGTCATACGGATAGAATTATGAAATTGCCAAAGTACTCCGTACGAGTATAACACTAAGTACAATACCAGTACGCCGAACTAATTGGGAATTTAGGTTATGAATTTACAATGCTTCTCCGCCATTATCTGTACGATATACCAGTACAGTACCTGGTACAGTGCGAAGGTACATGGCTGGTACAGTAATAGTACGCTGGTTATCTGGGTATATATATATATATATATATATATATATATATATATATATATATATATATATATATATATATATATATATATATATGTTATAGTTAAAGTCCGAAATCCGTTAATGTAGAGATTAACTAGTTAATCTGCGGATTCCCTAAGATTCACAGTTAAAGTGAGAAATTCGGACATTAACTAGGTAATGCTAACATTAACGAGAATCAAACCGTTAAAGTGCGAAAAGATCTCGATTTCGTGAAATTCGAGACTCTGTCTATCAATTTAGAAAGAGACAAAGTAAGTAGGGGAGACTAGGTGCGGTTGTTACAAATGGAATATCTCAGAAACAATTAGTTATAGAGATGGGGTTCCAAAGAGAAAAATGTTTAGTTTTTATGTACGAACTTACTGCAATATGTTTAAAAATAATATGCAAACATTACAAGTAAAAAATAGGCACATTGGTTTTTTATATTTTTTTTAATTTTTGTAACTCCAAATGCCACCAGTCTTAATCTTGCAATAATATAAGTAATAAGTTTATTTTTTAAAAAAGTAATAAAATTGAATAACAATTTGAGTAATGCTATTAATTATTATATTAATTATAATTAATATAATTATATAATAATAATTAATGATAATTAATATTAATTATTTAATTTATAAGTAATAAGTTTATTTTTAAAAAAGTTCCAATATTGTACACTTGTTATTCAATAAAGTAATTTTACTCTGAAGCAATAATAATTCATGTTTTATTTCAGTTAAATCATTTTTTCGCACTTCAACGAAAGTAAACTCGGTAATGTTCGCATTAACTAGTTAATCTGGACATTAACTAGTTAATGTTCGAAAAAAAAATTTTCTTTCGAACTTTAACGGATTTGATCAGGTAATCCGCAGATTAACTAGTTAATGTGCACATTACCTGAATTTCGGACTTTAACTATAACATATATATATATTAGAAAATAATTTCAAAAAAATTCTATTAAATTTTTTTAAAAGAATTAAATCTACAAAATTTTTAGTTAAGACTAAGAAAAATTCTAACTTTTAAAGATTATAATTTGAAACCTTTTGAAAATTCAATTATTTCTAAAAATTCACGCTATAATACTTTCTCTCTAAATTTGAATTATGTAGGAAAAATGTTTACTAATTCGAATTAGTTACTGACTTTTTGCTTTTGAATTAGTAAATTTTACTATTAAATTACTAAAAACAATTATTTATTAGTAAAATCTGCTAATTTAAAAGCATAATTAAAATTAGTAAACATTTTTAATAATTCAAATTTAGAAAATTTAAAATTCAATTATTATCTCAAATTTTAACTGAAATTCACATTTAAATTAATTTTTATTAAAAAATTCTACGAGAATTCAATAATTTAAATACGAAAATAAATAATTTATTGAATAATTGAATGTTTTTTAAAATTTACCTCTCATAAAAAATTTTGTCAACAAATTTTTAAATAATTCAAATTTTTCTGACGAATTTTAATAAAATCTTTAAGAATAATTTCAGTTTTCGAAAAATTCGATTAAAATGATATTAAAAATAATTGAATCTCTGTAAAAAATTTGGTTATTTATGAAATAATGGAATTATTGCGAAGAAATTTGTAACAAATTTGTAAATAATTGAATTCCTATGAAATTTTTATTATTTATTAAATATTCATATAATATAATTTATTAAATATTTGCGTAGAATTATATTAACATTTTTTTAAAATAATTGAACCCTTTTGGAAAGTTTTATTAAAATAGTAGATATTGAAAATCATTGAAATGAGAAATTTTTTTGAAAATAATAGAAATTTTGCCAAGAATTTCATTAAAATTTTTGAAAATAATACGTTGGTGAAGTTCACAACGTTTATAATCAACGATTTAGAAGAAAAAATATTTTCTATTTAAAATTTTTACATATTTTTGCAGAAAAAAACTCTCGTGAATTTTTTTATCATTAATTTGAAATAGATAAATTTTTTAACAAAATATTTTATTGTTTTTGTCAAGAAAAATATTTTATTTCTTGCAATAGTTGATAATAAACGTTGTAAACTTCACCGTCGTAAAATAATTGAATTTCGGAGAAGAATTTTATTATTTATAAAAGAAATGTTAATATTGACAAAATTTTTTTAACATTTTTTACCATAATTTAATATTTGCGAAAAATTTTATTACTTTTGAAAATAATTGAATTCTCGAGACGAATTTTAATATTTCTTTTTAAATAATTGAATTCTTTTGTCAAATTTTATCTACTAAAATAGTAGATATTGAAAATAATTGAATTTTAATAAAATATTGAAATTAATTAAATTTCTACGAAGAATTTGATTAAAATTATATTGAAAAAATTGAATTATTTTTTAAAATTTGATTAAAATGTTAGATATTGAAAATCATTGAATTGAGGAAAATTTTTGAAAATAATTGAAATTTTGACAAGAATTTTATTAAAATTTTTGAAAATAAATAAATTGTGAAGAAGAATTTTATTATTTATAAAGATAATTGAAAATTTGACATGAATTTTTTATTATTTTTGAGCATAATTGAATTTTTGCGAAAATTTTATTACTTTTGAAAATAAATGAATTCTTGAGACTAATTTTAATATTTCTTTTTAAATAATTTAATTCTTTTGTCAAATTTTATCTATTGAAATAATAGATATTGAAAATAATTGAATTTTGATAAAATATTGAAATTAATTAAATTTCTACGAAGAATTGGATTAAAATTATTTTGAAAGAAATTTAATGCTTTTGAAAATTTTGATTAAAATATTAGAAGATATTAAAAATGACTGAATTGAGAAAAATTTTTGAAAATAATTGAAATTTTACCAAATATTTTATGAACATTTTTGAAAATAATTGCATTTCTGCGAAGAATTGTACTGTTTTGAAAATAATTGAATTTCTGCTTGTAACTGCTTTAAAATTCATTTGTGCTTTTAACTAGAATTCTTCTATAAATTCAAATTATTTTTATTAATTAATTAAATACATATTAAAATTTTTTAACTTATTGAATTTAATTTACCTAATTCATTCAAAATTGTAATTTTAAAAAATTTCAAATTAAAACCTTTTGAAGCTTATCTATTCATGAAAATTGTAAACGCCATTCTTTTGAAATTAAATTAATTTTGAAATATTTAAGTACGAAATTCCCTGACATTTTCAGGTTTTCAGCTTTCATTTTTCACAAATTTTTTTACTAAAAAGTGAAAAATTTTTTTTACATAAAACAAATTGAATTTAGATAAATAAAAAAATTAATAGATTAAAATTTTAACGAAATACAAACTATCATGAATCAAATTGAAATAAATTGAAGATTAGAAAGAATAAAAATTTAAATTGAATAAAATTTGATTAAATTTGTATTACTATTTAGATAAATCACAACTTGAATAAATTAAATTTTTTTCGATTTAGACAACAGGAAAAAATAATTAACAAACCTTTGAATTGGCGTCAGTAAGTTTAATAATCGCCTCATTTTTTCTTAAATCCCAAATGACACAGCGCTGTGAGAATGTTGAGGCGAGAATATGTTGAACTTGTTTATTCCAGGCGATGTATTGCACATCTTCCGCGGGCTGACTTCGAGTTCCCGGTGCCATTGGTGTATTTGTATTGTTCACGTCCCAAATATAAATTTCACTTTCCGACGCGCCAGTTGCTAATAAATTCGATTGAAATGGATTAAAATCCAATGCACGTACTGGTCCAGTGTGTCGGTCGGGACTGCTCAATAAACAATTACTCTCGTTCGCTAATAATTTTGCAGCCGAATAAATTTTTATCGTTCCATAATCACAACCACCAACAATTACACCAGCTGGATTATCGCCATATGATCCCCATATTATTTTATGAAATCTGCAAATTATATTTTCAATATTTCAATATATTTCAATATTTCTTTATATCTTTCCATGTAATGTACTTCCTTTAATTTACTTTTAACAATTAATATTCTTTTTTAGACATAATTGTCTATGTTTTCTGTTAAATTATTTTAAAAGCTCAGGGCTCGAACTAGGTCCGTAAAAGTCAGTTTTTTTGAAAAAAGGTCCGTAAAGTACGTAATTTGATTGAGAAAAGACGAAAAGTTCGTAAATTGTACGATATAATTTGGAAAATTTTAGAGAAATTACAAATGATTGCAGAAATTCAATTATGTTCAAAAATTTTTATAAATTCTCGTCCAAATTTCAATTTTCTTCATAAATAATAAAATTCTTCTTCAAAATTCAAATATTTTCAAAAAATTCAATAGACTTTTTGTCAAAATTTCAATTGTTTTCAAAAATTTTCCTGAATTCATTGATTTTTAATATCTACTATTTTGATAAAATTTTCCAAAAGAAATTACAATTTCTTTTATAAATTTCTTCGCAATCATTGAATTATTTTCATAAATAATAAAATTTTAACAGGGATTCAATTATTTTCGTAAATAATAACATTATTTTTAGGAATTCAATTATTTTCATAAATAATAAAACTCATTGTAAAATTTCAATTATTTTTAATTCAATTTTAATCTAATTCCTCGAAAAATGTAATTATTCTTAAAAAAAAGTTTCAAATTTTTATCTTTGAAAATCTGAATTTTTCATATTTTTAACTAAAAATTCTGTGGAATTAATTTTTTTAAGAAAGTTTGATTGCAGATTATATTCTCTTATTTTCAAGAATTTTAATATAAATTTAATTACTTTCGACAATTCTGATGAAACTTTTTTAAAAAGATCACTACTTTCAAAATTTTTAATAAAATTCCTTCAAAAAATTCTATTATTTTTAAAAATAAAAAAAAAATTTTCGAAACAATTCAATTGTTTTTATGAATTGTAAAATCCTCCACAAGAATTCAATTATTTTCATAAGTAACAAAATTCTACAAAGGAATTAAATTATTTTCAATACAATTTTAATAAAATTTTTCGAAGGAATACAATTATTTTTAAAAATATTATTTAAATTAAATTTATTTTTAAGAGTTTTAATAAAAATTCAACTAATTTCAACAATTCTGATAAAATTCTTCAAAACAATTCAATTATTTTTATAAATTGTAAAATTCTTGTCAAGAATCCAATTATTTTTTTAAATAATAAAATTCTTCTGAGAAATTCAATTCATTTTCAATACAATTTTAATAAAATTTCTAGAAAAAAATTTAATTATGTTCAAGATAATTTTAAGAAAATTTTTCTAAACAGTTCATTTGTTCTCAAAAGGTTTTAATAAAATTCTTTGTAAATTGCGGATTTTTTTGAATTTATTTGAAGTTTTTATTTTCCAGGCCTCGGATCGACTTTAAGGCGCAAAAAAAGTCGCTTTAGTCGATTTAAAATAGAAAAAAAGTCGAAAAAGACGTTTATTTAATTCAGTGTCATCACAAAAATTTTATTTTCTATTTTTCTGATCTTTAACTGAAATTTAATAACTTCTAAAAATTACAACTTTAATTCTCTTAAAATTAAATTATTTTCTACAACTTTTAATCAAACTTCTTCTCGAAATCAATTATTTTTAATAATTTTCCGAAAGTTCTTAGAGAATTCAATTATTTAAATACAAAAATTCAGTTTTTTTTAATGATTGTAACCGTAAAGGTTTTTAAATTATTAATTAATTTTCAAAGAATTATAATAAAGAAATACTTAAAATTAATTTTTCAAAAATTTTTTAAAAATAATTTATGAACGATGATAGTTTCTTATTCATATTCAATTTAAAAATATCCAAACAATTGAAATTTGGTAAATTCTATTAAAAAAAATAATTGAATTTTTAAAGAATTTTAATTATTAATATAAACGTGATTTCTCCAAAATTTTAATTAATCTAAAAAAAGTAAATTTTAAAAAATTTTAATTTACTTTCTTCGAAAAGAATTAAATTTCTGAAAAGAATTTTTGTATAATTTAAAAAAAAAATTTTTTCAAGAATTTTGATTATAAATTTTGAACATGATTGTTATATGTAAAAATAATTGTAAAAAATTTTAATTTTTTTTGTATGTATTTGAATTTTTGGAAATTTGTATTTGAAAATATTGAATTTTAAAAAATTAGAATACAAAAATTATAAGAATTATTTTTTTCAAAAATATTTTAAAATAATTTTTAGAAGCTAATTTTCATTAATTACCATTTTTAAATTTAAACTTGAAGATTTTTCATTAAAGTTTTGAGAAATCAAGTATTTTCAAAATTTGCAATTAAAATTCTTCAAAAGTTGATTTTTAAAAATTTTTATAAAACACTTTGAAAAAAATAAATTGTTTTCAATTAAATTTTACAAAATTTCAATTATTGAAACTCTTTTTAATTGTAAATTTCGAAAATTTAATTAGAAAAATTATTAAAAAATAATTTTTTAAGATTTGTCTATAGTTATTTTTCACACTATACATAAAAATCGAAATAAGTTGCATTCTATACTAAAAATTATTGCAATATTTGAAAAAAAAGTCGAAAAAGTCGTAATTTTTGAAAATAAGTCGAATAAAGTCGCATTCTTTGAAAATAGTCGAAACAAGTTGAAAAAGTTATTGAATTTTAAGAAACATTCAATTATTCAATAAATTCTTTATTTTTGTATTTTAATAATTAAATTCTAGTAGAATTTTTTAATAAAAAATAAAATTTAAAAACGAATTTCAGTTAAAAATTTAGATAATAATTGAATATTAAATTAAATATTAAATTTTTTAGAAATAATTGGATTTTTTAAATTAATTTTTTTTCTGAAAAAGTTTAATTTAATTTTTTATTCTCTAATATATATTTCATTGGAGAATTTACGAATAATTGGAATTTCGAAAAATTTAATATTGTCAACAAATGGATTTGAAAATTGTCAAAGAACTTTTTTGAAAATTATTAAAAATAATCGATTTAAAGAAGAATTGAAGGTTGAAAAATCTTGAAAATAATAATTGAATTGAAAATGATTTTATCACTCGGTCATCATTAATTATTATAAAACATGAAGAAATTGATCACTCCGAGTCGAAGACGAGTTATTGATATCTTCATGTTTTATAGTTAAGAAAAATTTAATTTATAGTTTTAAATAAAATGTTTTCCTATTTGACTCGGATTGATTATATTTTTGTCTATAATTGGTCCGTAAAGTCCGTATTTTTAAATACTTTCACTGGTTCGAGCCCTGAAAGCTTTTAAAATTCTATACAGAATTTATTTCTAATAAACTTATTTGTTTATTTTTTTTGCAATTGATAAGGACCTGTGATCACTAGGTACGCTGACTTTATGCTCCATTTCATAACCCGGCTGTTGAAGATTAAGTGCATATATATCTAAACTCGCTGAAGTATTGAAACTTGCATCCAGCTGTTGTGCAGCCGTTCCTGCAGCCAATAAAATCGGATGTTGAGCTTGCGGGGACCATGCCACATTCACATTCTTCAATAATTCTTTCACCTTCATCTTGAAATCTGATAAAAATAAACATGACATTTTCATCATCATTTATAAAAAAAATCGAAAAAAGCGATTTTTAAAAACCTTTTTAAAAATTAACAATTCTTATGTAGCATTCGAATTACATTGAACTTAAAATATTTAACCCCATCGACCTAATTTTCTTAATTAGATTTAAAAAAACTCCAAGAAGAATTAGAGTATTTAAAATTTTTTAAATACTTCCATTGACACGTCAAATGCTTCATGGAAATATAACCTCTTTTAATCAAGACGATCAAGACAAATATTTCATAATTAATTATTCTAAACTAGGACTGATTGTTAAATTTTCCTTAACGCCGTTTTAATAATTAAATTTAATTTAATAATAAATCTTTGGCAGGAATAAAAAATCATTAATTAAAATATGTTTTTATTGTGCTGTCATTAAAAATTGTGATATTCTAGGTTAATTCTTGAAATGAGAAAAATTTCTTAAGAAATGAAATATATATAAATATATTACCCTTGTGTTTGTATTCAACAATAAATAATAAAAATTTTTATAACAAATTTCACAAAAACTTCACAATCAAAGCCATCCGTCAAGTCTTCCAACGTGGCGAACTAGTGGAAATGACCAGAAATGACCTGTGTTGTCATCTTTCGGAAATCTATGAAACTTAAGCATAATTTGAAGGTATTTTCTTCTTTTTCTTCTTTTTAATAATTCAGCTGGTTTTTGTTATTTTTATCTCGATTTTTATTATAAAATTTGTTATTATTACTAAATATATTTAAATAACATATATTTGTGTCGAAATTACATGACGTCACACTCAGTCGGTAACTAAATTGAGAGGGAAATTTAAATTTAAAATTTAAACACTCTTATAAATTTTCTGAATTCTCATTTTCAATTATTATAATCACTAGCAAAATGTTACGCACGCTAACGCTCCGAATTTAATGTTCAATTTATTATTATTATTATTATGCAAATTACAAAAATGTTTTATTTTCAAAAATAAATTTTTGAATAATTTTATAATCAATATTTAAAAAAATCCACTACTTATCAAGTACATAATAATAAATTATATACACTGAGAAAACTGGAGAGTCAAATTCAGAGGTTCAAAAAGTGTATGTTTCCTTTGCTTATGAAGAGAGTTAAATAGTCCTTCTAAAATAAATTTTGAATTGATAATGGAAATCTACTTGTATATTCTCTCCCATTAAGGCCTTTCTCCAATAGGTTTTAAAAAGTGTGCGAATGACTGCGTCTGCGTCGGTTGCTATAGCAATACATGCTAAAATCAACGCAACGCAGTCATTCGCACACTTGTGGTAACCTATTGGAGAAAGGCCTTAAAGGCCTTTCTCAATAGGCCTTAAAGGCCTTTCTCCAATAGGTTTTAAAGAGTGTGCGAATGACTGCGTTGCGTTGATTTTAGCATGTGTTGCTATAGCAACCGACGCAGACGCAGTCATTCGCACACTTTTTAAAACCTATTGGAGAAAGGCCTTTATATCTGAGGGTTAAGGCCTTTCTCCAATAGGTTTTAAAAAGTGTGCTAATGACTGCGTTGCGTTGATTTTACCATGTGTTGCTATAGCAACCGACGCAGACGCAGTCATTCGCACACATTTTAAAACCTATTGGAGAAAGGCCTTCAAGGCCTTTCTCCAATAGGTTACCACAAGTGTGCGAATGACTGCGTTGCGTTGATTTTAGCATGTGTTGCTATAGCAACCGACGCAGACGCAGTCATTCGCACACTTTTTAAAACCTATTGGAGAAAGGCCTTCAAAGGCCTTTCTCCAATAGGTTACCACAAGTGTGCGAATGACTGCGTTGCGTTGATTTTAGCATGTGTTGCTATAGCAACCGACGCAGACGCAGTCATTCGCATACTTTTTAAAACCTATTGGAGAAAGGGCATAAAGGCCTTTCTCCAATAGGTTTTGAAAAGTGTGCGAATGACTGCGTTGCGTTGATTTTAGCATGTGTTGCTATAGCAACCGACGCAGACGCAGTCATTCGCACACTTTTTAAAACCTATTGAGGCCTTTCTCCAATAGGTTACCACAAGTGTGCGAATGACTGCGTTGCGTTGATTTTAGCATGTGTTGCTATAGCAACCGACGCAGACGCAGTCATTCGCACACTTTTTAAAACCTATTGGAGAAAGGCCTTTAGAGAAAGGCCTTAAGGCCTTTCTCCAATAGGTTACCACAAGTGTGCGAATGACTGCGTTGCGTTGATTTTAGCATGTGTTGCTATAGCAACCGACGCAGACGCAGTCATTCGCACACTTTTTAAAACCTATTGGAGAAAGGCCTTTAAAAGTTGCGCAGAAAATGTGTACGATCTGATGCGCGCGAAATTATTTTTCTGACATCTTATGTATTTAATTTAGGGGTTAGGTTACCATATTTATTCATTTCGCGCCGGATAAGGAAGGGATTTCTCAAGATGGTTAATTTGTCCCTCTGTTAGAGAAATGGCACGAATATCTGTCAATGGTGAATTTGAACATTTAGATTGTTATCCAATAGCTAACTCTCAAATATCAACGATTTGTCCCTCCAGATGTTTAGTCCAATACTCCAGTTTTCTCAGTGTATTATTGTTTATAATTATCAAAAATTTTAATATAATTCTTTGCAAGATATCAATTATTTTCATATAAATAATAACATGCTTCGGAAGAATTCAATTATTTTCAACAAAATTTTCACGAAAAAATATTATCAATTATTTTAAAAAATTTTAATAATTCCTTCGAAACAATTCAATTATTTTTATAAATATACAGTAAAATTCTTTGCAAAAATTCAATTATTTTTAATACAATTTTATGGAAAAATGCAATTATTTCTTTTTAATAGGTAATTGTAATATTTTTCTAAAAATTTCAATTATTTTCTAAAATTTTAATAAATCCTCGGAAAAATTCAATTTTTTCTAAATTTTAAAAAAAATTATTAAAAAGAATTTAGAGCTGTGCAAAATTCGAACCGAACCGAGTTTTGTTCGGTTTTGGGGCGCCGAAATGTCGAATGTCGAATATTCGACATCCGAATTGAGCTAACTCGAAAGTCGGTTTTTCGACATTCGAACTAGGCGAAAAAATTCGAACAGTTCGGTTCGAATTATTTTGCACAGCTCTAATTATTTCTTTTTAATTTTTTAATATTTTTCTAAAAAATTCAATTATTTTCAAAAATTTCAATAAATCTTCGGAAGAAATTCAATTTTTTTCTAAATTTTTAATAAAATTATTCGAAAGAATTCAATTATTTTAAAAAATTGTAATAATTCCTTCGAAACAATTCAATTATTTTTACAAAAAACATCAAAATTCTTTGCAAAAATTCAATTACATATTTCTAATACAATAAATTTTAATAAATTTTATGGAAAAATTCAATTATTTCTTTTTAATATTTCAATATTTTTCTAAAAAATTCAATTATTTTCTAAAATTTCAATAAATCCACGGAAAAAATTCAATTTTTTCTAAATTTTTAATAAAATTATTTGAAAGAATTAAATTATTTTAAAAAATTGTAATAATTCCTTCGAAACAATTCAATTATTTTTTTAAAAACATCAAATTCTTTGCAAAAATTCAATAATTTTTAATTTTTAATACAATTTTAATAAAATTTTATGGAAAAATTCAATTATTTTCTAAAATTTCAATGAATCCTTGGAAAAAATTCAATTTTTTCTAAATTTTTAATAAAATTATTTGAAAGAATTCAATTATTTTAAAAAATTGTAATAATTCCTTCGAAACAATTCAATTATTTTTTTAAAAACATCAAATTCTTTGCAAAAATTCAATAATTTTTAATTTTTAATACAATTTTAATAAAATTTTATGGAAAAATTCAATTATTTTCTAAAATTTCAATGAATCCTTGGAAAAAATTCAATTTTTTCTAATTTTTTAATAAAATTATTCGAAAAAATTCAATTATTTTAAAGAATTGTAATAATTCCTTTGAAACAATTCAATTATTTTTTTAAAAACATCAAATTCTTTGCAAAAATTCAATAATTTTTAATTTTTAATACAATTTTAATAAAATTTTATGGAAAAATTCAATTATTTTCTAAAATTTCAATGAATCCTTGGAAAAAATTCAATTTTTTCTAAATTTTTAATAAAATTATTCGAAAGAATTCAATTATTTTAAAAAATTGTAATAATTCCTTCGAAACAATTCAATTATTTTTACAAAAAAACATCAAAATTCTTTGCAAAAATTCAATTATTTTTAATACAATTTTAATAAAATTTTATGGAAAAATTCAATTATTTCTTTTTAATTTTTTAATATTTTTCTAAAAAATTCAATTATTTTCTAAAATTTCAATAAATCCACGAAAAAAATTCAATTTTTTATAAATTTTTAATAAAATTATTTGGAAGATTTCAATTATTTTAAAAAATTTTAATATTTCCTTCGAAACAATTCAATTATTTTTACAAAAACATCAAAATTCTTTGCAAAAATTTAATTGTTTTTAATTTTTAATACAATTTTAATAAAATTTTATGGAAAATCAATTATTTCTTTTTAATATTTTAATATTTTTCTAAAAAATTCAATTATTTTCTAAAATTTCAATAAATCCTTGGAAAAAATTCAATTTTTTCTAAATTTTTAATAAAAATTATTCGAAAGAATTCAATTATTTAAAAAAATTGTAATAATTCCTTCGAAACAATTCAATTTATTTTTTATAACTAGTAAAATTCATCGCAATAATTAAATTACTTTTTATACATAATAAAATTATTCTTCTCATGAATTTAATTTTTTTCAATACAGTTTTTAATGAACTTTAATAATCAAATATTTAATTTTAATTATTAACAGACACGAGTATTTTAAAAATTTGAAAAAAAAATTTTTTGTTTAATTCAATTATTTTAAAAATTTTCAATTAAAATTATTCAAAAAACTACATTATTTTGAAATAATCTTAAAGAAATTCTTCAAAAGAATTTAATTATTTACGAAAACTCTAATAAAATTGTTTAAGAGAGTTTAATTTTCTGTCAATAATTTCAATGAAATTTTAATAGTAGATACAATTATTAACAAAATCGATTATATTCAATAAATTAAAGAAATTTTTTCAAAGAATTCAATTATTAATTCAAAACCTTTAATAGTGTATATTCTTCGAAAGAATTAAATTATTTTAGAAAATTCTAATCAAATTCTGAGAAGAATTTATTTATTTTCTAAAAATTTTAATAAAATTCCATTCCATATGAAATATTTCCATAAAATTCTCTAAAACAATTCAATTATTTTCTAAAATTTTAATAATTTCTTCGAAACATTCCAATTATTTTTATAAATAGTAAAATTCTTTGCAATAATTCAATTATTTTTATAAATAGTAAAATCCTTTGCAGAAATTCAATTCTTTTCAAAACAATTTTAATAGAATTCCTAGAAAGAATTTAATTATTGGATATTTATATTTATATTATTATTATTAAAAAAAACTCCATTATTTTAAAAAAATTAGAAGAAATTCTTCAAAAGAATTTAATTTGAATTTTAAAAAATTTTAACAAAATTCTTCGAGATAATTTAATGATTTTCATAAATAAAAAAATTATTCGAAGGAATTTTTTGATAAGATTCTTTCCAAGAATTCAATGATTTTTAATTCATTAATTTTAAAATTGAAAATATTTAAAAAGAAAATTTTTTAAAGTTAGGAAACAAAAAAAGAAATTAACAACTGACTTCAAAATGCGAACAGATTACCGGAATACAACGATTATTAATATAGAAGAAGAAGATAAAGATAATAATAATAATAATAAAATATTATTTAAAAAAATAATATATTCACATACCTAAATAATGATTTTATCCCTTAATTGTCAAATAATAAAATATTGAAGTCAACGATCACAATCATTATCGAAGTATTAGTATAATTAGATACTATTAATAAATAATAAATAAAACATATTTTCTGAATTCTGAATAATTCATAATGAAAGATAAAGTAAAAGACTCGATGTACTTTATGATAAGTATATTATAATACACGTACAAGTTTGACATATTTCATTGTACATTAAATACGATTGAATAATAACACATCAAACACGCTAGATCATTTTTTTCATTCTCATTTACACTATGTGTCTGTATTTTTTTGTATTCTGTTTTAATGAAAATGAAATCGGTTTTTGCTTACCATTAAAAGTAATTTCCTAATTTCTAAATAACAAATAATTAAAAATTTTTCTTTTTTGTAAAAAATAAAATATGTCAGTTATTTATGTACTATGTATGTACAAAATTTTAAACGAAGTAATAAATTAAAAAACTACTTAACATAAATTACTACCTTTTTTTTCTTCGATAAGTGACAAAAAAAAAATTTTTGTTTTAATACTCAATTAGACTAAACGATTTTTTAAGGGAACAATACCTATAGAATTTATAAGTATTTTGTCATTTGTGCAAAAACAAATTTTACATATAATAAAAAAATGATACTTTATTATAATAAATATGATTAAAAACAATAAAAATGCGAATAAGAGAATTTTGTGCAATGGCCAGAATTTTCACTACCACTATTTTATAAAATACGTTTATCGATTTTGTTCTAAGATATAATTGCAATATAACAGGAATTTTTTTTTTCGTTAATAACAGTTACTGTAATTTTAATTTAATTTCTTTTAAAAATCATTATCTAGTGAAACAAATAGATATATATTATGCAACAATTGATTTTTATATGAAAGTAATAATTTTTTTTAAAATTACAATTACTTTGGATAATATTGGATGTCAACTGAATGAAATTAGTTATGAAGAGAAAAAGGATTCTCCCAAAAAGCAAAGAATGAAAATAAAAGAGATGACTGTCAGAGATGATTAAAAACTGTGTACCTAGATTGTTAATATCTTACTACAATTTCTTTTTTATCCTCTTTATAATTTGTTTTAAATTGCGAGGTTATATTTTGGGATCTCTTAAAAGTATAATGTTTAAGTTTTGAAATTTAAATAACAACATTCATAGAAACATAGATGCATCGCCCACTATTTTTTTTAGTGCGTCTAAACTGAAATTTTTGAGCATTTACAAACATTTTCAGTTTATCGTGCTCATTTTTTCTTGAAAAAACTTGTAATACTTTTAGAACCCGCTGCCGCTTTCTGTCGTGCCAATTCTTTTTTCGATGACGGTGGAGTCTTCAGAGGCTGCAAACAAAATAATAAATACATCAATACGGAGATTTTTTCATCGATAAATAATTTTTAATAAAAAAAATTCTTTTTACTCAACTTTCTGATTATCACGATTAAAAGTTTAAGTAATTAACATAATTATATTTAAATGGAAATAAAAATTATTTTACTTTTTCGGGCTTTGTCAAATCAAGCGCTGCTCCATTTCGTGGAAGGGTTTCAGATTCTTGTGTATCTTTTTTGTGTCGTTTCTCCTCAACTGGATCTTTTGGACTCGCCAACTTTCGCTTCTTTTGCTCCACATCGTCTGGCAAATTGAGATGTTGCGCTAATTTTTTAGAGAGATCCTCAGCAAGATATTCCGATACAATACCGTGTGCGTATTTCAAGTATTCTTCAAATGAAAATAAAATAATTAATTCTATTATTTAATTCACAGTTTAAATGATATTTTCTTTAATTCACTACTTTTCTTTTGCTCGTTTATAATTCTAAAATCAATAAATTGATTAAACTCAAGCATAAAGTTTTTGTCTCTATAAATAACACTTTCCGGCACGGATATTTTGCCTCTTGAATAATTCTAGTCAATTTCGTTAGATTTTGTCACACTAATTACGAATCTGAAAAGAAAAATGCTCCATCGCGTTAAGTATTTGAAAAATGTTTAAAAATAATATCATCTTTGATTATAAATAAAAAAATGGAAGGGCTAAAATCTTGTTCTTCAAATGAAAGTTTAAATCATCAATAAATTTTTAAAGAAGAATTTGAAGGCATTACCATAAGTCAATTAAACATATTTTTTTTATTTTTTTACTTTTATTTACTTATTTGTCTAAGATTTGATTACGACCTCATAATTTGTAATATTTGTGTACTATACATATGTATCGATTGAAACTAAGATGTTACTTTTAAAATTTTGTTAATAGTATTTTCGAAATATTTATTTATTTTTACAAGTATATAAGATTAATAAAAATAGTTAACAAAGAAAATAAGTAAGTAATCTGAAATGCATATAAAAAGTTTTTAAATTTAATTCAAGGCTCGAACGAGTGAAAGTATTTAAAAATACGGACTTACCGACCAAAAATAAAAAATTAAGGACTATTTACGGAACAATTACTGACAAAAATATAACCAATCCGAGTCTTCGACTCGGAGTTATCGATATCTTCATGTTTTGTAATAATTAAAAATGACCAAGTGATAAAATCATTATCAATAAATTCAATTATTATTTTCAAGAATTTTTAACTATAAATATTCTTTAAATCAATTATTTTTAATAATTTTTTAAAAAGTTCTTTGACAATTTTCAAATTCATTTGTTTGGATTATTTGTTTATATAAAAAAAATTCAATTAAAGTTTTTCAAAAAAATTAATTTCAAAATTATTTTCTAAAAATTCACGTTACATTGCTTTTAATATTCAATAATTATCCAAAATTTTTAACTGAAATTTGTTTTTAAATCAATTTTTATTAGAAAATTCTACTAGAATTAAATTATTTAAATACAAAAATAAATAATTTATTGAATAATTAAATGTTTCTTAAAATTCAATTCTCATAAAGAATTTTATCAACAGATTCTTAAATAATTGAATTCTATTGACGCATTTTAATAAAATAGTTTAGAATACATACTTACATTTTTCAAGGAATTCGATTAAAATTGTATTAAAAAAAATTGAAATTCTGCGATGAGTTTTATTATTTGTGAAAATAATTGAATCCCTAAGAAGAATTTTATTATTTTTTTTTCAAAAAATTGTCATATCGCATTTGATGCGAACATGTTTATTTTTTGTTTTTATAATTTTCTATAATATTTTGATTAAAAAATTTATATATCACTGAAGTGGACACCAACGTTTGGTGTCGAAACGCATGATTTGTTATTAAAAAAATTAATCTGATCTTGAAAATAATTGGATTTTTGTAATAATTTTCAACTTTTCCAAAATTAAATTGTTTTTTCGTGTTTTTAACTAAAATTCTTTTATAAATATGCATTATTTTTAATAATTACGAAAATAATTGAATTCCTGTAAAAATGTTATTATTTATGAGAATAATTGAATTTCTGCAATAATTCGTAACTCTTCCAAAATTAAATCTTTTTTTCGTGTCTTTAAATAAAATTCTTCTATAAATGCATTATTTTTAATAATTTTTGAAAAAGTTTTTTAAGAATTTTCAAATTCATTTGTTTACAATTCAATTTTACAAAATTCATCAATATTAAATATATATTAGAAAATAAAAACTTCAAATAATATAAATAAAATTCAATTAAACTTTCTCAAAAAAATTAATTTCAAAATTCAAGTATTTCTAAAAATCCACACTACATTGCTTTTAATATTCAATTATTTTCAAAGATTTTAATTTGAAACCTTTTCAAAATTAAATTATTTCTAAAACTTAAGCTATATTGCTTTTAATATTCAATTATTATCTAAAATGTTAACTAAAATTAATTTTTAAATCAAATTTTCTTAGAAAACTCTACGAGAATTAAATTATAAAAAAAGAAATTAATACCTAAATAATTTATTGAATAATTGAATGTTTCTTAAAAATGAATTCCCATAAAGAATTTTATCGACAAATTTTTAAATAATTGAATTCTTTTGACGAATTTTAATAAATTTTTTAAGAATTATTACATTTTTCGAGAAATTCGATTAAAATTGTATTAAAAATAATTGAAATTCAGCAATGTGTTTTATTATATTTATAAAAATTATTAAATTCCTAAAAAGAATTTTATTATTTATGAAAATAATTGAATCCCTGTAAAAATTTTATTATTTATGAATAATTGAATGATTGCAAAGCAATTTATAAAAAATTTGTAAATAATTAAATTTCTGTGAAATTTTTATTATTTTATGAAAATAATTAGGTCCCTGAAGTTGCCATCGATGCTCAGCATCAAAAAATATTTTTTACACGAAACCGAAAAAAATCACTAAATTTTTTGTAAGGTTTAAGCTTAAAAAAGTATCCCTAAAAAATTCTTTACTTCCTAGGTGAATGAAAGAAGTGAAATTAGTTAAAATTTTATCACTAAAAATAAGAAAAACTACTTTTCGATGCTGAGCATCGATGCCAACTTTAGGAACCTAAATAATTAAATGTTTGCGAATAATTTTATTAAAGTTTTTTTAAATAATTGAATTCTTTTGGAAAATTATATTAAAATAGTGGATATTGAAAATCACTTAATTCGGGTAAATTTTTTAAAACAATTGAAATTTTGACAAGAATTTTATTAAAATTTTTGAAAATAATTGAATTTCGGAGATAAATTTAATTATTTCTAAAGATAATTAAAATTTTGACGAGAATTTAAAAATTTTTTTTATCATAATTGAATTTCTGTGAAGAATTTTAGTACTTTTAAAAATAATTGAATTTCTGCATTCATTTGTAATTTCTCTAAAATTTTCGTCCTTTTTCCATCAAATTACGGACTTTACGGATCTTTTTTTAAAAAAATTGACTTTTACGGACTTCAAGCAAATTTACGGACCTTTACGGGATTTAAGGACTTAGTTCGAGCCCTGATTTAATTGCTGATTCATTTATTTGTTTATCACTTGTTTCACAATGCTGAGGTGTTAGAAAAAATATAAAAAATGACAAAATTGAGAGTAATGCCTTCAAATTCTTCCTTAAAAAATTGTTTATGATTCAAACTTTCATTTGAACCCAAGAACAAAATTCTAGCACCTACTATTTTTATTACTCCTAATCAAAGTTGGTAAAAAGTATGGTGTTTAAAATTTTCGAAACTAAGTTTCCAAGAACTATTGATGTGCTAGAACATTTTTCTTTGCAGACTCGTAATTAATTTCGATAAACTCTATCGAAATTGACTAGAATTATTCAAGACGAAGAAAAAAAATTATAATAATTAATTATAAATATTTTTAAAAGTGTTAATAAAATTACCAGCGACAGTTCCACTCTCGTGTTTACTGCTCTTGACAAAATTTGCACTCACTGCACCCTGCGAAACGTGAATGCCCTTCTGTTTCAGAATTTCCGCTACCCTATCGACTTTTTTCTGCAACCACTCCATTGTCTTCTCTTCGTTAAATTTATAAGCTAATAACGACTCGTCACCCTTTCGGTCTGCGACCAAGGTAAGTTTCAAATTGTGACATCGCGCTAAACGAGAAGTTTCTGGATAGTCTTCGTCTCGTAAAATTTGATCTAACGGCATTACCTGCTGCGACTGAAAAAAAATTCTAATTTACAATTTATAAAATTAAAATAGTAATTTCGATTGATTCTCTTACAAATTTAAAAAAAAAACTATCTTCAACAATGTGAATTAAGATAATTAAACTTAGGAAGAAAATTAAAATTAGATAATTGAGACTAACGATGATTTATTTAAATATTTGTTTCTTAAAATTCTCAATACTTTCATGATAATAGAATATAAATTAATCAGGCCTCGGATCGACTATAAGACACAAAAAAAGTCGCTTTAGTCGATTAAAGATACAAAAAAGGCGTTTATTTAATTTAGTGTTGTAACAAAAATTTTATCTTGTAACTGTAATTATTGTCCATGTTTTTTTTAAAGTTATTCATAGATATATTTTTAAAAAATTATAATTTATAATAAAGAAACTCTTTAAATTAATTTTTTTTTAATATTTTTAAATAACTAAACATTTTTTTCATTTATATATATGTACAATTAAAAAATTTCCAAACAATTGAATTTGGGTAAAATCTTTTAAAAATAATTGAAATTTGATAAAATCTTTTTAAAACAATTAAATATTAATATTTGGTAAAATCTTTTAAAAATAATTGAAATTTGATAAAATCTTTTTAAAACAGTTAAATATTAATATTTGGTAAAATCTTTTAAAAGTAATTGAATTTTTGAAAAATATAAAAAAAATAATCAAATTCTTGCAGAATTTTAATTATAAATATGACCATAATTTCTCCGAAATTTTAATAAGTCTGAAAAATTAAATTTTAAAAAAATTTTATTCACTTTGTTCGACGATAATTAACTCTTAAAAAATTATGATAAAACAATTCTAAGAATTAGATTTGAAAAATATGTAATTTTTGTGAAAATAATTGTATTTCTTAAAAGAATTTTTGGATAATTTAAAAAAGTAATTAATTTTTTTAATGAATTTTAATTAAAAATTTTGAACATTATTTTTTTTCTCCAAAATGTTGAAAATAATTCTGAAATGTTATAATTTTTTGTATATATTGGAATTTTCGGAAATATGTAATTGAAAATTCGGAAAATATTGAATGTTTTAAAAAGTTAGAAGCTAATTTTCATTATTTTTTATTTTTCAATTTACATTTTAAAGATTTTTCATTTCCATTTTTGATAATTCAATTATTTTCAAAATTTGCAATTAAAACTCTTCAAAAGTTGATTTTCAAAAAATGTAACAAAATACTTGGAAAAAAAACTATTTTCAATTAAATTTTACAAAATTTCAATTATTCAAAAAGATTTCTATTATAGATATATTTGAATAATTTAATTATCTTAAAAAATGATTCAAAAATAGTTTCTGAAAGATTTTATAGTTATTTTTCGCATTATAAAAATCGAAATAAGTTGCATTTTTGTTTACTAAAAGTTGTGGTATTTTGTTACAATATTTGTAAGAAAAGTCGAAGAAGTCGCGCAATGTTTGAAAATATGTAGAAAAAAGTCTCCATTTTTTTAATTTCCTGAAAAAAAATTTGTTTTCCTAACATTTCCCTGACTTTACTGACATGTGGCCACCCTGATTATGATAAAAGAATTCTAAGAATTATTTTTTAAAAAATATTCTAATGTAATTTTTTGAAAATAATTGAATTTCCTAAAAGAATTTTTGTATAAAAAACTAAAGTATTTTTTTTTAAGAATTTTAATTAAAATTTTTCACAATGATTTTTTTTCCCAAAATGTTCAAAATAATTCTGAAAAATGTTAATGTTTGTATTACTTTTTGTACTTATGTATTTGAATTTACAGAATTATGTTTTTGAAAATATTGAAAATAATTATTGAATGTTAAAAATTTATAATAAAAAAAATTCTAAGAATTACTTTTTGAAAAAAAATTTTAGTATAATTTTTTAGAAGCTAGTTTTCATAAATTTACACTTGATGATTTTTCATTAAATTCAATTATTTTCATAAAATTTGCAATTAAATTTCTTCAAAAGTTGATTTTCAAAAATTGTAATAATAATACTTGAAAAAAATCAATTATTTTCTATTAAATTTTACAAAATTTCAATTATTCAAAATCTTTTTAATTGTATATTTCGAAAATTTAATTAGAAAATTTATTCATAAATAATTTTTGAAAGATTTGTCTATATTTATTTTTTTGCATTAGAAAAATCGAAATAATTTTCAATTTATACTAAAAATGTGGTATTTTGTTGCAATATTTGGAAGAAAAGTCTAAAAAAGTCGCAATTTTTGAAAATAGTTTCGAAAAAAGTTGCATTTCTGGAAAATAGTCGGAAAAAGCCGAAAAAGTGATAATATCCGAGGCTGGCTGATTAATTATAAATAAAAATAAATTTTTAAAATATTTTTCTAAAAATTTATTTTAAGTAATTAGAAATATTTTTTTGTTAAAAAAATAATGTATATATTTTAGAAATCACACCTTTCTTAAGTATGGAAGAACGAGAAAGATTGGATCTATAGGTGTTGATAAATGCATTTTTCCATCTGATTTAACGTGTTCGTCTATAAACCACGATCTTTTGTTTTCATCGAAAGTTATCACTTCCTGAATTGTAGTATCGCCAGGACCAAAGACAAACATTGCTGGTTGATTTGATGATGGATGTCTCAATTTAACCATATCAGGTTGCTTTCCATCCGTATTTTCCATGCCATCTGTGAAAATTCATTTATTTATTTAATTCCATTGATTAATAAAAATATAGACATTCTTACTCCGAAAACCTATCAGAACCACAATTTTCTATAAATTTCAATTTTCAATGAATTTTCATTAGAAATTTGAAAGATTACTTAGGTTTTTAAAAATTTTGATAATTCAAATTCTTCTGAAATTTATTAATATATATTTAATTAATTATTAAAAATAGTGGATTTATAGACGAATTTTACTCAAAAAAAATTTTTTAAATTGAATTTTGGAAAAAATGATAAATTATTGCAAAAATTCAATTATTTTCAAAAGTAATCACATTCTTTTTCAAAATTCAATTATTATTTAAATTTTTAATAAAATTTTTGCCAAAATTCAATTTTTTTAAAAAATTTTTGGCAAAATTTCAATTATTTTCAAAAATTTTCCTCAATTTTATAAGAATTCTATTATTTACAAATTTTTTATAAACTAGCGCCTCAGACGGCCTTCGGCCGTCTTCGTTGCTTCCATTCCTTCTTCATTTTTGTTTAATTTTTAAAAGATCTAATGTTCAGTTTTTTAATTTAATAATTTTTTATATAAAACCAGAGCCCTCGTCGACCGCTTGGCGGTCGACTTTGTTGCTGCTTTATTCTTAATTCTATTTTAATTTTTAATTAAATTCTATTTTATATTTTTAATTATTATATTTTTATTATTTGATATCCTTCTTTTTTTTATTTATGATTTCATTTTATTTATAAATTTTTCTTGAGATAAACCAGACAATGTGACGAGCGACTGCCATCTCGCTCGTTAACTTTTCGATATATCGATTAACGAGTTATTGAAGCGCGAAACAATAAAATTTCGTTAATAATCTAATTATTTTAGGATTTTCTAAACGACTTTTGACAAATATTGACGAGACTAAACAAGAAAGTTTGACTATTGTAAAATATAATACTTCACGGTTTAATAGTTTCCAAATTCCAAAAATGTATTTGAAAATCAACATTTCTTAGAATTGTCATAAATCAAGTGGAATAGCGAAAGAAAATGTAATCTCTAGTTTCTTTAGAGTCATAAAACCGAGAAATTCTTGAAAGAATATAAAAAATATCTCAAGTGTCCTTTTCCATAGGACAATGCAACATGTGTTTTACCATACTTGTGACCACAGAAATGGCTTCGAAAAGTCACGTACACATAGACTTTCATTATGCGACGAAACTTAATTATCAATTGTATAATATGAACGTTATGAACAATTAACAACAATATTATATTGTTGCTAATAGTGCAGCATGAATGTATTATTTGAAAATGATATTATTAGTAAACTTTATCTAATTGATTGTTGTAATATTATGGTATAGGATATATACACATATATATATATATATATATATATATATGTATGTTTGTAACGTATTAATATAATAATAATATTATATTATGATACATTATCAAATTGGTTATCGTTATAATTGTTGTTTATATTTAAATATGATGAGTGCAGTATAAGAGATTTATTGTTACTAGATATGATGTAAATAATTAATAATTGTGTAATTAGTGTGAATGCAAAAGGGTTATGTTCACTTGTTGTGATACATGTTTTTAATACATAGAGTATGTTTATACGTGTATTAGTGCAGTGCAGTGTTAGTGTTGTGATTTGGTTGTGATTCTAAAAACTTCATAGACTTTACAAACTCTATAACAGGGCATGCGCAAAGATTCTGCCATGGACCAAGGGATAAATGCTCCCTCACGAATTCAGTTCTACTTTGGAGTTCTTTCGTAATGTACTTCAGAGTAGTCCCAAAAATAGTTATAAAAATAACACCGACTTGTGTAATGTTTTGACTTTAATAAATGTTTTGGGTTTACTCGCGAATTTAGTTGGATTAATGATTAATTAATATTATTAATTATTAAGGGGCCGTACACATAATACGTCACGCGATTCTTGACCATTTTTAACCCCTCCCTCCCCCTATGTCACACTTCGTCACAAATCTTGAACCCCCCCCTCCCCCTACGTCACGTCACACACGTAAATTTCACTGTAAATTTCATACATTGGACAATATATATTATATCTTACACTCTAAATTATTGAATCGCAGTTAAAAATACCTGATTTAGAAGCAAAAAATCAGTCACTAATTCAAATAGTAATATTTTTTTCTGACAATTAGTTGAAAATAACTGATGTTTCAATACAATTGTTTTTGATTGATTCAATTAGTCACGTTTAACTACCTACATAGCACCGGAACTTTTCTAAAGATTTACTAAAGATTTACTCGCAAGCTTCGAAATATTTAAATGCAAAGTTTAGTGAAAATTGTGGAAAGATATAAATATCCCACTTCAGTAAATGTTTAGCGCGAAACTTTCCTGAAAATTTAAGTTAAATTTTCAGGAAAATTTTCACGACAATATAGTCGAAAATGCAATTCAAATTTTCAGGAAAGTTTCAAGCTATATTTTTAAGAAAATTTGACGATAGACATTTATTGGAGTGAGAAATTTAAATCTTTACACAATTTTAAAATAAACTTTGCACGTAAATTTTTCGAATTATGCAAGCAAATCTTTAATATACAATATTTAGAAAAATTTCGGTGTTTTGTGGATAATTTTTCAGTTATTTTTAACTGATTCAGAAGCAAAAAGTCAGTCACTACTGATTGTCAGTTAAAACCATGATTTTTAACTGATTCAAATTAAGAGAATATATTATTTATCATCATATTATAAATAATATGCCAATAGATGTTAAACAGGTAGGTACATAATATATAGATATTA
The DNA here is from genome assembly GCA_032872505.1 of Leptopilina syphax. NCBI lineage: Eukaryota > Metazoa > Arthropoda > Insecta > Hymenoptera > Figitidae > Leptopilina > Leptopilina syphax. Next base: position 9,956,948 of record CM065475.1, read on the forward strand.
AATAGTTTAAAGCATTTTTAACTTGTTTTATTTAGAAAAAGTGACATTGTCACTTATAATTTCTTATAATGTTTGAATTTAAAAGATTGTGACGTAACAGATGAGTTCACCCCCCCACCCCCATGTCACACTTAGTCACTATTCTCAGACCCCCTCCCACCCCCTGGCCGCGTGACGTATTATGTGTACGGCCCCTTAATTGATCCTTCTTATTCGTGAGGTTTTTCCCTCCGTTTTAACGGAAATTAACTTGTTTTATTTAAATATTTCCGCCTTCCTTTTCAAAGGATTAAACCAAGATTGAACATCAAATCAAATCGCGGATCTTACGCCTGCGCGTAAATAACGTAACTCCGCAAACAACAAACCCAAGACAGCTCCATCTATTTCGTTTACATTTAGAGTGTGAGGTGCGCTTTCTATGTTCTTTTTTATTCTCTATGCTTATTTCTTGCTTCGATACTTTTCGAGTTCGACTTTTTTCAATTCGAGCTTTTTCTGCTTTTCATTTTTTTAGAAAGGATTTCTTCGCAATAATTTAATTATTTTTAATAAATAATAAAATTTTTTACAGGAATTGAATTATTTTCATAAATAATAAAATTCTTTTTAGGAATTCAATTATTTTCATAAATAAAACTCATCGCAGAATTTCAATTATTTTTAATACAATTTTAGTCGAATTCCTCGAAAAATGTAATTGTTCTTAACAATTTTATTAAAAATCGTCAAAAGAATTTAACTATTTAAAAATGTTTTGATAAAATTCTTTATGAAAATTCAATTTTAAGAAATATTTAATTATTCAATAAATTATTTATTTTTACATTTAAATTATTGAATTCTCGTAGAATTTTCTAATAAAAATTTATTTATAAATGAAATTCAGTTAAAATTTTAGATTTGAATATTTATTATTCAAATTATTCAAATATTTTCAATAATTTTTAAATATTAAAAGCATTATAGCATGAATTTTAAGAAATAAATTGAATTTTTAAAAGGTTTCAAATAAAATTCTTTGAAAATTTTAATTTTTCATTTACTTATAATCAACAATTCTGTAGAATTAATTATTTTGAAAAAGTTTAATTGAATTCTTTTCAGAAATTGTTTGAAGTGTTTATTTTTTAATACGTATTCAATTGAAGAATTTCTGACTAATTGAAATTTCGTAAAAGTGATTTGTAAACAAATGGATTTGAAAATTCTCAAAGAACTTTTTTCAAAAATTATTAAAGATAATTGATTTAAAGAAGAATTTCATTTTGAAATTCTAGAAAATAATAATTGAATTAAAAATGATGAAAATAATTTTGAAAAAATTACAGTAAAAATATTCCTAGGTATTATATAAAATAATGATCTTATCACTCGGTTAACTTTAATTTCTTCATTTTTTATAATAAATATTCTTATAAATTGTTAAATTTCAAAAAGGTTTGAATTTGAAATTTTTGAAAATCTTGATTCCTGTCAAAAAATAATAATGATTAAATATTTATTTAGAAAAGAAGTTATTGATGTTTTCAAATAATTTTACAATCGTTTTTAACAAATAGAAATTTTGTAAATATTTTTTCCAAAATAATTTTAAAATTTCTTAAACAAAATTTGATTTATATAACATTTTTTTTTACTTAAAACTTGTACTTTGTTTATGAATTATAATTGAGAAGCAGAAAATGTGAAAAAAATTTTCTACTTTCTAATTTTAATTTTCCAACAAGTTTTTAGTTTTTTTTTTAGAAAAAAGGAAAAAATAGCTGCATTATTTCGATTTGTCAAACAATTAAGTTTTTTATATTAAAAAAAGGATAATATTTTGCAGTATTTACATTTGCTAATTACCTGAAACGTTTGTTACAAAATGCTAATTTTTTTAGCAACAAAGAAATAATGAATAATAACATGAATCATATTTTTAGATTAATAAAAATATTTTTGAATTATTTGAAAAATAAAGATAATATTATTAAGATAAAAAATAGTAAAATAAATAAAGAAGTAGGTATAATATCAAAAAATATATAAAAAAACAAAAGCATGCACAAAAGTCTAACTTCAAGTGTGAACAGAATTGACAGAATACGACGATTATTAATAGTTAAAAAAATAAATTAACTACAAAATAAAGAGAAGCAAAGAAATTGCCTATTTGTAAAAAATAACAAAAACGAATATTCATTTGTTTTGATTTTTTTTTTATTACGACATTTTCAATTATGTCGCATTTGGTAAATAAGACAAAAAATGATTTATTACAATTAATAATAGAAATTGATTTAATTTCTTGTTTACATTACCTTTCATAAGAAAAACCCAAGTATTGGCTCCTGGATGAGAGTTCGCGGTCTTGACGCACTTTTTCGGAGACGCTTTAACGCGCGGCATCTTCACAAGAATATGTTTATTTTTTTTCTCAACAATAAAATTCACTTTGGCAAAAAAAGTAATTTAAGATTTTCTGCGTCTAAAAAAATATCACCACGAAAATTTTGTCTAATAAGGAACAAAATAATCAACTAGTCAGCCATTTTTTGGCAACAAGAACCGGGCGGATGTTATATATCAGGCGTCTATTTTATATGACAAAAGCAAAAAATTTTAAATAAATATCTAACCGGCATCACATTTTCCCCCGGAGACACTTGTAAAAGTTCGATAAAAAATGCGTCATCAGCCAATATTGCACTTTACATAAAAATTTTTGTCAATAGAAAATAAAGAATCTTCGTTGACCGAGAATATTAATATTATTTTCTTATAAGATTTCTGAATATCGAGCTCTGGTGTAAAAGATTGCAACTAAGGAGAAAGATAATTTTTTTTTTTTCCTTTGAAAATTGCTTCAATAAATGAAAGCGTATAGCGCAAGTCAAGATAGAAAATATTTCATATTCTTTATTATATATATAGATAGATAGATAGATAACTTGAGTCTTGATTTTAAAAATTCATCAATGAGTCAATGACTCAATAATCAAAGAATACGAATCTTTATTGTATTTTTGTTTTTTATTTATAAAACTTATACTTTGGAAATATTATTTATATATGACAGTTTAAAGCGCGAATATGATCCACTGTTATTTTTAGGTTATATAAAAGTGGTATAAAATCATGAATCTGGGAATCACCACTGACGTAGTAATTTAATAAACCAGAAGCACCACAGGGACCACAGGTATCACCAAAAGTATCGTACTTTTTTAAATGTTTCTAAAAAGCATAATAAAAAAGAGTAAAGAAAAAATAAAGGAAATTTAAGAAACAAACAAACTTTCTTTATTATATTTTTCGAAAACTATTAAATTCTTTTATTTTTTCCCCCTGGTTCTTGAATTTCTTTTCACACTCCTGGAAAACACAAGCGCACAAGAAAAACTAACAAGTGTCAGCTAGACGAACTACTTGGCTGTTTTAATCGAACGATTTGTGATTGTATTGAAAAAGTAAATCAAGAATTCTAGAGTTCAACAAATTTTCCGAATGACGTAGAAATTATTGATAACAGTGAAAATAAAGTTGACTTAAAAGGATTATTTTTTATGAGAAACAGTTTTTTTTTCGCATAAGGTAAATTTTATTTATTTTTCACATTTCTTTTTATTATAACCTATATTTTTCATGAAACTGTCAATATTATTGACAATTGTCCTCTTTTTTTCTACACGTATATATATATGCACATGCAAAAATGTGAGGAATTTTTTGTATTTTTATTTAATTTATTTCATTAATTCTTTTTTGTGCATATTCCATAAATTTGTTTATAAATTCATTACGTAACTTTTATTATACATTTTACACAATTTTTTTTTTTCTATGAAACCTGATTTATCTATGATAGTAATTTTTTTCGAAGTGGCTATAGCCACTTCGAATTTTTTTTTCAATATACGGATAAGATTATACAAGAAACATTATTCCAGAGTGCAGATTATTGGTGTCGCATTAAAATAATACACATTGATTCTATTTCATTAGAAACATCGTTTTATAAAATAATTGTCGGAGAATAAAGAATTTTTTATACAAAAAAAAAGCACAGTGAAGTAAGTATTAATTATTATTTATTGAAAAATAATTTTAAATTTGAATTTAATGTAAATATAAAATGTGAAAGAAATGTTTGATTGTTTAATTAGAATTGATTTTTTGGAAATATAGTGCAGTATTTAAAAAGTAAAACAAAGTTGCAGATATGTTCCAATGGACATACGAAGGTGTAAACAGTTCAATACCACGCAATCAAGGGCCAGAATGCGCTTATTATTTAAGTACGAAACGAAAAATAATTGAAACATTTTTTGTATCGTTATTTATATTATTTTGCCTATCGTGGGGCTTGAAACGAATGAAATTGCCAAAACGTGTACCTTATGTTAATCAAGATAGAACTGGTAAACATGTTTTATTGGTTTTAATGTCCCTTGTATTGGGAATGGAAATAGGATTTAAATTGACTAGTCGAACATTTATTTATTTTATGAATCCTTGTCATATGCACACATTAGTTCAGGTAAGAGAAACATTTACTTCTTTCTTTTAAATTCTAATTTTTTTTTTTGTATTTTCTTTTTACATATTACAGACTTCGCACTCGATAATTAATTTTAAAAAAAGTATCAAAAAGTAGAATTCAAACTAAACAAAGTAGTAAAAAAAGTATACTATCGAAAAATTAAACTTGACGACAAAAAAAACTCGTTTTAGACACTCACAAAACTGATAAAAATTCCATTTTATATTTTGTTTTCCTGACTTTTTCCTAATTTTCATCAAAAATATTTACTTTTTTCTTATCCTATCAATAAATTGAATTCCTGCAACGAATTCTATTATTCATGAAAGAATTTAAATACATATTTATATAATTTAATTCTTGCGAAGAATTTTATAAAAATTTTTAAATAATTCATATCTTTCAACTAATTTTATGCAAATTCTAATTTAAATAATTGAATTCCTATGAGAAATTTGTATTATTCACGAAAAGAATTGAATTCTTACAAAAGATTTTTACAACAAATTTTTTAAATAATTGCATTCTGTTTGGAAATTTTATGAAAATAGTAAATATTTAAAATCATTGAATTGCGAAAAGTTTTTAAAAATAATGAAATTTTACAAAGAATTCTATTAAAAATTTGACAATAATTGAATGTCTATAATGCATTTTATTAAAATTTTTTTTGAAAATAATTGAATTCTTGCGAACGATTTTATTAGAATTTCAGGGCTCGAACTAGGTCCGTAAATTTGTCCGTAAAAGTCAGTTTTTTTGCAAAAAGGTACGTAAAGTCCGTAATTTGATTGAGAAAAGACGAAAAGTTCGTAAATTGTACGATATAATGTGGAGAATTTTAGAGAAATTACAAATGATTGCAGAAATTCAATTATTTTCAAAAGTAATAAAATTCTTCACAGAAATTCAATTAGGTACAAATTTTTTTTTAAATTCTCGTAAAAAATTTCAATTATCATTAGAAATAATTAAATTCTTCACAAAAATTCGATTTTTTTCTAAAATTTTAATAAAATTCTTTGTAAAATTTCAATTATTTTCAAAAATTTTCCTCAATTCAATGATTTTCAATATCTATTATTATTAAATTATTTTCAAAAAAAACCGCTGCCAAGTTGTACATTTTTATAATTTTGGTGTTCATTTCATGAACACTTTGCTTCATCATTGAAATAATAATTGAAATATAAGAATTAATTTTTATAAAAGAGTTAAAAATCATTAAATCTTGATCCAAAAAATATGTTTCTATATATTCTTTGAGATGGTTATGATAGTTTAATAATTACACATAAGTTAATAAACAAGAATTTTGAAAAAATGATATTTTCCACAATTTTTGATTTTTCAAATATACCAATAATTTGATAATTTTTGACCGAATCAGGTTCAAAAATAGGTCAATTGAAGCCTTTTTTAATGCTCTACAAGTTGGTAATGATACTTTTAAAGATACTTTTATATTTTTCAACAAAATTTTCAAAAAAGTGTTATTTTCGAAAAATTTAGATTTTTAAAACTTTAATATCTCTGGCTAATATAGACGAAAAATGTTCAATGAAGGCTTAAAAGATGCGTCTGAAAAAACTCTACAAAACTAAAGAAAAACATTTATTGGTGTCCTAACGTTTTTTTTAAGATATGGCCAAAAAACGTTTTTTTACAAAATGAAAAAAAATATAGTTAAACTTTATGAATCGGGCTGAAAATACTCTCATTTTATGTCCCCCGGGGAGACCTACAATTTAAAAAAAATTGAGGCCTTTAGCTCTTTCTCGTTCTGAGATATTGAGGCAAGTGTAATGTTAGTACACACACACACACACACACCGGGACAATTTTTTAAAATCCGCTTTTTGGACTTCTGAGATCAAATTACATCAAAATTTTATTTTATTTATTTATAACATTTATACGGGCAATGCCCATTCGTGCATAAAGTACTAAAAGATTAGGTATAATGAAAAAAAGTTTGTAAATGTGTCAAAAAATCACAATAAAAAATTTTGCTAATACAATCCTTCCTCTATGAGGAAGAAATAGTAAAATTTTTACAGGAATTCAATTATTTTCGTAAATTTTAACTAACAATTCTGTGGAATTTTAGTTAAAAACACGAAAAAAAGATTTAATTTTGGAAAAGTTACAAATTATTGCAGAAATTCAATTATTTTCAAGAGTAATAACATTCTTCGCAAAAATTAAATATTTTTCGAAAATAATAAATTCCTTCTTAGGGATTTAATTATTTACACAAATAATAAAACTCATCGCAGAATTTCAATTATTTTTAATACAATTATTATAATACAAATTAATTAAATTAATTATTATTATACAATTATTTTTAATTAATCGAATTTCTCAAAAAGTGTAATTATTATTAAAAATTTCATAAAAATTCGTCTAAAGAATTCAATTATTTAAGAATCTGTTGATAAAATTCTTTATGAAAATTGAATTTTAAGAAACATTCAATTATTCAATAAATTATTTATTTTTGTATTTAAATAATTGAATTCTAGTAGAATTTTCTAGTAAAAATTGATTTAAAAATGAATTTCAGTTAAAATTTTAGATAATAATTGAATATTAAGAGCAATATTATTACTTGGTCATCTTTAATTATAAAATATAAAAAATTTAATTTATAGTTTTAAGTAAAATGTTCTTTTATTTGACTCGGACTGGTTATATTTTTGTCAGTAATTGGTCCGTAAATGGTCCGTAAAGTAAGTATTTTTAAATACTTTTACTGGTTCGAGCCCTGGAATTTTTTTTAAATAATTGGATTTCCAAGAAGAAATTTATTACTTTTAAAAATAATTAAATTCTTGTGATGAATATTGTTATTTATGAAAATAATTGAATTTTGCAAAGATTTTTATTAAAATGCCCAAAATAATTTAATTTTCGGGAATAATTTTGTTATTTATCAAAATAATTGAATTCTTGGGAAGAATTTTATTAAAATCTAATTTTGTATAAAAATCTTGTTAAATATTTGATTTTTTCGAAATTTTTTTGAAAATGCTATTCTAAATTAATAATTGAATTCCTGTGGAAATTTTATTATTTATGAAAATAATGGAATTTTGGATAAATTTTATATTTTTTAAAAAAATTTAATTCTTTTGCGAAATTTTATGAAAATACTAGATACATGGAAAATAATTTAATTTCGAATATTTTTTGAAGATAATTGAATCGTTTTAAAGAATTTAATTATAATTTTTGAGAATAGTTTTTTGATTTCTAGTATTAGCGAATTTAAAGTAGTGGAAAAAAGTAGTAAATAGTAGGTTTTGGTAGATGAATGCGAAGCCTGATATTACTGTTTATTTTTTATAAATTTATATTTAATATTTTCTTTCCGAGACGAAAAAGAGTTTTACTTAATAAAAATAAATTAAATTATACGTGAAAAATAAAATTATATATATTTTTAATATTATTACTTAAATTATGTTAGAAATAATTTTTACAGATATATTTATTAGCAGCACCACCAAGTCCAATGGTAACAGCTGTATTTAGGGTACAAATTTATTATCTCAATGGACCGTTATTAGCTTTCTTATTCCCAGAGACTGATTCCCGATATGTGAGTTTTTAAAAATTTATTATTATTACTACAGGCCTCCGATATTACATCTTTTTCGATTATTTTTAAAGAATGCGACTTTAGACAAATCTTTCAAAAAATTTTGAATAATTTTTTAAGATAATTCAATTTTTAAAATATACCTATAATTAAAAGAATTTTTGAATAATTGAAATTTTGTAAAATTTGATTAAAAGAAAATAATTGAATACATATACAAAAAATAATATTAAACTTTTTTAGAATTATTTTTAAGATTTCAGAGAAAACAATCATGTTTAAAATTTCTAATTACAATTTTACAAAAAATTAATCAAATAGACGACTTTTTCGACTCTTTTGTATTTTTAATCGATTAAGAATCGGCGAAAGTTCCTTTTTTACGCCTTAAAGTCGAATCGAGGCCTGTTACTATTATTATTTAAATTAATGATGTGTTTGACTCTTTTCTGTTAATATTATTATTGTAAAAATAATAATAGTAATTTAATACTTATTTTCTTAACAATCTTTTCTTTCAGATATTTGCTGATAAAGCGTGTTATTACATCCAACATGGATTAATGATTGTGATTCCTTATTATTTATTAAGGCTAGGAGGTAAATTTAATAAACAAAATTAAATAATTATTCAATTGACAAACATTTTTATTTTATTATTAAATTTAATTAAACTAAAAATTAATATATTTAAAAATTTTAAATATGAAATAAAAAATTATAAAATATATTAAAGTTTAAATTCAAATATAATCTTGTTCAAATTTAAAATTAACTAATTAATATATTTAACATTTTTAAATATAAAGTAAAAAATTATAAAATTAATTATAAACATTAAAATATAATTTAATTGTTTGAATATAGCAAGAAGTTAAACATATATATGTTATAGTTAAAGTCCGAAATTCAGGTAATGTGCACATTAACTAGTTAATCTGCGGATTACCTGATCAAATCCGTTAAAGTTCGAAAGAAAATTTTTTTTTCGAACATTAACTAGTTAATGTCCAGATTAACTAGTTAATGCGAACATTACCGAGTTTACTTTCGTTGAAGTGCGAAAAAATGATTTAACTGAAATAAAAAATGAATTATTATTGCTTCAGAGTAAAATTACTTTATTGAATAACAAGTGTACAATATTAGAACTTTTTTAAAAATAAACTTATTACTTATATATTAAATAATTAATATTAATTATAATTATTTATTATTATTATATAATTATATTAATTATAATTAATATAATAATTAATATCATTATTCAAATTGTTATTCAATTTTATTACTTTTTTTAAAAATAAACTTATTACTTATATTATTGTAAGATAAAGACTGATGGCATTTGGAGTTACAAAAATTAAAAAAATATATGTATATATAATAATTATTAATTATTTTTTAAATTAATTATTTAAAAAATATCAGGCAGAGAAATATTTACTTTTGGCCTCTAAAAACCATTGTGCCTATTTTTTACTTGTAAAGTTCGCATATTATTTTTAAACATATTGCAGTAAGTTCGTACATAAAAACTAAACATTTTTCTCTTTGGAACCCCATCTCTATAACTAATTGTTTCTGAGATATTCCATTTGTAACAACTGCACACTGTAACAACCGCACCTAGTCTCCCCTACTTACTTTGTCTCTTTCTAAATTGATAGACAGAGTCTCGAATTTCACGAAATCGAGATCTTTTCGCACTTTAACGGTTTGATTCTCGTTAATGTTAGCATTACCTAGTTAATGTCCGAATTTCTCACTTTAACTGTGAATCTTAGGGAATCCGCAGATTAACTAGTTAATCTCTACATTAACGGATTTCGGACTTTAACTATAACATATGGGCAATTCCACGTGAGATTTCAGTCGGCCTCTTAAAATCGGCCAAAAATATTTTTTTTCTATTCTGTATTGAAAAAAAACAGATACGTATTTTTTTATTATTGTTTTGGAGGCCAAATTTTTGAGTTATGAATTTTCAAAATTTTCGCTTTTTAAATGTAGGTATATTTTTAATGTCAGATAACTCAAAAAATATTGCTTCTTTTCATTTTTTGACAAGAGAAAAAAAGTTTTGTTTTTCTCTCTACTTTTGAATAATCATAACAAAAAAATTTTTTTTTTCATTTTTTATTAAAAAAATAAAAAATTTTATAAACAAATTAATTTTTTTTAACTTTGGGTATGATAAATTTTTAATTTTCTTTTTTTAAAACATACCTGGAAATGATGAGAAGGTTTTCCAAAAAGTTTCAGAGTGGGCCTGACAAGTTTGATGGGTCCAAAAAATAATTAAGCTGTCCGTGCAGGTCGCACGCACGTGGCACAATGGGATTTTTTTACAATTTATTTTTAAAAATTTTCTAGAGCCTACAAATTTTATCGGATTTTGATTATTATTGAATTTTAAGGCTCTAAACAATTTTTAATAATAAATTATAAAAAAATCCCATTTTGCCACGTGCGTGCGACCTGCACGGAGAGCTTAATTACTTTTTTTGGACCCATCAAACTTGTCAGGCCCACTCTGAAACTTTTTGCAAAACCTTCTTATCATTTCCAGGTATGTTTTAAAAAAAGAAAATTAAAAATTTATCATACCCAAAGTTAAAAAAAATAAATTTGTTTATAAAATTTTTTTATTTTTTTAATAAAAAATGAAAAAAAAATTTTTTGTTATGATTATTCAAAAGTAGAGAGAAAAACAAAACTTTTTTTCTCTTGTCAAAAAATGAAAAGAAGCAATATTTTTTGAGTTATCTGACATTAAAAATATACCTACATTTAAAAAGCGAAAATTTTGAAAATTCATAACTCAAAAATTTGGCCTCCAAAAAAATAATAAAAAAATACGTATCTGTTTTTTTTCAATACAGAATAGAAAAAAAATATTTTTGGCCGATTTTAAGAGGCCGACTGAAATCTCATGTGGAATTGCCCATATATAAGTATATAATTATAATGAACTAAATTCATTTTAGTAGAAAGTAATGTAATAAAAATATTTTTAATTTTACTAGGTACATACAGTTTTTCTAATTTTATTTTGATTTTAATTTTAGGAGTTTATAATGTTGAATCTCTCACTGACATGAGTTGGCCAATATTTAGTTATGGTCTGAATCTCGTTTATCACTTTTGGATTTTACAACCAGCTGCTCTGGTAATGTTTACTTATTTTGTTAATATTGTTATTAATATTTATTTAAAACTCGCAGAAGGAAAGCTTTTCTTTTATAAATGAATTCATTATAAATATTAAATTTATATTAATAACACAGGCACACAAAAAAAAAAAAGTGTCGTGGCCGAGACACCACAGTAGTATATTCCCATGTATTTTTGGCCGCTGAATCCGAATCTGAAGTCCGAATGCTCAAATTGGTTCTTTTTTTTTTAGTTATACTCAAAAAACGACTCAAAACACGAATTTGAACCAAAAAAATTAAAAAATTTTTTTGTGACATGACAATAGCATATTTCTATGTATTTTTTCCCGCTGAATCCGGATTCGAAGTCAGAATTGACAGATGTGCTCAAAATTATGAGCTAAACTCAAAAAACGACTCAAAAAACCGAATTAAAATGACGAAAATGACAAATTTTTTCTGTGACACTGCAAAAGTATATTCCTATGTATTTTTTCACGCTGAATCCGAATTCGAAGTCAAAATAGACAGATTTGCTCAAAATTTTGAGATAAAATCAAAAAACCACTCAAAAAAACCGAATTAAGATGAAAAATATTTTTTATGACACTACACTACTATATTCCCATGTACTTTTTCCCGCTGAATCCGAATTCGCAGTCAGAATTGACAGATTTGCTCAAAATTTTGAGATAAGCTTAAAGAACTGATAAAAAAAGCGATTTAAAATAAAGAAATGGAAATTTTTTGCTATGACACTACATTGCAGTATTTCCATATCGGATCTCGCATTTAAAGTCAGAATTGACAGATTTCTGACTGATTTGCTTAAAATTTTGAGATATACTCAAAAAACTGATAAAAATGTAATTTAATATGAATAAAGGAAATTTTTTGCTATGACACTACACTAGTGTATTCCCATGTATTTTTTTACTGTGATTCCAAAGTCAGAATTTTCACAGTGGCTCAAAATTTTGGATTTCATTAAAAGTGCTCAAAAACATGCATGCTTGTACCTGTAACCAGGGTTTGAGTTCTAAAAAATTGTATGTCATTCTGATAATTCTAACTCCGAATTTGTATTCAGCGTATATAAAATTCATGGGAATACACTACCGAATACCAAAAAAATGAACTCTTTTGCATTAAATTAAATTTTGAGCATTTTTGGATTTAACTTAAAATTTTGAGCCAATTTAATAATTTTAACTTTGAATTTAGAAGCAGATGTAAAAACATGAGAATATACTAATGTAGTGTACTAGCAAGAAAAGTAGAGTTTCTTGACTTTAATTTTTGTAACTTAACAGATTTTCTTGTGTGTCTCAAAATTTTGAGCCATTAGAATAATTCTGACTTCAAATGCGAGATCCGAGTGTAAAAATATATGGAAATACTGTAATGTAGTGTCATAGCAAAAAATTTCCATTTCTTTATTTTAAATCGCTTTTTTTATCAGTTCTTTGAGCTTATCTCAAAATTTTGAGCAAATCTGTCAATTCTGACTGCGAATTCGGATTCAGCGGGAAAAAGTACATGGGAATATAGTAGTGTAGTGTCATAAAAAATTTTTTCATCTTAATTCGGTTTTTTGAGTCTTTTTTTGAGTTTATCTCAAAATTTTGAGCAAGTCTGTCTATTTTGACTTCGAATTCGGATTCAGCGTGAAAAAATACATAGGAATATACTTTTGCAGCGTCACAGAAAAAATTTTTCATTTTCGTCATTTTAATTCGGTTTTTTGAGTCGTTTTTTGAGTTTAGCTCATAATTTTGAGCACATCTGTCAATTTTGACTTCGAATCCGGATTCAGCGGGAAAAAATACATGGAAATATGCTATTGTCATGTCACAAAAAAATTTTTTAATTTTTTTGGTTTAAATTCGTGTTTTGAGTCGTTTTTTGAGTTTAACTCAAAAAAAAGAACCAATTTGAGCATTCGGACTTCAGATTCGGATTCAGCGGCCAAAAATACATGGGAATATACTACTGTAGTGTCTCGGCCACGAAACTTTTTTTTTTTTGTGTGCCTGTGTAATAATCGTTGTGTTCCGGTAATCTTTTCGCAGTTTGAAATTAGTTTCTGCGAAGCATTTTTTAATAAAAAGTTTGAAAATAATTGAATTCTTTTAAGAAATTTTATTAAAATTTTATTGAAAATAATTTAATTGTTTTGAAGAATTTTATCAAAATTCGAAGAAATAATTAAAACATTTCGTGAAATTTTATTAAAATTGTTTTGAAAATAATTGAATTCCTGCGAATAATTTTACTATTTATAAAAATAATTGACTTCCGTTGAAGAATTTTATTATTTTTGAACATAATTAAATTTCTGCGAAGGATTTTATTACTCTTGAAAACAATTGAATTTCTGCAATAATTTCTAACTTTTCCAAAATTAAATTTTTTTTCGTGTTTTTAACTAAAATTCTTCTATAGGGTCATTTGGGGTAAATGTAAACAGTAGATGTTTCAGCTAAATTTACAAATTTAAAAATAAGTACGACGTCAATATTTTTACCTCAGCTCACCTACAAGATGTTCTGAGTATTGACAATATTTTATTTTGACAAGTGGCAATGCCATAGTGTAAGTTATTTTTTAATGCAAAAAAGATTGAAAATCAAAATTTTACTGTTTCAGTATTTTGTCTCGCATTTGCATAAAAATAAATTTAAAAATTAAACAAAAATATGTAATTCTTCCTTATTAATGCCCTAACAAAAATTAACTTTGATTTTTGATTTTTGTCAATTTACTTAATAAATAATTAAGTGTTTACATTTACCCCGAGAATTCGAAAACTCGGGGTAAATGTAAACAGAACTTGAACTACATTTTGAAAGAAAATAATTGAATAAATTTGCTTCTATTTCACAATTTCATTAATTTGGCAATGTAAATATTACATAGAAAAGGAAATTAGGTCCTCTTTGAAAAAAAAAATTTTTTTTTGAAAATTTGATCAATTTTTAAAAATATTTTTAGGTTCATCCGCCATTTTGAAAACTAAAAATTTGACTTCAAATTCGTATTTAGCGACCTCAAAAACCCCCGAGTAGCCAGATTCAAGCAAAAGTGATCAATTTTTAACAATATTATTTTTAGGTTCATCCGCCATATTGGATCCACCATTTTGAAATTTAAAAATTCGATTTTAGATTCTTATTCAGCAACCTTAAAAACTTCTTTTTACCAAGTTGAATAAAAATCTATTAAAATTTGTTCAAGTTATTCAAGTTTTTACATTACTAGTTTTGTAATGGTTGATTGTTTATTTATAATTATGATACATTATCAGTCAACTGGTTGATTTACTATATATCTACGAAGAATTTTTTTTCAGTTTTTCCATCCCTTAAAACAGTAGTATACTTGAAATAACTTGTTTCTTAAACATCGCTTAACTACAGTGGTGTTTACATTTACCCCGAATTTTAGGAAAATTTCAAAATCTCGGGGTAAATGTAAACAGTCAGTTTTAGGCGATTCAGGTGCATCAATATTTTTTTGTACCTCATAAAATTTTTTTAGGGAACACTAGCAACAAGTTCATGCAAAAGAAATCCGTCCGTTTTACCTTTTAACAAAAAAAAAAACTAATGTTTTTGGTGAAACATAGATATTCCGTTTACATTTACCCCAATTGACCCTAAATGAATTATTTTTAATTAATTTTTTAAAAACTTTTTTGAGAATTTTCAAATTCATTTGTTTTTAACTTAAATTCATTTTTAAATAAATTTTTATTAATTAGAAAATTCTACTAGAATACAATTATTTAAATACAAAAATAAATAATTTATTGAATAATTGAATTTTTTTCAATTATTATTACATTTTTCGAGGAATTCGATTAAAATTTTATTAAAAATAATTAAAATTCTGCAATGAGTTTTATTATTTATGAAAATAATTGAGTTTCCAAAAAAGATTTTATTATGTACGAAAATAATAGAATGCCTGTAAAAATTTTATTATTTATAAAAATAATTCAATTATTGCGAAGAAATTTAGGTAAAAAATTTCTAAATCGAATTCCTGTGAAATTTTCATTAGTTTATGAAAATAATTAAATGTTTGCGTAGAATTTTATTAAAGTTTTTGTAAATAATTGAATTCTTTTGGAAAAGTTTATTAAAATATAGTAGATATTGAAAATCATTGAATTGAGGAAAACGTTGAAAATAATTGAATTTTTACAAAGAATTTGATTAAAATTATTTTGAAAAAAATTGTACCTATTATTTTGGAAAAGATTAAAACATTAGATATTGAAAATCATTGAATTGAGAAAAACTTTTGAATATAATTGAAATTTTAACAAAAATTTTTTTTAAATTTTAAATTGTGGAGATTAGAAGAATTTTATTATTTATAGGTAAAGAAAATTGAAAATTTGATGAGAATTTTTAAACATTTTTTACCATAATTGAATTTCTGCGAAGAATATTATTACTTTTGAAAATAATTGAATTTTTGCAATCATTTGTAATTTCTCTAAAATTCTCCAAATATCGTAAAATTTACGAACCTTTCGTCCTTTTTCAATGAAATTTTAATGTGAATTAATAATAAAAATGTTTCTTTCAGCCAGTGCAAGTAAATTTAAATCACATGCTGTGTCCCGCAGTCCTGGATCCATTTGAAGGGCAATATTATCGTCTCTGGGCGACAACACATCAAGCCCTATTGTGCCCTGTTCTTGGCAAGGTATTTTGCCTGCTAGCAAACTTTTTTCTAACCAAATTCCCAGTGACAAAAGTGAAACCATCACTTGATTACCCAATATCACGAAAAGAAGACGATTCTACGAAAAGTGAATCTCAATTATTAAGTGATGGCGACATTAATGGACGCACTCATAATGATTAATTTTTCAAACTCACAAATGTAATTTATCTACATATATGAACAAAATTAACTCATCAATATTTATCAATTTTCAATCTTCTGTGATTTTTAAAATCTTTAATCACGTATAGAATTCGCTAGTTCATTGCGATTAAAAAAAAAAATATTTTTTTAAATATGTCTTAGACTTGTGGAAGGAAGAGTGAATATCTCTTTACTTTCTACAGCATTTACAGAAAAAAATCTATGTTTTATTTGTTTCGTTTAATATTTTAGCTAGTCAACATTGTTATGTAAATAATTGAAAATTGATGTAAAAAAAAACAAAAAGCCAGTATACACAAAGAACCTTTTTTAAAATGAATTATAAAAATCTTATAGATTCTAAGATTAAAAATTTAGATAAATGCAATTAATATTTAACAAAAATATCATCTTTCCGAGAAATTAATTTTCTGGAAACAGAACAAAATGTACCTTGAAAAGCATTATTTTTTCAAAGTAAACTCCTAGTTATATATAATACGTGTATAAAAAAAGCCCATAAATGGATTATTTTCTCGTCAGAAAAATTTATAAATATTTAGAGCAAAAAATTTCAGGGAACAACGATAAGTGATGTTTAGTATAATTCTAATAATTGCATATTCTATGTTTGTTAGCAAAAGAAAAAAAATTATTTTACATTGCAATTTTTTTTTTATTATTATTAATTTACTCCACATTTATATTGATTTATCTTGCCAATTTCTAACTTAAGAGTTAGTAATATAAAGTAATCTTCCATACAAGAAAAAAAGTGTCAAGAGTAATCAATTTGTGGTAATATTTCACACTCGCTCTCTCTCTCTCTGTCTCTCTTACTATCTCTCTCTTTATTTATATATATATACAGCGTTTATATATATAATTAATATACATATAATGTCATGCATTATGTATTTATCTTTTGGTGTTTTTTTCTTTATAAAAATTCTGTTTTTTATTTGTTTCGACAAAAAACACATTTATGTGATATTATTTCGCTTATTGAAATTATTATGAATTCTCAGATTTTAATCGACAAAAAAAATGTATTTTAGTTTTTAAGTATTTATTATATATAAATTATATATATACGTATATGTATATTACACCGTGAAATTATTTTAACTGTTTCGAATTGTTATTAATCGTAATCATTAAATCATATAATGGTAGAACGAATAAAAGGGAAAATAAATACGAAATATTAAAAAAAAATTCCATTTTTTCACACCTTTTAAATTTTTGTTTTTTCATTTAATAAAAGCAATGAACTAAACTAAATTTTTAATCAATGTAAGCTGTGCTTTTCAAAAAATAAAAAAAAAATTTTAATAATTAATGAAAATTTTTTTTTTTAAATGTATTTAAAAAGTATTAGTTATACTAAGAAATTAAAAAAAAAAATTTTGAAAAAATATTGAAAACAACCGGAGTTATCTCAATTTTAAAAGATTAGTACATAAATTTTCAAATTTGAATATTTTCAAAATTTTTTCGAAATTTTCAAAATCGTCTTCACTTTATCATATCTTATCCTTATAGCTACAAGGAAAAGAAGTTTCAAAAAAATTGCTAACAATGTCGAAAAATCGTCGATCATTTGACATCGTTTGATCATTTTGTTCATGTATTAAAAATCATTGAATTCTTAAAACGAATTTTATCAAAAAATTTGAGAATAATTGAATTTTCCTTCGAAGAATTTTACTATTTATGAAAATAATTGAATTCTCGCGGAAAATTTTATTAAAATTTTAAAAAATCCTTATTAAATTCTTTTGAAGAATTTCTTTGAATTTTTTTAAAATAATAGAGTTTCTTTAATAATTTTAATTGAAAATTTTGAAAGTACTCCATTGAATTTTATAAACTATTTCTTTTAAGTTTTTAAAATAATCGAGTTTCTTAATAATTGAAATTAAATATTTAATTATTGAATTTTATTAAAATTTTTAGAAAATAATTAAATGCTTCTTAGACTTTTATAACAATTTCTTAAAATAATTTAATTCATTCAAGGAATGAATGAATGTATTTTTTTATTAAAAAATAGAAAAATTCTTTCCAAGTTTAGATTCTATTAAAGGTTTTGACAATAATTGAATTCTTTCAAAAAATTTCTTTAATTCATTGATTATAATCGATTTTCTTAATAATTGTAATTAATAATTTTACTGTTAAAATTTTATTAAAATGATTTATAGAAAATTTAACTCTTTTAAATAATGTTATTAGACTTTTTGTAAATAATTAAATCCTTTTGATAAATTTCTTTTGTGCTTTTGTTTCAATAATGTAGTTTTGTGAATAATTTTAATTGAAAATTTTTGAAAATATTTGAATTAATAAAGAATTTTTTTTAACTTTTTAAAATAATCGTTTTTGATAATTATAAATTTATAATGAATAATTTGATTTTTGAAGTTTATTAAAATTGTTTTGAAAATAATTTAATTTTTTCAAAGATTTTACTATTTTAAAAAATAATTGAATTGTTTCGAAGAATTTATTATAACTTTGATGAAAATAATTGATTTTTTGCAAAAAATTTTATTATTTTTAAAAATAACTGAATTCTTCCGAAGAATATTATTAGGTATTTATAGAAATAATTGATTTCTTTTGAAGAATTATAGTAAAATTTTTGAAAATATAAAAATAATAATTTTGTAATTTGCATAATAATAATAAATGGAATAGGACGTTGCATGTGCTAGCTTAACTTATATTTATTTCAAAATTTGAATTATTGAAATTTTTTAAGTAATAATTATTAAATAATTGCATTTTTTAAATTGTTGATTTTTATATTTTTTATTATTCTTGTTTTCGTAAAATTAGTAATTTTAAGAAAAATGTGAAGGATTTAAAAGGAAAAATTCTATTTTATGAAACAAGCTTTATTTTTTTTTAGAAATATCACTATGTACATATTGTTCTGTACAAAAGTTTTAGAAAAATTAAATTGATAAAATCTACATGCGAGGAATAGAATTATTACCCGAAGAACGTATTTACATTAAAACGTACATTAATGTTTTGAAAATTGTCGACATATTATTTTTTTTTTTTTTAATAAGTAATATCTCATTTAAAAAAATATTGTAATATACAATTATTAATGAATAAATGAAGATTATACTTTGATGTGGTTTAACACAAAAAAATAATCTTAAAAAGATCATAAGAAAGAACTTAATTTTAAATAATGAAAAACCAGGAGGTAAAATCTCATTGCTTTGAAATTAATCTTATTACACATAATATTCAGAGTAAGAATTAATTTTCTTACTCTATCTTTTAATTATTTATTATCTTTAACTTTCATTAAATTATTATTTCGTAATATTGACGTAAAATTCACGAATAATAATACCCTATTTTTGGAATGTATTTGATACTAAATAAATATCAAAAGTTTTAATTGGAATATTTATATTGAATGCAAATTGCAATTTAGCAGATTACTTTTAAATGACTAGTTCTGCCAGTGCAATTGCAGGCAATAAAAGAGAAATAATAATAAATTCTCTTCAAGTTTTTTCATATATATATAAATATATAAAAAAAAGAAAAATAATTATCTAAATTTTTCTCAGTCTATTTACAAAGTCAATCACTTGTGGATTTATTTTAAGTGACTCTTTGGAATCTTGTCATTTTTGTAGTTTAAAAAAAGGAAAATTACTTTAAATTAAAAAAAAGAAAAGAAAAATTGGAATTAAACAAATCGAAAATGTTACCCATCTAAAGGGGGACCTAAATATACCATTGAAACTTCTGTATTTCCATAAACGGCCGAGATCGACGGATATAATTTCTTGTCCGGAAGTCCTAAAATCGTTTAAGGAACTCAATTAAATTATTTATTATATAAAATAGTAAAGTTATTTTCTTAAATAATAAAATGTAATTATTACCTCTAAACGCTACGCCTAAAAATTCGTAATTTCTCTCAAAGGAAAGTGTATTATCCTCGCAATCTAAAATTACTCTAATTCTTTCTCCAATCTGTAAATGAAAATAGATTCAATTTAAAATATAACTTATCTTTTACATTTTATGTATAAATTAGGCTATTTTCCATTAACAGGGTTGTCAAAAATTTAATTGTTTTTCCCTGATTTCAAGACAAAATTTTGACTTTTTTCCTGACCCTTAAAGAATATTCTGATTCACTCAAAAAAATGTTCTTTATTTACGAATTTCCCTCGGAATTTCCTTAATTGTAAAATTATTCAAAAACACCAATATAACTTCATTTTCAAATAAATATTTAAACTATTATTTTTCCATGGGGACTAATATTTTCAAAATTTGTAATTCAAACCTTTGAAAATTAGATAACTTTTAATATTATAAAACATGAAGATATCGATCGCTTTCTTCATGTTTTATTTAATAATTTATATTAAAATATATGACTATTGTTTCTAAAACTTCTTTAAAATTATTTTCATCATTTAAATTCAATTATTATTTTCAAGAATTTTTAACTAAAATTCTTCTTTAAAGGCGCTTGTACACCTCACCGATTCCGAGTATGTCCCCGTCGTGCAAGCAGTTTTCCAAGATGGAATGAGTTTTCTAACCAAGAAAACCAAGTTAGAAAATTGTTTGCATGGCGGGATAATTTAAAAATATAAATAATGATCAGTGATTAGTGAAAGATGTGTAATAGTAAAATGTGAATAAAATGGATTTTTTGAATAAAACTTAAGTAAAATACATTTGTTATAAATTATTTTAATAAAGCAGTGAAAATGTAATGAGAAATATCTTTAAAAAAGTAAAAGTTGTGATTAAGTCGATGTTTGCAGAAAAGCTAATATATTTTTATTTTTTTTATAAAAAAATATATGTTAAATCGTTGGTTTTCGATATTTATATATGTTTTAAATGAAGAATGGAAAACTGCAAAAATTTTTAACTCCAAGTATTACCTTTTCTGCAAACATCGACTTAATCACAACTTTTACTTTTTTTAAAGATATTTCTCATTAGATTTTCACTGCTTTATTAAAATAATTTATAACAAATGTATTTTACTTAAGTTTTATTCAAAAAATCCATTTTATTTACATTTTACTATTACACATCTTTCACTAATCACTGATTATTATTTATATTTTTAAATTATCCCGCCATGCAAACAATTTTCTAACTTGGTTTTCTTGGTTAGAAAACTCATTCCATCTTGGAAAACTGCTTGCACGACGGGGACATACTCGGAATCGGTGAGGTGTACAAGCGCCTTAAATCAATTATTTTTAAGGTATTTGTCGCGCGACTGGTCACTCTCAAAAGTTTGTATCTGTTGACTGTACTTATGAAACGATTATGAATGCGAGTTTCCGAAAAACTTTTGCGGACGTACAGTTTGACACACAGATATTCTCAATGTATATTCATAACCTCTCGCATGAAAAACGATCGTGGCAACGTCGCAAGTTTGGCGTATGGCCGTCTTTAAAATTTCGCGCCAAAAGTAGCAGACGAGCTGTAGTATTTAACAAGCGCTATTGCCACGTTTAAAAAATTCACCTGTCATTTACAATAAATGTTAAAATAAATTTTCAAGTTTGATGTTAAATATCTTTTAAACAAGACGGTGAAAAATTTTCATTTTTTTTATAAAAGTTCATTTTGGTTTAATAAATATAACTTTAGTTTTTCTAAAAAATCTGTCGATTAGTATAAGTGCAAAAATTAAAAATCTGTGGTTTTCATATGGTTTTCCTATACCGTACATGTTAAAAATCGAAACTTTGATTTCATTTTTTGAGACTTACAGACGGTCAATTTTATTTTAATAGGCCTTATTTTGTAGATAAATATCCAAAGAATAATTATGTGAAATTTAAAAAAAAACTGTCGAAAACGAATTTACGCGACAAATACCTTAATAATTTTTGAAAAAGTTCTTTGAGAATTTTCCAGATTTGTTTACAATTTAATTATACGAAATTCCGATTATTCGCAAATTCTTCAATTAAATATATATTAGAAAATAAAAATTTGAAATAATTTGAAAAAAATTTCGATTAAGGTCCTTGGAAAAAATTAGTTCCATAGAATTTTTAATTAAAAGTATGAAAAATTGAAATTTTCAAAGATTTTTATTTGGAACTTTTACAAAATTCAATTATTTCTATAAAAATTGCAATTATTAGTAACTTCTCCAAAAATTCAATAATTATCTAAAACTCTAACGGAAATTAATTTTTAAACCAAGTCTCATTATAAAATTCTACGAGACTTCAATTTATTTAAATATGTACAAACAAAATTGAATAATTGAATGTTTCTTAAAATTTATTTCTTAATACATAATTTTATCAACAAATTTTTAAATAATTGAATTCTTTCGACGAATTTTAATAACATTTTTAAGAATATAATATACATTTTTCTAAGAATTCGATTAAAATTGTATTAAAAATAATTAAAATTCAGCAATGAGATTTATTATTTATAAAAATAATTGAATTATTGCGAGGAATTTTATAAAAAAAAGTTTCAAACAATTGGTTTATTCGAAAAAAATTATGCAAATTCTATTTTAAATAATTGAATTCTTGTGAAATTTTTATATTTTTGGAAAATAATTGAATGTTCGTGTAGAATATGTATTATAAACATTTTTATTTAATAATTAAATTCTCTTGGGGAATTTTATTAAAATAGTAGAATCATGAAATTCATTGAATTAAGAAAAATTTTTGAAAATACATAATTCAATTTTATTACTTTTGAAAATATTTGTTTTTTACAATGCATTTTACTAAAAATCCTGAAAATAATTGCATCTTGTCGAAGAATTTTGCTATTCATTTATAAAGATACCTAATTGAAATGTTGACAATTTTTTTTTATTTTTTGAAAATAATTGAATTTTAGCCATGAATTTTATTAAAAATTTTGAAAATAATTGAATTCTTGTAATGAATACTATTATTTATGAAAAGAATTGAATTTTCTTAAAAATCCTGAAAATAATTGAATTTTGTCCAAGAATTTTGCTATTCATTTATAAAGATAATTGAAATGTTGAAAATGTTGTTTTATTTTTTGAAAATATTAAATTTTATTAATTTTGAAATTTATTGAATTCTTCTGATGAATATTGTTATTTATGTAAATAATTGAACTTTGCAAAGAATTTTATAAAAATTCCTGAATATATAATTGAATTTTGACGAAGAATTTTGCTAAGCTATTTATAAAGATAATTGAAATGTTGACGAGAATTTTTTTTTAATTTTTGAAATTTGAATAGTTTATAAGGCAAGCAAAAAGACACAAAAATTAAAAATTTTCTTATAAATTCTAAACATTTAGTTTTCTCCAGTACTTTTAATAAAAATCCCTGACTTTTCCCTGACCAATTCTACTTTTCCTAACTTTTTCCTAAATTTCCTGATCTATGGCAACCCTGATTTAAAATTTGTAATTAAAAAAAATAGTTTAACGTCAAAAAATCAATTTACACACATAAAGTAAAAGATAAATCATAATTATCATTTTAGTTTTTAAATCGTTCAATTTAATTACCTGATATTTAGGAGCATTATTAAGTGAAGGGTAATTTCCTAATGCATCTCCATTGTGTAAGAGATGATTGTCGACGATATTCCAACCCCATGAATGCTCATCAGAGCCAAGAAGAGAAACATAACCGTGGCACAAAAGTGAAGCCTCTTTGGTTGCAATTCCTATAACTGCAACTGTTCCCAGAGGACCTTCCCATATTACTTCCCATGCGTGTCTTCCATGCCGAAAACCTATTTTACCTCTTCCTGCATCCGTACTTTGTGCAACGGGATTTCTGAAAAGGGAAAAAAACAAATTCAAAATATATTTTAAATATAATTTCAGGGTGGTCACAAGTTTCAGTTTATCAATTTCCCTGACAAAATAATTTTTGAAAGATAATAGTTTTTTAAATTGAAAAATTTCCAGACAATTGAAATTTGGTAAAGTCTTTTAAAAATAATTGAATTTTTAAAAAATAAAAATAGTCAAATTTTTGAAAAATTTTAATTATAAATATGACCGATTTCTCCGAAATTTTAATATGCAAGCAGGCTTCGGGTCGACTTTAACGAGCAAAAAAAGTAGCTTTAGTCGATTAAAAATAGAAAAAAAAGTCGAAACAGTCGTTTATTTAACTTAGTGTTGTCACAAAAATTTTATTCTGTATTTTCCTGATTCTTCACTAATTTCGAAATTCAATTTCTAATCAAAACTTGTATAATTTTGCTAAATAAATATTTAAATACTTCTTATTTCATTTTTCACAAGAAATAAAATTTAAAAAATTTCAACTTCTGAAATTTAATAATTTCTAAAAACTGAAATTATAACCCTTCCAAAAAATTCAATTATCTTCTACAATTTTTAACTAAACTTCATCTTTATCTATATTCATTTTTAATAATTTTCCGAATTTTCTTCGAGAATTCAATTATTTAAATACAAAAATTCAATTTTTTATAATAATTGAAACTGTCCAGACCATTTTTCTTTTTACAGATATTAAGGTAGAATATTTTCAAAAATTTTAATAAAGAAATTCGTATAATGAACTTTTTAAAAATATTTTTAAATCATTTTTGAAAGACAATAGTTTTACAATTACAACATGCAATTAAAAAATGTCCAAAAATTGAAATTTGGTAAAATAATTTAAAAAATACATAATTTACCCAATAATTAAAATTTAGTAAAATCTTTAAAAAATAATTTAAATTTGATAAAATCTTTTAAAAATAATTAAGTTTTTAAAAAATAATCAAATTTTTAAAGAATTTTAATAATGTTAATTATAAATGATTTCTCAAAAATTCTAAAGTAGTAAATTTAAAAAAATTTTAATTTACTTTGTTTGAAGGTAATTGAATCTTAAAAAATTATGATAAAACAATTCTAAGAATTAGTTTTTTGTAAATATTGTAATGTAATTTTTCGAAAATAATTGAAGAATTTTTGTATAATTTTATAAAAATAATTTTTTGAAAAATTTTAATTAAAAATTTTGAATATGACTATTTTCTCTAAAATGTTAAAAATAATTAGTAAAAAATTTTAATGTTATTATTTTGTGTATGTGGGTGATTAAATTTAAAATGTCATTTTTGATCCTACTAACTTTGATTTTTCGATGTTGGATTTTAAACTTAACGATACTCTATTTTGGTTGACTAGAATATATGATGGACAAAAATAATAGTGGTCGAGCAGGTGGAAGCAAATTTTAATTTTCACCAGGTGAAAAACGATAGGCAGAAATGATAAGAAATTTTCTGTTTTCGTTTATTCTTTTCTCAAATAAATTCTTACAACTTTAAAAAGTTAAAATATTTCAAATTACAATAATGAATGTTTCAACAAGACTTAAAAAATATATGTAATGAGTTCTGCCATAAATTAATATACTTTTGAAGACTAAACAGACATATGAACATTGAGGGACACCACTGACATTTTTGAAAGATTTCACTGATATTTTTTTTTTAATAGTGAGAATAAAATCAGCCTATAAATTACAATCCAGTATCATATCTTCATTAACTGCATATAAGGAGTAAATTTAACACAAATTTATTAAAAATAAAATAATAAGCTGCAAGAAACAGAATTTTGAGGGGACACCACTGACATTTTGCTTCATTTCTCAATTTCGAAAAAGAACGACTTTATTTTTAAGTTAAAGTCGGTGCGGTTTTTAAAGTACGTGTAATAACTGAAAATGAGATACAATAATATTTAAAAAATATTCATATTATGAACAAGTTTTTGATGGGGACACCACTGACATCGTGTGCTCGACAAAGTGATACTTGCTTTCTGCCACTAACCGTACAAGTTATACACTGAGAGAAATGGACCCAGGTTAATACAACCAGAAAAAGGTGGTCAATGAAATGGAGTTACTGGACCAACTTCAAATTGTCCCTGTAACATGTTTTCTGGTTATAGTAACCAGAAATTTAGTTTTATTAACTAAAATTTAAAAAAAAAAACCATTCTAGTTGTGACAACCATGATTCGTGGTGAAATTTGTCTTTAACTAAAAATGCCTGGTTGTAGTAACCAGGCAGTTATGTTAGATTTCAGTAGTCGGAAGCAAGCGCAGTACGTCTTTATACTTTCTGCTATAGTTTGATTTTTAACACAACGTAGAATGGTCTCGTCAAGTTTTTATTTCAAAGTACATATTTTATGTTTTTTCATATTTCCTCTTATTAACAAAACTGTGTAAAATAAAAGTGAATGTATATATGTGGACGTCCGCATGAAAAGGGACCACTTTGGCACTATTGGACTTATTTATATGGGCGAATTCCTGACAAAATTTGGAAAATTTTGAGTGGTCTTACAACCTTTTTGGTGAAAAATTCGATGAGTTACAGAATTTTAAAGTTTGGAGTATCAAATACGTCATTTCGAGAAAAACGAAATCAAAGATTGTAATATGAATATCTGTGGTTCTTCTGGGAAGTTATTCAGATAAGAGTTGTTTTAAGTCTAGTACACCCTTAAGATTGAAAATCAATAGGTTTCGAATTCCCCCCCCCCCCTCATTTTTTAACAATGACAAAATAATGGATCTCCGACAAAGTGGTCCCTTTTCTAAAAATACGGTTATTAATTAATAAAGTGGAATATTTAACGAATTTAAAGGTTCGGTGTTATTTTTTAAAGTTATTTCAAGCAAAGAAAAGAAAAGTAACCTAAAAAAACTTTTTAAGCGACTTTATTATAAAAAATCTTAGAAAAAATTAAAAATTTCATTTCTAAAAACACGAAATTAAAAATTGTAATGCGAATTTCTCCAGCTCTTCTGGGAAGTTATTCAGATAAGAGTTGTTTTAAGTCTAGTACACCCTTAAGATTGAAAATCAATAGGTTTCGAATTTTTCCCTCTCTTCGTTTTGAAACAATGAAAAAATAACAGATTTCCGACAAAGTGGTCCCTTTTCATTTTTTTTTCTAACAACGAAATAAAATACTTAAGTGTCAATAAATTAATAAAAACTGCATTAATCGACGTGGTAGACCCTGTAGATTAAGAAAAAAAGATAAAAAATATTTCGATATTTTTCTTCAAAATTAGTAAATTGCGAATATCTCGGAATCTAGAACCGACAAAGTGGTCCCTTTTCATGCGGACGTCCACATATGTTGTTTATGTAAATCGTTTTACTTATTTTAGTGATAGTATTGAGTGTTGGCAATTTATTAGATTAATGTGATGAATGATTTCAAATAACCTATATATTTTTGACGACTTTTAAAATTATTTTTATGACAACAAAGGATGGACTACATTATTTATAAATATTATGAAAATAAATTCTAGAGTAAGAAGATGAAAAAATATATAAGTTTAACCTCTTAATCATAGATAACATACATCGTTGTCTATTATAGCTTTACAATCACATTCACAATTTCAGTGTCAACCATGATCCTGGTTACTATAACCAGAAATTAAATTTATATTAACTAGGTTTCATCGTCAACGCAACTATGTTCAGTCATGTTCGAACAACTTCAATCGTAGTTAAAGACGTTTTTCACCACGAGAATCTGGTTGTATGAACCAGGAATTTCTCTCAGTGTAGATGTGATAGAATGTTGTAATGTTTTTTCTTTAAGAAGCTATACATATCACCAATACTATTAACGCTTAATAAGGCATTTATCTGCACTAGGTTATTTAAATATCAGGTATGATATTCAAAATTTGCGATAATTACTTAAAAATATGAAACTTACAGACAGGCGATTTTGATTTTTTTTTCTAGCACTGGATCAAAATTATTCTGCTAGCACAATTACTATATAAAAATATAGACTCTTAGCTGTACAAAATAATTTTTCTGGTACTAAAAATGTGAGAATCAACAATTTTTATTATTAGGTAAAGTTCTGATTTCTTAAGTGCGGACAGGGGACACCACTGACATTTTGCTTCTAATTCTTCTGCCAAATTTTTTCAGAGAATTTCTAGCGACTAAGAATTATTAATTTAAGTAGAAGGAGTGATTAAGAAAATTAATTGACTTCAAAAACTTTTATATATGAACTAGTATTCCAGATTTTTGGGCAGGACATGAAAATGACATTTTAAATTTAATCACCCATGTATTTGAATTTTCGAAAATAAATGAATTTTAAAAAATTAGAACGAAATAATTCAGAGAATTACTTTTTTCAAAACTAAACTATTTTAATATTATTTTTAGAACCTAATTTTCATTAATTTTCATTTTTATTCAATTTATACCTAATTGAAAATTATTCATTAAAATTTTTGAAAATTCAATTATTTCCAAAATTTTCAATTACAATTCTTTAAAAGCAATTTTTTATATAATATCCGAGGCCTGTGCAAGTCTAAAAAAGTAAAGTTTTAATTACTTTGCTCGAAGATAATTGAATCTTAAAAAATTATGATAAAACAATTCTAAGAATTAGTTTTTAAAAATATTTTAGTAATGCAATTTTTCGAAAGTAATTGAATTTTTTAAAAGAACTTTAGTATAATTTTAAAAAGCTAATTAATTTTTTGATGAATTATAATTAAATATTTTGATTATGGTTTTTTCTTCAAAATGTTGAAAATAATTCTAAAATATTATTTCTTGTATGTATTTGAAGTTTCGGAAATATGTAATTAAAAATAATTAAAATATTGAATTTTAAAAAATTAGAAGTTAATTTTCATTAGGTTTCATTTTTAAGTTTACATTTAAAGATTTTTCATTAATCAAATTTTGAATAATTCAATTATTTTGAAAATTTGAAATTAAAATTATTCAAAAGTTGGTTTTTAAAAATTGTAACAAAATACTTGAAAAAAATTAATTATTTTCAATTAAATTTTACAAAATTTCAATTATTCAAAAAGATTTTTATTATCGGCATATTTGAAAAATTTAATTGTCTTAAAAAAAGATTTAAAAATAATTTTTGAAAGATTTGTTTATAGGTATTTTTCGCACTATAAAAATCGAAATAAGTTGCATTTTATACTAAAAAATGTGGTATTTTGTTGCAATATTTGGAAGAAAAGTGGAAAAAAGTCCCAAGTTTTTAGGGGCCGTTCAAAAAATACGTAACGCTATTTTTCAGAAATTTGGACCCCCCCTCCCCCCATGTAACGCAATGTTGTATACATTAGCGCCATTTTTTCTGCTGACCGTAACAAATAGTTTGACCCCTCTCCCCCCTAAAGCGTTACGTATTTTTTGAACAGCCCCTTAATGTAAATCGAAAAAAGTCTTAATTTTCTCGGTATAAATAATAAAGTAATCGTTTTCGAGAAAACTTCAAATATATTCAACAAAGAAAAAAAATATTAATTTAAAGAAATACTGAAAGAGAATTCCAGTGTTTTTTCGTTAAGGACACAAAGATACTTATTTTTCAAATATTTATAAAAGAGTATTATTCTCATTTACTATAAAAACAAACAATAAATTATTACGTTCAAATGAATGAAATTTATTGATTTCTTTCTCAAATTTTATTAAAATAATTATAATTTTATTAAAAAATCATTTATAAAGTTCCAAAATTTCTAATTTTATTTTTTATTGCTGCCCAGTAATTCTTTGAAAATATTTATGATATCTATACTTGAAAAATGTAGCAGAAAAAACGAAAATAATCAATACGTAGCAACATAACCTCAAATGTCAAAATGTTTACTTTTTGTAAATGTTATAAAATTATAATCTAACATTCTAACTGCAAATTTACTTTAATATTTCAATGATACGATTCTATTTAACGTAAAGTTAAAATGAAGGCAATTAGAAATTTTCTAGAAAATGAGATATGAGTTTCTTAATAAATTAGATAGAGAAAAAATTTGTGCCAAAATCATTTTAAAATATTGATAATTATATTATTAAATAAACTAAACATATGACTTTCCTTGAGAAAGTAACCTGCTTTTAATGAATTTTTTTCTTAATGATAATAAATCTTTAATTAAAATAGAAAATTATGTGTATATAAAAACCAAAGTAATCAATATATGTCAACATAACCCCAAACGTCAAAAACTCGTATAAATTATACGAAACTCAATCAAATAAACATTTTAGTCGAAAATGTGTCGAAAATCAACTAATATTCTAATGACACTTATTCTACTTGTTAACTCAATTGAAGACAATTGATAAACTTTAATAGAAAAATGATATTTGGCTTATTCGCAAAAGTAGAATTTACATTTTCCCACCTGTGCAATGTAAAACCATTTGATTTGATGAAAATATTCCTTGAGCAATCATTTGGATTCCAGGCATGACGAAAGGCTCGTAATTTTGATTTATATGTTGGTACAGATGACAGTAAACCCGAACTAAGTACTTCCTGACCCAATTCACGGATACAATGCAATCGCCAAACGTCATTATTTTCATCACAAAGTATTCTACACCAATTTTTACACACCAAAGAACAATTTCCTAATGATGGAAGATTTAAAAATGAAAATATCAGTTCTAAAACAGGATCTGGTAAGCGGGATATTATATCATCCATTTTGCCGGTCATCGCGACAAAAAATGATGATAGAAGCGCGCAGAGTGATTATAGCGGAAGTTACTGGAACGAGAAAACAGAAACAAGAATTGAATATGCGCGGGCTAATTTCAATTCTCATCATTCCAAAATGGCGTATTCTACTTTTCCGGTTAAGAAATATTTTTAACATTCTGTTCGCTCGCGGACAAAGTGTTGCCGCGATACGAGACGATAATTTCAACTGTCTCGTCTTGTCTCGTTATTGTAGGGCAAATTATCGTCTCGTCTCGTGTTTCGAAAATATTACACATTATCGTCTCGTCTCGAGTGTCGAGAATGCTACACATTCTCGTTTTCTCTCGTCTTTTTTCTGTCTTTTTCAGCTTTTTTATAGAAGTATTGTAAAAAATTTGACGTGCTTGCACATAAAGGTGCTTCTATACCTCCGGTGGATTGGTCAAGCAATCGGCTCGATGAATTTTCACGGTCGGAAAATGTACTTTCATGGCGGGTATTTTTGAATAAGTAAATGTTGAAAAGGTTTTTACTTGAAAATTTATTTAAAAAAATGATTTTATCATAGAAATTCTTTTGAAATTTATGTTAAAAAACATGTTTTATTTTAAAAGTTATCAAATTTTAATTCAAAATGTTTTAATTTTCCAAAGAAGTGTAAAAAGCCTAATGTTTTTGAAATGCTAGTACAGACGGTACAGACTGTTTGTTATGAATGTACATAACCTAGCGTTGTGTTGTCGTGCTTGTGATATTATTATTATATTCTAAATTTAATGATTTAATTATATTAAATAATAATGAACAGACAACACAACGCTAGGTTATGTACATTCATAACAAACAGTCTGTACCGTCTGTACTAGCATTTCAAAAACATTAGGCTTTTTACACTTCTTTGGAAAATTAAAACATTTTGAATTAAAATTTGATAACTTTTAAAATAAAACATGTTTTTTAACATAAATTTCAAAAGAATTTCTATGATAAAATCATTTTTTTAAATAAATTTTCAAGTAAAAACCTTTTCAACATTTACTTATTCAAAAATACCCGCCATGAAAGTACATTTTCCGACCGTGAAAATTAATCGAGCCGATTGCTTGACCAATCCACCGGAGGTATAGAAGCACCTTTAGGTCATGTTATTCAGTGGTCACGTGCCCCATATACTTTACTATGGAAAAACTTCACACTGAATAACATGACCTTAAGGTGAGATTTGGTAGTCTTTAGGTACTCGCACACCTCGGCTGTCGCCTGCGCAGGCAGAAGATCGTTCACACCTCACTTTTTCCGTTAAAAAATGAGGGAAGATTTGAATTTTAATAGATATTCAAATCTTCCCTCATTTTTCAACGGGAAAAGTGAGGTGTGAACGATCTTCTGCCTGCGCAGGCAGACAGACAGCCGAGGTGTG
The DNA here is from genome assembly GCA_032872505.1 of Leptopilina syphax. Lineage (NCBI taxonomy): Eukaryota > Metazoa > Arthropoda > Insecta > Hymenoptera > Figitidae > Leptopilina > Leptopilina syphax. Next base: position 9,989,110 of record CM065475.1, read on the forward strand.
CGAGTACCTTTACTTGTTTTGTTTATTATCAAATATCAAATGCTCCTGTGTCTTCATTCTTGGTTCCAGTGCTCATTAAAAAAACCCTGAAAAATGAATTAAATTTCAACTTTTAGTTGAAAAAGAGTGTATTTACTAAATATTATGTATAAAAAAATATAATTTATATAAAATATTTATAATTTCTTATATTTTGTTTAAAAAAAACTATTAAATGCAACGTAAACCATAAAAGATTTTAGTATACATATATCTATCATATTTTATATATATTAATCGTAACTATATATTTTCAGAATAAAACTTTGCCATTTAAAAAAAATTCTCGTCGAGAATTCTCGTCTCTCGTCTTGTATCGTTTTAGCGATAATTAAAAAAATACTGTCTCGTCTCGCCTCTCGCCATTATCGCGGCAACACTAGACAAGACGATTTCTGCAGTGTAACGTGTTTGTATTCATTTGTTGTATTTGGGAAGTTAGATTTGTGTCTACCCATGTATAGTCGGAAAATTCAAGAACACACCTTATCAATCGAGATTAAAATAAACATACGTGATAAGATTTTAACTTGATCATTTATAATTTTTTAGTATGAGATAGAAAAGAAAAACAACTCATCTATCTTACAATCAGTTCTTTCACTAGATGGAGAATTTTGATATGTATATATGTTTATAAATAATTTACTCAAAGCGAAAACAGTAAATTGTTAAAATTGTATGAATTATTAGGCATATAAATAAGATTTAATAAGAATTTTATAAAATTTACATAAAATAAAAATACATTTTTTTAGTTTATTTTTTTGTATCAGAGTCACTATCACTGCACGGATGAAGCAGGTATACTTATCCTTCTTTGTTCCATTTTTGAATGTACTTCTGGTCTACAAACCTATAGGATTTTCACTTGCACGGAATGACAATTATTCTTTCTGCATACTTTTAACAAAAAGTAATTTAAGAGGAAAAAGAAAATTTGGAACCGCGTTTCTGGATATATTTAAAAATAATCTTTCGGATTTTGGTAATTTAGAAAATATTCTTGTAAATTCTTACATTAAATGATTTTTAACTACAAAAAGAACATATTTTGTACAATTATTGATAGAAAGTAAATTTTAATCACAAGAAATTATTGAATTTGTGCGTTAAACGCTAACGTATTTTTCACATTGCGATTACATTCTTTAAGTAAGCATCGTCAATTATTAACAGCCATTTTATAATTCAATAATTGTAAATTCTAGTTCAACAAGTATTAAATATTTCTTTGTCGTGACTCAGTTTTAAATTTTTCCATGGAATTTGAAATCTCATTCCAAATTTTAAGCACAATTTAAAATGAAAGCTGTAATTAAACTACGGGTTTAAATAAAAAACTGAGTTCCAACTGGAAATTGAAATCTACAATTCAGAATCAAAATTCTGAATTAAATGTTCCGTTTTATAAAAATGCTATGAAAATCACTTTTGAATTTGACTTTCCAAGAGGAAAAATATATTTACAGCCATTTTCCTATTTTCTTTAAGTCTACTTTCTCAAAATTGATTTAAAGTACAGGAATAGCTTTGGAATGTGAAAGAAAAATGGTATTTTTTCTTCAATTAATGTTCGTAAGTCTCGCGAAAGGAATGGTTTACGTCTTGCTTTGTTTTTGAGATTTCTCCCCATCTCTTACTTTTTCGGTTTTAACGTTCGCTTTTTCTTCTGTAACTTTCTTGGGAGGCTTCTTTGTCTCCTCGGGGATGATTTTGTCATTTTTTGCTTTCGAAGTTGAAGCAAGTGACGGGAAAGCTTCTTTTAATGGAATTCGAGCAACGAAATCATTAAATGGTGAACCAATGAACAAATAATCTTTGTGAATAAATGCAGAACTTATACCAGTTACTTTACCATCAGTTCCATAAGCGACATCAATAATTTTTCCATTAGAATCTATTCGTAATATTACTGAATTATGAGAACCCAAACTGTTGACACTCGAAAAATGTCCAATTGAGTGAATAATTTTTTCTATGCATTCATTCGGATAGTAAGTTTGTACAAGTTTGAAAGGAGCTTCGATAGAGTACAACAATCTTACTAAGAGTTTTCGGATATTTGGATGAGGTGTCAGAGATTGGCTGATTTGAGGATTTTGCGAATCAGCGTAGGCAGCAAGTGTTATGAAAAATCCACCCTGTCCATCGCTATCTATATTGTCGGGCATACCAGGAAGTCCGTCGATAAATAATTCCTTTTTCCCTGTCTTTGGTCCCTTTAAGTTGTACTTGACAACACGAGAAATTGCAGTTTCAGCTACAAGAACGAAACTTTCATCGTCGCTTAAAATCACACCGTTTCCGAATCCAAGATTCTCCACAAGTATTTCATTTCTCTTTGTTTTAGCGTTATATCGTAGAAGCCTTGAAATCAATAAAAATATATATATTTTAAACATAAAAATTATATCATTAAAATTTTATTATTAAACAGGGTTGCCACACCTCAGAGAAATCAGGGAAATTTCAGGGAAAGTAGAATTTTTAAGGGAAATCAGGGAAAAGTTCGGGATTTTTATTAAAAGCACTTGAAAAAATTAAATTTTTAGAATTCACAAGAAAATTCTGAATTTTTGGTGTCTTTTTTGTTTGCCTCATAAACTATGAAACTACCACGAATTCTAATTTTTAATCAAGAATTCAATTATCTTTACAAATAGCAAAATTTTTCGCCAAAAATTCAATTACATTCAAAAATTTAAATAAAACTCATTGCAAAATTTCAATTACTTTCAAAAGTTTTTCTCAATTCAATAATATTTTCAATATTTACTATTTTCATAAAATTTATCAAAAGATTTAAATATTGAAAAAAATTATGATAATATTCTACGAAAACATTAAATTATTTTCATAAATAATAAAATTTCATTTAGCAATTCAATTATTTTCATCGCAGAATTTCATCATATTTTTAATACAAATTTAAACAAATTCCTCGAAAAATGCAATTATTCTTAAAAATTTTATTAAAACTTGACGAAAGAATTTGATTTTAAGAAACATTCAATTATTCAATAAAATAATCAAAATAATTCAAATATTTTCATAAATACCTTTTAATTCATCGCAGAAAATCAATTATTTTAAGGAATTTTAATAAAATTCTTTTCCAAAATTCAAGTATTTTGATAAATTTCAAAATTCTTCACAAGAATTCAATTCTTTTGAAAAGTAATAAAATACTTTGCAGAAATTAAATTATTTTCAAATCTTTTTTAAAAATTCTTTTCAAGAATTAAATTATCTTTAATTGAATTCTTAATAAAAATTAAATTTTAAGAAACATTAAATTATTGAATAAATAAAATAATAAATCTTTATATTTAAATAATTGAATTCTCGTAGAATTCAATTATTATTTTTCGTACTTTTAACTAACATTTCTGTACAGTTAATTTTATTGAAACAGTTTAATTGAATTTTTCTTTTGAAAATATTTGAAGCTTTTATTTTCTAATATATATTTAACTGAAGAATTTTCAAATAATCGAAATTTGTGTAAAATTGAATTGTGAAAAAATGGATTTGAAAATTCTCAAAGAACTTTTTCAAAAAATATTAAAAATAATTGATTTAAAGAAGAATTTTAGGTAAAAATTCTAGAAAATGTTAATTAAGTTGAAATGATGAAAATAATTTTGAAGAAGTTACAGTAAAAATATTCTTATAATATAAAATAATAATTTTGTCACTCGGACATCTTTAATTATCATAAAACATAAAGAAATTAAGAACATCTTAATTAAAAATAAATATAAATAAATTATTATTAAAAAATAATATCTAATGATTAAATATTTATTTAAAAAAGAAGTTATTGATGTTTTTGAATAATTTTACTTTTGAAGAAATTTGTAAATAAATGTAGAACATCGTTTTTAGTATCTAATCATTTTTAAAGTGAATCAGAATATTCTTTAGGGTCAGAGAAAAAGTCAAAATTCTGTCTAGAAATCAGAAAAAAACAAAATTCAATTTTTGTGGCAACCCTATTAAAATAAAATCTTTCGAGTTTGATTAAAAGTTGCCTGATTGTGGCTTACATTTCAAAAACTTACTTGAAAAAACTTTTATTTTTAAGCAAAGTCAATGAACTATTATAATTTTTAATTAAGTATTATAATCTTTGTTTAATTTAAGAGAAACTGAAAGAAAATTATTAAAAATAAATGTTGCATTATCATAAAATAGTTTTTTGTATGAAAGAAAAAAAATTAAATTTTGATTAATATATCATAATAAGTAATGAAAAAATAAATAATAATAATAAAAACCATAATAAATTACCTTCCACTTGGGTCCGCAAGGAATGTGTAAACTCCATCATGAAGAGAAAATTCGGTGCTTGAATCTGTCCAATAAATATCTCCATTACTTGCTACATCCAATGAGTTAATAATTTTTGGAATTTTGTTATCAATTGGTGTATTAATGTCAACAATTTTTTCATATTTTCCTGAAGTCACATCAAGTTTGAAAATTCCATAATAAGCATCAGCTATGAAAAGTTGACCATTTTTATCGAATCTCATACCTAAAGGTCTACCACAAATATTTTCTTGCCAATGACCGTCTAGAAAAATGTACCACAATTACAATTTAAATATTCACTAGAATTAAACATTAAAAAGAGTCAATTATTTTGGTTTTCAGACATTTTTTATGAAACAACCTTTAATTTTTAGTATAATTTATTTACTTTTTTTTTAGTAACTTTAGATTGACTTTAAAAGATAATTTTCTTATTTTTAAAATAAATTCTATTTGTTATTCAGAATAATTGACTTTCTTAATGTTACAGAAACAATAAAAATCAGTATGTATAAATAATCCCAGACTTTGCACTCGATAATTAATTTTAAAAAAAAGCAGCAAAAACTAGCTTTCAAACTAAAAAAGTAGTAAAAAAGTAGCTAGGTATCGAAAAATTAAACTATACGACAAAAAAACTCGTTTTAGACACTTCATAAAACTGACAAAAATTCCATTCTATATTTTATTTTCCTGACTTTTTCCTAATTTTCATCAAAAATATTTACTTCTTTCTTATCCTGCTAATTGAATTCCTGCAACGAATTATATTATTTATGAAAGAATTTAAATACATATTTACTGAAATAATTTAATTCTTGCGAAGAATTTTATAAAAATGTTTAAATAATTAATTTCTTTCAACTAATTTTAAGCAAATTCTTATTTAAATAATTGAATTCCTGGGAAATTTTTATTATTCATGAAAAGAATTGAATTCTTACGAAGATTTTTACAAAAAATTTTTAAATAATTGAATCCTACTGTTTGAAAATTTTATGAAAATAGTAGATACTAAAAATCATTGAATTGCGAAAAGTTTTTAAAAATAATTTAATTTTACAAAGAATTCTATTAAAAATTTGACAATAATTGAATGTATGTGATGCATTTTATTAAATTATTTTTGATAATAATTGAATTCTTGCGAACGATTTTATTTGAATTTTTTAAATAATTAAATTTCAAAGAAGAATTTTATTACTTTTAAAAAGTAATTAAATTCCTGTCAGGAAAATTGTTATTTTTGAAAATAATTGCATTTTGCAAAGAATTTTATTAATATGCTTCAAAATAATTGAATTTTCGGGAATAATTTTGTTATTTATCAAAATAATTGAATTCTTTTAAAGAAAGAATTCTTTTTTAATTGAATTCTTGGGAAGAATTTTATTAAAATCTAATACAATAATATTGAATTATTTTTAAAAAATTTAATTAAAATTGTATTTAAAATAACTGATTTCTTCCGAAAATTTTTTAAAAATATTTTAAAATAATTGAATTCCTGTGATGAATATTGTTATTTATGAAAATAATTTAATTTTCCAAAGAATTTTATTAAAATGCCTCAAAATAATTGAATTTTCGGGAATAATTTTGTTAATCATCAACATAATTGAATTCTTTCAAAGAATTATTTATGTAAATAATTGAATTCTTGAGAAGAATTTTATTAAAATCTAGAAGAATAATTGAATTATTTCAAAAAAATTTAATTAAAAATGTATTTAAAATAATTGCAGGGTGGCCGCTGGACCGGGAAAACCGGGAAATGACAATGAATCTGAAGTTACAAACGTTGATTCAACGAAAAACTTAAAAAAAAATTTTCTCAGGATATAAATTTTCCTTGTATATTTTTAATCCAAGTAAACTCTCCAAACCCTAAAATAAAAAAAAACGTGGGAAAAAAGTGATTTTTATTTTTTTTTTGTCAAATTTTTTCCAAAAATCACGAAATTTTAATTAAATCAATAGTTCCTCGACCCGGTAGTCATTTTTTTCTTTTGATAATAATTGTTTATTCTTATGTCGAGTGCCATTAAAAAAAATTTCCAAGTAGTTCCAAGTCGAGGAAAGCAGTGATTTTGGTTTTTCTGTCACGGATTTTTGAAAAATCTGAGCATTTCAAGTAATTTAATAATTCCTCGCCTCGGTAGTTACTTTTTTCTTTTGATAATTGTTTATTTTAATATTAGACGTTATTTAAAAAAAATTTAAAGTGATTCCAAGTCGGGGAAAGCAGTGATTTTGAATTTTTTTGTGTCACGAATTTTCCAAAAATCCCGAAATTATTGCAAATTAATCAATGATTCCTCGCTTCGGTAGTCATTTTTTCTTTGAATAATTGTTTATTTTGCCATTAGACGTTATTTTAAAAAAATTTCAAGTGATTCCAAGTCGAGGAAAGCAGTGATTTTTATTTTTTTTGTCGAATTTTTTCCAAAAATCACGAAATTTTAAGTAAATTAATAATTCCTCGCCTCGGTAGTTCCTTTTTCTTTTGATAATTGTTTATTTTAATATTAGACGTTATTTAAAAAAAATTTAAAGTAATTCCAAGTCGGGGAAAGCAGTGATTTTGAATTTTTTTGTGTCACGAATTTTCCAAAAATCCCGAAATTATTGCAAATTAATCAATGATTCCTCGCTTCGGTAGTCATTTTTTTTTTGAATAATTGTTTATTTTGCCATTAGACGTTATTTTAAAAAAATTTCAAGTGATTCCAAGTCGAGGAAAGCAGTGATTTTTATTTTTTTTGTCGAATTTTTTCCAAAAATCACGAAATTTTAAGTAAATTAATAATTCCTCGCCTCGGTAGTCATTTTTTTTTTGATGATTGTTTATTCTAATGTCGTGTGCCATTTAAAAAAAATTCCAGGTAGTTCCAAGTCAAGGAAAGCAGTGATTTTGATTTTTTTTTAATGAAATTCCAGGATTTTTGGAAAAAATTCGACAAAAAAAAATAAATATCACTGTTTTCCTCGACTTGGAATCACTTGAAATTTTTTTAAAATAACGTCTAATGTCAATATAAACAATTATCAAAAGAAAAAAGTAACTACCGAGGCGAGGAATTATGAATTTAAATGAAATTTTGGAATTTTTGGAAAATTCGTGACACAAAAAAAATTAAAAATCATTGCTTTCCCCGACTTGGAATTACTTAAAATTTTTTTTAAATAACGTGTAATATTAACATAACCAATTATCAAAAGAAAAAATTAACTACAGAGGCGGGGAAATTATTAAATTACTTAAAATTCCCAAATTTTCCAAAAATCCGTGACAAAAAAAACCAAAATTACTGTTTTCCCCGATTAGGAAACGTACAAAATTTTTTTAAAATTGCGTCTAATATTAAAATAAACAATTATCAAAAGAAAAAAATGACTACCGGGTCGAGGAACTATTAATTTAATTAAAATTTCGTGATTTTTGGAAAAAATTCAAAAAAAAAGAATAAAAATCACTACTTTCCCCGACTTGGAATCACTTGAAATGTTTTTAAAATAACGTCTAATGTTAAAATAAACAATTATCAAAAGAAAAAAATGACTACCGAGGCGAGAAATTATGAATTTAAATGAAATTTCGGAATTTTTGGAAAATTCGTGACACAAAAAAATTTAAAATCACTGCTTTTCCCGACTTGGAATTACTTAAAATTTTTTTTAAATAACGTGTAATATTAACATAAACAATCATCAAAAGAAAAAATTAACTACCGAGGCGAGGAATTATTAAATTACTTAAAATTTACCGAATTTCCATAAATCCGTGACAAAAAAAGCAAAATTACTGTTTTCCCCGATTAGGAAACGTACAAAATTTTTTTAAAATTGCGTCTAATATTAAAATAAACAATTATCAAAAGAAAAAAATGACTACCGAGGAGAGGAATTATGAATTTAATTAAAATTTCGTGATTTTTGGAAAAAATTTTTAAAAAAAAGAATAAAAATCACTGCTTTTCCCACGTTTTTTTTATTTTAGGGTTTGGAGGGTTTACTTGGGTTAAAAATATACAAGGAAAATTTGTATTCTGAGAAAATTTTTTTTTAAGTTTTTCGTTGAATCAACATTGGTAACTTCAGTTTCATAAATGACAGTGAATTTTGATCTTGACCGGGATTTCAGAAATTTTTTTTGAAATACACTGATTATTTTGTGAGAATAAATAGAAATATTTATTTTAAGACTTATTAATTATATTTCATTAAAAAAATTAAATGATCTTCTATAAAATCGTTTTATTTTGTCAGGAAATTTTATCAAAAGTAGGTACTATAAAAATATTCAATTTCTAGAATTTACAAGAAAATTATGAATTTTGTTGTCCAACGTAACATACTTAAAAAATAGTATATTTCGTAACGAGTGCGAGCAGTTGTCAATTTTTGAATGAGCACTTTTTTTGGAACAAACTGTAGGCGAAGCGAAGCTTCGCCTACAGTTTGTTCCAAAAAAAGGGCTCGTTCAAAAATTAGCAACTGTTCACACAAGTTACGAACGATATTTTTCATAACAAGGTGCAAAAAAGTGCCCTTTTTGCACCGCGTTATGAAAAGAATATATTAAATTTAATTTAAAATTTTTTTGTAATAATATTATAATAAAACAAATTTGAATTATTAAAAATTTGAATTAATTAGAACAAAAGTGATACGAAATTTATAAAAATTAATTTTTAAATAATGAATAAAGTAAATAAAATTTCTTTTCTTAGAAAATAAATTTTTAAAAAATCGTATTCTACATTAACATCAATTTGTTTTTTTTACAATTATTCATAAACAACTTTTTCTATATTTAAGAATGTTAAATTAATATTGATAATATTAATGTAAATTAAATTTTAAAAAGTTTCAAATTGAAGTTTTATAAAAGTTGAACAAGTGTAAAAGATTTTAATTAAAAATTCTGAATAAGTTAGTTTTTTGAAACATTTCTATTCACCTTTTTTTCAAATTAGTTATATTTTTAAATATATAATATTTAATTGAAAAACTTTCAAATTATTCAAAATTTCATGAACATGTCTTGTAAACAAGTGGATTTTAGAAATATTTTAGTTAAAATTTCTAGAAAATAGTTGAATTGAAATTTTGAAAATAATTTTTAATAAGTTACATTAGCAATTCTTAAAAATTATTTGAGTTTAAAGGATTTGAAATGTTAATTTTTTTTAAGTCTTCCTATGGAAAAATAATGGATAATAATTAAATATTCATTTCAAAAAATCTACTTAAATTCCAAAAGATTTTACATACATATTCAAGAAATGTATTATAAACTGTTTTGGAGTTTCAATTATTTTTAGAGTAAACTAAAATATTTTTAGGGCTTGGGAAAAAGTCAAAGTTTTGTCTAAAAATCAGGAAATTCTTTCAATCTTTCATGGAATAATTTATTTTCAGAGTTATTCTTTATGACCGGGAAATGACCGTGAATTTTTTTTTAAGAAAAAAGTAGCCACCCTTAATTGATTTCTTTCGAATAATTTTATTATAATATTTGAAAATAAATGAATTCCTGTGAAAAATTCTAATATTTTTGTAAATAATTGAATACTTCCAAAGGATTTAAAGAAACATTTTTTTAAATAATTGATTTTTTCGAGGAAATGAAATTAAATTTTTAAGAATAATTACATTTTTTCAGCAATTGCTGTAAAATTGTATTAAAAATAATTAAAATCCTGCGACGAGTTTTATTATTTATGAAAATAATTGAATTCTTGCGAAGAATTATATCAAAACTTTTTTTAAAAATTGAATTTACATGAAAAATGTTATATTATTATTAGTGAAAGTAATTGAATTATTGTGAAGAATTGTATAAAAATTTTGTTAAATAAGTGGTTTTTGCGAAATTTTATAAAAATACAAAAAATATTGAAAATAATTGAATTTCGAATATTTTTTGAAAATAATTAAAACATTTTAAAGAATTATTTAATTATAATTTTTGAGAATAGTTTCTTGATTTCTAGTGTTAGCGAATTTAAATTTTAAAGTAGTGGAAATTCTAAAAAAACAGAAATAGTAGCTTTTAGTGGATGAAATCTAAAAAAAGTATTCAAATAGTAGCGTAATATAAAAAAAGTATTAAACAGTAGGCTTTAGTAGTTGAGTGCAAAGCCTGTAATTCTTAATAAAATTGATTAAACATTTATGAAAATTCTTACCACATTCTTTTCCAAATTTCGCAATCGGAGAGACCTCTTGGTTTTCCTTTATTTCTACTACATAACCGCCACTGATTCCGGTGTAAAGTTTACCTTTGTATGATGCAAATGCCTCTGGTCCGTGTAATTTACCTTTCATTATTATTTCTGCATTATTTAATCGATTATTTAATCCCAAATTTCCTTCCAATTCCTTCGGAGTTGTTATTCTGTATTCAAGGAACGTAAAAATTACAAATATTATTTAGATATGAAAATTACTAAGTAATTCCTGAAAGACTTTAATTTATAAAATTCTTATCACACAAATATTAAAATAATAAAAAATTATTCATACACAATGTATCTTCATTATGTGGAATTATAATTTTTAAACAATAGTAAAAATAAATTAAGTATTAAAGTCAATGTATAAATAATCAAGAAATTTAAAAACTTGATAAATTATGAATTAATTACTCACGTATATTCTGTAAATTTAGCCTCGGGAGGATAACCAGGGGCAAATGTAAGAATGGCGAAAATCACTCCGATATAAATAATTCCGGCTCCAATTGATTTTAAATAACCCATCTTGTAAAAAAACTGAATTCTCTTAACAGGTAAGAAAATTTTACTGTCAAAGAAAACTGTAAACTCGTAACGTTTTTTATAATCACATATATATAGATAGATATAAAGAGGAGCTCTGTTGATGAACGTCAGTTGAAGTAACTTAACTCTAGTTAGAATTTCTGATTCAAAGAAACCTGTTACCGCTATATCACGGATATCACGGGTCAGTTCTTCATTCTTCGAGGTCAATGGACTGTCTCAAGAATTGTACACGTATTCGATTTCTTTTAAGGTCAAGAACATCCTGTTATATCTTATATATTTCTTGTTTATTTCGAGTCGGGACAGACAATTTTTATAGATAAAAAAAGAAATGTATGTGCATAATTATTTATCGCGTGTATCAGCTGCAAAAAATAAACCTCAATCAACCAATGAATGTGTTATGTTGAAGATGCGTCGTGTCATGGTTAGGTTCCAAGATCAAGGACAAAAATAAATGAGAATGTAGAAAATTATGAAAGTGTAATTGTGTGGTAAAGTGTAATTGTCAACAATCTAAAAACATATTATGCATACAATTAATACTATGTTCATAAGAAAAATATTTGTTTTAATAAAGATATAATATGATTTCAATTTAATGTAATGTCATCGCTGGTTATCGCTGGTCATCGCTGTCTATTGTCTATTATTTTAGGAACGATTATATACAAAATTTGAAAAATAAAATATTGGAATTAAAAATAATCCTTTTCACATAATAACAATAATAATAAAAAAATTTATTTATCTGTATGAATTCTAAATTTCCAATTCTTTCAATTCTTCTTAAAAGAATAAAAAAGACAGGTTATAATTTTGCGGGAAAAGTTTGAAATAACCCAAATAACCTCAAGTCCGCCATGAACGTGTAATTTACAGTGTTTTACAGTTCGTTACGTAAACTTTGGATAATATTTGTAGGGATGGACGATACCTAAATAAAGTATCGATTCTCCAAAAGTATCGATTCCTAAGAATCGATTCTTTTTGAAAAGTATCGAGGAATCGAGTACAATACTAATAGCGTTCTTTTTAAATATAAAAATAATAATAAACAATATCAATTAGACATAATAATAAAATGATATTAATATTAATTTAAAATCTTAAATAATTGTAAAGAATGAAAGCATTTTTAATAAATTGAAAAGTATACATTTCTTTACAAGATTTCAAACCAAATTTTTATAGGTTCACATTTATTAATTAAGTGGAAAAAGGACTCAAAATCGAAAAAAGTTAAAATCGTTAAAATTAAAAACACGTTATTCGATTCTCCCACAAATAAGTATCGATACCAAAAGAATCGATACTGTCAAGAATCGAAAAAAGTATCGATTCTCAAGATGGAATCGGGGCGATTCCAAACAGCATCGAGTAGAATCGTCCATCCCTAAATATTTGTCTGGGTTGCATACATTTGTATCAGAATGAAAAGAGCAGAATGACTATTATGTCGAATTCACAAAGGTAGAATCTGTAACTTTACGAATTTGTTTTTATCGAATAAAAAATTTAAGAAAATTATTTTCACGCATTAACATTGACATAATTTTTATTTTTACTAAACAATAATTGATAGAATTTTAAAATAGTCGATTTCTTATTTAGTCGAAAGTTTAAAAATCCGAAATTTAATTAAACCTAATTTTATTTTGTCGAATGGTGGTTCAATATAATGTGAATATTAACGAAATTTATTATAGCCGAATTTATAACTAACCTAAATGTAACTGAACCGAAAAGTAATATTACATATTCCTTATTCTATAGAAATTAAAAGTGTTCGAATTATCATTTAATCGAATATTTATTATATAGAATTAATTTTAATCGATATTTCAAAATCTCGAAATGCAAATTAATCTAAACTAATTTTTAAGGAAAATACAACTAAGCGAATTTCTAATTATCCGAAAACTAATTTGGTAGAAAATTTTTGTGGGTGAATTTAATTTGAGCCAAAAAGCAAGTAGCCGAAACGTCATCTATTATAATCTTAAAATGGCGAAAAAGCTATTTGTAAGAATGGTTAAATAGTCGAAACGCCATCTATTCGAATTGTCCAGTAGACGATTCGTAAATTTAGCCGAATGGAAAAAACGTCGAATGGACAAAACGTCGAATTTTGAAAACATCGAATTCTCAAAACATTGAATTGTCAATACGTCAAATGTTTAAAACGTCGAATGCTAAAAACATCGAATCGTCAAAAGTTCGACAAAATTTGATTGATCTAAGTAAAGATTTCTTTGTTTTAAGTTAATGTTTACATAGATCAAACAAATTTTGTCGAACTTTTGACGATTCGATGTTTTTAGCATTCGACGTTTTAAACATTCGACGTATTGACAATTCAATGTTTTGAGAATTCGATGTTTTCAAAATTCGACATTTTTGTCCATTCGACGTTTTTTCCATTCGGCTAAATTACGAATCGTCTACTGGACAATTCGAATAGATGGCGTTTCGACTATTTAACCATTCTTACAAATAGCTTTTTCGCCATTTTAAGATTATAATAGATGACGTTTCGGCTACTTGCTTTTTGGCTCAAATTAAATTCACCCACAAAAATTTTCTACCAAATTAGTTTTCGGATAATTAGAAATCCGCTTAGTTGTATTTTCCTTAAAAATTAGTTTAGATTAATTTGCATTTCGAATCGAGATTTCGAAATATCGATTAAAATTAATTCTATATAATAAATATTCGATTAAATGATAATTCGAACACTTTTAATTTCTATAGAATAAGGAATATGTAATATTACTTTTCGGTTCAGTTACATTTAGGTTAGTTATAAATTCGGCTATAATAAATTTCGTTAATATTCACATTATATTGAACCACCATTCGACAAAATAAAATTAGGTTTAATTAAATTTCGGATTTTTAAACTTTCGACTAAATAAGAAATCGACTATTTTAAAATTCTATCAATTATTGTTCAGTAAAAATAAAAATTATGTCAATGTTAATGCGTGAAAATAATTTTCTTAAATTTTGTATTCGATAAAAACAAATTCGTAAAGTTACAGATTCTACCTTTGTGAATTCGACATAATAGTCATTCTGCTCTTTTCATTCTGATACAAATGTATGCAACCCATTTGTCTATTGTGGACTCGACCTAATATTACCTCTCAGCATCTTTGGCTACCCTACTCTGTACTTCTGTAGAAACTATAGCAAAACGAGCAAAACTATAGTTTGTTCCACTTATCACCTGTCAGTGAAATCTCTTATTTACAATCAGGATATTTATTTTTTTAAAGCATCATATTTTAAAATTTTCAAAATCAAAATGTTAACAGTTAATGTTGATGCTGGTGATTCATTGAAAGCAGTTTTTACTTCATATGATCCATTAACAGTTTCTCAAATTTGGGATCAAATTGAACAAACAAATGTAAGTATATTTTATGTATTTCTATTAAAATTCAACACTTATAATAACAATTCTAATTCTACTGATTTGCATAACAAGAACAAATTTTGAAATCTGGATATTATAAATAACGTCTTATTATTAAATATTGATAGGAATTGAAATGCGCAAATTTTGTAAACATAACCTAAATTGACAAAATTACAGGAATAGGAAATTTAATACAGTGCCTAATATCACGGTGGCAGTAAAGTCAGGGAAATGTCAGGGAAAAAAATATTTTGTCAGTAAAGTCAGGGAAATGTCAAGAAAAAAATTTTTTGTCAGTAAAGTCAGGGAAATGTCAGGAAAAATTTTTTTGTCAGGGCAATTAAAGAAGAAGGTAAATGTCAGGAAAAAAAAATTTTTTGGCAGTAAAGTCAGGGAAATGTCAGGAAAAATTTTTTTGTCAGGACAATTAAAGAAATTAAGACGGTCATGCAATACAGTTTTTGCTCTAAACAAAAAAATTTTTGTCAGGGAAATTCGTTGTTATGTCAGTAAAATGTCAGGAAAATGTCAGGGAAATTGATAAAGTCAATCTTGCGGCCACCCTGAATATATATCAGATTAGATTCAAAAAGAAGCTTTAATGAGAAATGATTTGGAGAGATTGTTAACTTCTTCCTTTAATAAATAATATTATTATTAATAGTTTTTTCAAAAAAACCAAAAATTCTAATACAAAACCTTCAATTTTTTCCATTTCTGACAATAATTTCTTTTTAAATTACTTAATTTTTGAAGAACTATCATAAAATTATTACTTAGAAATTATTTAATGAATAATTTTATTTATACATTTCAAAATTAATTGAATTTTAAAAGAGTTGCGTTTACAATTTTCATAAATAGATGAACTTCAAAAGATTTTAATTTGAAATTTTGTAAAAATTCAATTTTCAATGAATTTAATTAGAAATTTTAAAACACCTAGATTTTTAAAAAAAATTTTAATAACTCAAATTCTTCTGAAATTAGTTAAATTTTTAAATAAATAGGTATATTTAATTGACTGTTAAAAATAATGGATTTATAGAAGAATTTTAATTAAAAACACTTAAAAAATGAATTTTGAAGTAATTACAAATGATTGCAGAAATGCAATTATTTTTCGAAAGTAATAAAATTCTTCGCAGAAATTCCATTATATTAAAAAATTTAAATAAATTCTCGTCAATTAAATTCAATTCTCCTTATAAATAATAAAATTCTTCTTCGAAATTCAATTACTTTTAAAAATTTTAATAAAATTCTTAGAAAATTTCAATTATTTGCAAAAATTTTCCTAAATTCAATAATTCTCAATATCTACTATTTTAATAAAATTTTCCAAAAGCATTCTATTATTTAAAAAATTTTTTTATTAAAATTCTACGCAAACGTTTAATTATTTTTATAAATAATAAAACTCATCGCAGAATTTCTGCGAAAATGTTTTCGTTCTTATGCACACTTATACGCGGAACAAAGCAGACTAAACACATTGATAGGCGCTTCTGGGCGGAGTCCAAGGCAAGTCTAGTGCCGAGTCCCATACTGAATATAATGTGAGCAGATCTTCTAGTGACCTACATTATTACTTTTATTTGTCAAAATATTTACTTTTATTGGAATATTCAATTTGAAACTAAATATAAAATCTAAAAATGAAACAACTGAAAATATTAGAATACTTTGAATTTTATAAAACTTCTCACTGGGATTTTTATTATTCTTTAGATATTTAAACGTCAAATCTCTTTAAAAATTAAATATAAGTCCTTTGCCATTTTTACTAAAATGATTTGTTTTAAAACGTTTAAAGAAAGGGATTATATTTAAATATCTACAGATTAAATAAAAATCCCAGTGCAAAGATTTTTAAAATTCAAAGTATTCTCTATTTTTTACATATTATTTCATTTTAGACTTTACATTTAGTTGCATAAATTCAACATTACAATAAAATATAATAACAATTAGGCATTGCACAACCGGCTAAAAACAAAATAAACACACACCTAACCTCAAAATGAGATCAAACATTTCACATAGATATTCTTCCACATTCATTTGTAACACTAGAACTTTATTACAAAACTGCACTCACTATTATATTTAAAACTAGAATTTTTATTAATTGAAACAATTAATACACTACGAACTACACCGAGACTTCCGTGTATATATCAAAAACGAAGAAACTGAACAAACGCGGGCGCAGGCGCGCCACAGAGTTTCGCATTCCTAAAAACTGTTTGGGAATGAATCTAATGACTCTCGCACAGAACAGTCCCCGTTTAAGTGAACGTTGATACAAAGTTTGTAACAATTGAGTAGCTGAATTAAAATAAATACAAATAATAATAATTGTACCTAATTCTTTTCACCTTTGAATTAATTACGGAATCTGATTGCACTTGTTGAAAGAAGACTATTGGCGTTTATTAAGATATTTAGCATTGATCTTCATTGAAAATCATTCCTAAACTTTTTGGGATTGAAATCTAAAATTTAATATTCCTCCCTACGATAATAGAAATTACTCAAATGATTTTATATTCAGTCCTAAATCTGAATTTTCATTTTTCTCCGTGTAGAATATCTCGAAAAATGTAATTATTTTTAAAAATTTAATTAAAATTCGTCCAAATAATTTAATTATTTAAAAATTTGTTGATAAAATTCTTTATGAGAATTCAATATTAAGGAACATTCAATAAATTATTTATTTTTAGGGGAGACTGGGGCGAAAAGTTAAATTGTGAAAACAGTTAAAATTCATTATCTTTCGAACGGAAATAGTTAGAGCATTGCAATTTTAACTACAGAAGGGTGTTATCACCCTGAATAAATGTCCGGAGTTATGTGACATTCTGATAATATTTGTGGTGTCCATATTTAAATTTTTTTTCACCCTACTTTTGAAAATTTTTTTTTTAATTTTCGTTTTTTGGGTTTATTTGTTTAAAAATGATTTATTTGACATTAGGCAAGTACTTTATCAAAAAACAAGACCGCTCACGTGAAATAATTTTTTTTTTTTGAAATTTCAATTTATTAACTTTATAACTATTCTAAAGCTTTTGTTAAGTAAACAAAGATCTTTTATTAACTAAATTACTTGTTTACGTATACTTTAACTTATCTACTACTTAACACCTATCAGAAAATAGTTTTAGTAGGCTAAAAATAGAATTTAACTTTTTGCCCCAGCCATTTAACTTTTCGCCCCAGCATGGGGCAAAATGTAAAAAAAACAAAATTTTCAAAAAGGGACAAAACATGTATTGTATGCGAAAATATCAAAACCTTTTTTATTGAAAGTTGTAGGGGACAAGTTGCCCTACAATATTGATGTATAAATATTTGCATCTAAGCGGATTATATTGTCTAAAAAAAATCATTTATGCAAAATTTAACTTTTCGCCCCAGTCTCCACTATAGTTAAATAATTGAACTCTCGTAGAATTTTCTAATAGAAATTGATTTAAAAGTGAATTTCAGTTAAAATTTTACATAATAATCGAATATCAAAAGCATTATAGCATAAATTTTTAGAAATAATTGAATTTTTGAAAGAGTTTCAAATTGAAATCTTTGAAAATCTGAATATTTTAGGTTTTGAACTAACAATTCTGTAGAATTAATTTTTTTCAAAAAGTTTAATTGAAATTATATTATATGTAATTGATTTAATGAACAGTTTTAGTTAAAAATTCTAGAAAATAATTGAATTGAAATGATAAAAATATTTTTGAAGAAATTACAGTAAAAATCTTTCTTATAGTAGATAATAATGATCTCATCACTTGGTAAAATAAAAATTTCAATAATACTTCACTAAATCACTTTATTTCAATAATAATTCCATTATTTACAAATTTTTTTATAAATTTCTTCTCAATCATTTAATTAATTTCATAAATAATAAAATTTCTACAGGGATACAATTATTTTCATAAATAATATGTAAAACTCATGGTAGAATTTTAATTATTTTTAATACAATTTTAATCGAATTCCTCGAAAAATTTAATTATTCTTAAAAATGTTATTAAAATTCTTCAAAAGAATTCAATTATTTAGAAATTTATTGATAAACTTCTTTATAAGAATTCAATTTTAAGAAAGGGAGCGTTCACAAATGAAAACGTGACATCATTTGTGAATGCTCACAAACATGCAATTATTCAATAAACTAGCCAAACTATCCGCGCGGGAATGTTGTATTACACTGTTTATTGTAAACAATTTCAAGTCATTTTAATTTAAGTAATTTTTAAAGAAATACTTCTTATTATGACACATAACTGAAAAACTAATTAGAATTAAATTTTCAAATTATATTATATTTGTAAACTTCAATTAAAGTACATAAAAAACTTAAACAAATTTTAATACTAATTTCAAATTTTACATCAGATTTTCAAAATTGAAAATAATTAAACTTTCTTGTACGAAGTAAATTGAATTTCGCAAAAATTGATATTTGATACCTAAATTAAAAATAATCTTCAACTTTTTGAACAAAGAATATAAATTATATTTTTTTTAGAGAATTTCCACTATTTTAAATTCGCTAATTTTCAAAAAAATTTCGAAAAAATCAATTATTTAACAAAATTTTATGCAATTTATTTTTCACAATAATTCAATTACTTTCACTAATAATAAAATTTTTCATTGAAAATCAATTTAAAAAAAAAAGTTTTTTGATTAAATTCTAAGCAAGAATTTAATTATTTTCATAAATAATAAAACTCATCGAAGAATTTCAATTATTTTCATTACTATTTTAAATTAATAATCGAAAAATTCAGTTATTTTCACAAATAAAGTTTTCACACAAGAATTCAATTATTTTAAATAATGAAATTTTCATAATATTTATTATATTTCGAAAAAAAATAATTATTTAAAACAATGTTTATAAAATTCTAATGAAGAATTCACTTACTTTCAAAAATAATAAAATTTTTTACAGAAATTCAATACTTTTTATATATTTTAATAAGCTTTTCCGCAATAATTCAATTATTTTCAAAAATAATAAAATTCTTCTCTGTAATTCAATTATTTTTGAGAATTATAATAAAATTCTATTCAAATTAAAAACTATCCAATTATTTTCATAAATAATAAAATTTATAGCAGGATTCCAATTATTTTTAATACAATTGAATTGCTCAAAAATTTAATTATTCTTAAAAACTTAATTTCAATTCCTCGACAAAAATAAATTATTTAAAAAAAATGTTTTTTTTTTAAATTCTATGGAAGAATTGAATAATTATTTTCAAAAATTTAATCAAATTGTTCGAATGAAATTAATTGTTTTAAATACAATTTTAATTAAATTTTTTTGAAATAATTCAATTTTTTAAAATTTTAATAACATTTTTTCTAAGAATTCAATTATTTAGGGGAGAGTCCCCATTTGTGAGACACCTCCAGTTGTGAGACAGTCAATTTTTTTTAACATGCAATATTAAAAAGCCGACACTGTGTGTGATAATCGACTAAAAAGCGTTTTTTCAAAAAATGCAAAGTACTTTTTTTCCAAGTTAATTAATTGGAAAAGGTAAATGTAATGCATTTTCTTTTAGTGTTTTCCTTATATTTTGTGATGCAATATTGCATTGTTCCAATCTACGGTTGAAAATAATTTAATTTTCCTTTTTCAAAATAGCGCCAATTTCTGGGTGTGAGACACAGCATATCACCAGTTGTGAGACGGTGTCAACACCCATCTGGGCAGTATAAAAAATACGACTTTGCAGGCATACTATTTAAATGTTGTTTTGATTTTTTTCTAGTATTTTTGGGCATGTCAAGTGGAAAAAAGTCAATTGATTCAGAAGAAATCAATTTTAATGCTCTTGTTGAAGCTATTAAATTGTGTTTATTTGATAGTCATATTTTGGCGAATAAATATTATTATTTAGTATATAATAATATATATTATTAATATATTTAATTATTTCTACTAAATATAACGTTTTATGTCAAACTTATTAAATTTTAGCAATTTTTAATGAGTGTCTCACAACTGGAGACATTTTTTTTTTTGAAAAAAGCGATGTGCTCGGAAAGTGTATCGTAAAATTTTTTGAGTTCATCGAAACACTATACTTTCTTTTAATAAAAGTTGCGTATTTCTGTTACCTTTCGAACGGTGTATTTTATTTACAATTTCGTTTACCCGTTTACAATTTACGGGTCAAAAATAAAACCCGTCTCACAGCTGGAGACTCTCCCCTACACATATAATTTTTCGAAAGAATTCAATTATTAAAGATAAATAAAAAAATTACTCCCGAAAATTCAATATTATTTTGAGGTATTTTAATAAAATTTTTTTCAAAATTCAATTATTTTCATAAAGAACAATACTATTCATCACAATAATTCAATTATTTTTAAAAATAATAAATTTCTTCTTGAAAATTCCATTATTTCAAAAAGTTCTAGTAAATCGTTTGCAAGAATTAAATTATTTTCATAAATAATAAAATGTTTTTTAGAAATTTAATTATTTTCAACAAAATTTAATCAAATGAATTTGTCCTAAAAACATTGAAAATTTTTAAGGTCCTGAAAACATTCTAAGTTAAAAAAATTTAATAAAATTTCCCACATACATTCAATTATTGACAAATTTTTTAATAGAATTCTTTATAAAATTTAATTATCTTTAAAAACTTTTCGCAACTCAATGATTTTCAATATCTACTATTTTCATAAAATTTCCAAACAGAATTCAATTATTCATAAAATGGTTTGTAAAAATTCAATTCTTTTCATGAATAATAAAAATTTTCATCAATTCAATTATTTAAATTATTAAATTAGAATTTGCATAAAATTATTCGAAAGAAATGAATTATTTAAAAATTTTTATAAAATTCTTCGCAAGAATGAAATTATTTTAAATTCTTTCATGAATAATAAAATTCGTAGCAGAAATTCAATTTATTAGCAGGATAAGAAAATAGTAAATATTTTTTATGAAAATTAGGAAAAAGTCAGGAAAATAAAAAATATGGAATGGAAATTTTGTCATTTTTGTGAAGTGAATAAAACGAGTTTTTTTTCGTTTTTTTTGACATTAAAAAAAAATAAAAATAACCCACAAAAATTAATATTCAAAACAAACAAATGAATGCAGATAATTTGCTAACGGAAAGGAAACTTACGATTATTATAATGTATATTGTTTTTTTTGTATTTAAATAATTGAATTCTAGTAGAATTTTCTCATAAATATTGATTTAAAATTGAATTTCAGTTAAATAAAATTCTTCTTAGGGATTCAATTATTTTCACAAATAATAAAACTCATTGCAGAATTTCAATTATTTTTAATACAATTTTAATCGAATTTCTCGACAAATGTAATTAGTTCTTAAAAATTTTATTAAAATTAGTCGAAATAATTCAAATATTTAAAAATTTGTTGATAAAATTATTTATGGGAATTGAATTTTAAGAAACATTCAATTATCCATTAAATTATTTATTTTTGTATTCAAATAATTGAATTCTAGTAGAATTTTCGAGTAAAAATTGATTTAAAAATTAATATCAGTTAAAATTTTAGATAATAATTGAATAGGTATTAAAAGCAATATAGCGTGAATTTTTAAATGAACTTTTTTGAAAAATTTTAATTGATTTTTTTTATAGTATTTTAAGTCTTTATTTTTAATACTTATTTAATTAAAGAATTTATGAATAATTGAAATTTTGTAAAATTGAATATTGTAAACAAATGGATTAGAAAATTGTTAAAAAACTTTTTTGAAAATTTTTAAAAATAATCGATTTAAAGAAGAATTTTAGTTTGTAAATAATAACAAATAATTATTGTATTGTTTGTAAATAATAAATAAATAGTAATAATAATAATATCTTGTAAATAATAAATGAATTGTAAATTATTTTTTTATCACTCGGTCATCTTTAATTCTTATAAAACATGAAGAAATCAATGACTCCGAGTCGAAGACTCGGAGTTATCGATATCTTCATGTTTTATTGTTATGAAAAATTTAGTTTATAGTTTTAAGCAAAATGTTCTTTTATTTTACTCCGACTGGTTATATTTTTGTCAGTAATTGGTCCGTAAAGTCCGTATTTTTAAATACTTTCACTGGTTTGAGCCCCGGTTATTTTACAAGAATATTTAATGTAAGAATATAAAGTTTTGGAGATATGAATCTATTTTTACAATAATTTAATTTTTAATAAAGGAATATAGTTTATTGATACAATAAAAACATGATTTAATTTGTAAAATTACGTAATTTATTGATGATGTATTTGCGTTTTTTTCAGGGGACAATTTGTAAAGGAAATTTTTACATAATTTATAATGGACGTCTTGCAAGTGATACTGACATTCTATGTAGTGGTTCTGCTATTGTCAAACCTAGATTTTTTGGAGGAAAAGGTGGATTCGGTTCTATGCTTCGAGCGATTGGGGCTCAAATTGAAAAGACGACGAATCGGGAAGCTTGTAGAGATCTCAGCGGCAGGCGACTACGTGACATCAATGAAGAGAAAAGGTTAAAAATATGGTTAGAGAAACAATCAAAAAGTAAAGATGAAGCTTCTGAACGGAAAAAGAGAAAACTTGATAAACTTTGTTCAGAGCCAAAACATGAATTCAAGGATCAGAAATACGATAATGAACGATCTGTTCTAACTGAAAGAGTTGCCGACGCGGTTGAGGAAGGTTTCAAAGCAGCTGCTTCTACGTCTGGACTTAAGAGACCCTCTGAAACTGAAAAAGCAATTAACAAAAAGAAGAAAATCACCTTGGGTTTCGGTTTAGATCTTGACTCCGATGAGTTAGAATCTTCTGAAGATGATACCAGTGAACCTCAAGAACAGAAACAATCAGTTCAAGAAGTAAATAATGATTCTGATGATGAATCGGCCTGCAATGATAAAAAATCACAATTAATTGAAAATCCTGAGAAAAATGTAAGCCATGAAAAGTTAGAAATAATTACCAAGTCTGTTGAAAACAAAATGGAAGTTGATGAATGTAAAATGAATTCAAAGGAGGTAACTACAGTTGAAAAAACAGAGTCTATTGTAACTAATTAGTAATAACTTACCAAATTAGTAATTTTTCTAATTGTTATTATTAATTCTTAAGTAATGTACAATTGAATAATTAATGGAATTTATTTGTTCTGTTGTAAATAAATAAAATATTTTCAGTTTTTATTTATTTAAATTAATAAACAAACTGTAAAATCTATAGTAACTTATGAATTTTTTACAATATGTAGTAAGTAAATTTTACTAAAATATGTAATAGTGTAATAAAATTTTTTATTAGTTTAATATTTTGTAAATAATTGTAAACACTATAGATTTATGTGTTATATTAAAACATTTCCTTGGTTCAACGTCTTGAGCAGTATGTACACTAAAAATATAAATATATATATAAATTAGGGCGGGGTTTGACCCACCAAATTTTTTTGATAAAGCTGGGTAGTTGAAATCCTGCGCAACTTCTGCTCCAATCTTGCGTTTATACGTAAGCCGAGCTACAAATCTTTTCTACTTAAAATATGATATTTTTGATGACAAGAAACCAAATAAAACGTCTCCCAAAATGCACAACTCATCAGGACGCTATCTAGGCAAACTTATTTTACTAAATTTAAGATAACTTTCTTTCCCGATCTAGAAATTGTTTCCCCGAAAAATATGTACTTTTTAATGCCAAAAGAAATGAATTAAAACGTTTCCCGAAAAGCACAACTCATCAGGGGCCAGGGTGGCCACTGACCGGGAAAAACCGGGAATTAGCCTGGAATTTTATACACCGGGAAAAAGCCGGGATTTTTAATAAAAACCGGGAATTATGACATTTACAGACAAAATCGCTGAATCTATTATTAATTATTTATTAATAATATTAATAAATATTTTAAAACTAATTAACAAGAAATTTTAATAGTTGCTATTTAGTATATTATATTTATAAATACATTATTTAATGAAATTTAAAAACAATACAAAATAATGCCTTTGCCCCACACGCTGGGGCAGCGACGTTTTCGCTTATATTTCTAAAAGAAAACATTTATAAGCCTTAAAAAAATTAACAAGTGATATTTATTAGTATAATATTTACGAAACATAAGGTTAACAACATATTATTAAAAGAATTAAACTATTTAAATAAAAAATAAAAACTTTTAGTGATTTTAACCTTATATTGTGAATTCAAGTCTTTATTGTTTTATCCTTATTAATAAAATCAGACTTTTGTCTGTACATTGCATAGAATTCAAAATTTCTATTATATTCCTTCTTTTTACACTCTAAGAAATGCGAAAATACTATTAAGAAAATTTTGTGTGTATGTGTGTGTATATGTGTATTAGGGTGTCCGTTATTTACCAAGTTGTTTATATTTCTTGCGTCGCCCCCTAAATTCTTAGTTTACCATCTAAAACAAAATGTCAGACCTAAATATTCACAATAAACCTTGCCCCAAAGACGATACATTTCCCATTTAAAATACATGGGATTTTGCTACTTTTTACAAATTAATTTTTTTTTCGTTAAATATTTAATTTTACATTAATGACAAATATATATTCTTATAGGAAATTTAACGCTCTAAAAAATGTTTTTTATGATTTTTTGATAAATTATCTCCTCTAAGAGTTATTTAAAGTTAAAGTTCAACACTGTAAATTTTAAGATTTTTGTACTTTTACGGCAAAATTATTATGAAAGGATCCATGTTAAATCATGCAGGCATTCCGACGATATAAATTGCGAATTATTTTCGCAATGACATATGTTACACTGAAAAAAAAAATTATTTGAATCAAATAAAAATTATTTGATTCAAATAAATCATTTATTTGGTTATATTCCAATAAATGTGTATTTGAACCAAATACATAAATATTTGAACTAAATATTTTATATTATCGCACCAAATAATTATTTATTTGAATCAAATACAAACAATTCAAATCAAATAAATAGAATATTTGAATCTAATAAATAATTATTTGAATCAAATTCAAAAATTATTCAACTCAAATATATATTTATTTGACCCGAATATTTTATTTAATTGTATCAAATAACTATTTATTTGAATCAAATACAACTAATTCAAATCAAATAAATAGAATATTTGAATCTAATAAATGATTATTTGAATCAAATTCAAAATATATTCAACTCAAATGTATATTTATTTGACCCGAATATTTTATTTAATTGTATCAAATAACTATTTATTTGAATCAAATACAACTAATTCAAATCAAATAAATAGAATATTTAAATCTAATAAATGATTATTTGAATCAAATTCAAAATATATTCAACTCAAATGTATATTTATTTGACCCGAATATTTCATTTAATTGTATTAAATAACTATTTATTTAAATCAAATTCAAATTATTTTAATCAAATAAATCGAATATTTTAATGTAATAAATAATTATTTGAATCAAGTATGAAAATTATTTCATTCAATATTGATAATTTCAACATCAACAAATATTAATAAAAAAATAACTAATTGCAAAAGATAAATACTGATGACAATTCATTGATAGTTCACTTTCACATTTTTTTATACACTTAAACGCAATTTTTATTACATACACATTTGAAAAATCCTAACGCTTGGGGGTACGAACCCACGCCTAACCGAATATTCACGCACCGAAGTCACGCACGCTAACCACTATACTACGCTCGCATGGGACTCTCAAATCTTAAACACTCTCATGTCTCACTAGCTGAAATAAAACTTGTAGAATTACTACAAGGCAGTGAACAATTTTGCCGCTATATTTTCAATACTTTATTCAATGTATATTTACGAATATATTTCAATATTTCTTTAAAAAATCAACTTATTGTAATATTTTTATTTATATATTTTTTCATAATATTAATTATTATGTCAATAATAATAAATTTATATAGTAATAATATAAATTTATTTGTAATAATTATAAATAAAATAAATTTATTGTGTCAAATAATTTTTATTTGCATCAAATAAACGAAATATTTGGGTTAAATAAATGAATGAATAGTTTCAAGTAACTCATTATTTTCGTTTCAAATAATTATTTAATTGATTGAAATATTTTTTTATTTGTCTTGATAAAATGTATATTAGCTTTAAATAATGAATTATTCGGATTAAATATTCCAGTCTATTAGAATCAATAAAATAAATTTACTGAATCAAATAATTCTTACTTGCATCAAATAAATGAAGTATTTGAGTGAAATAAATGAAAGAGCAGTTTCAAATAATTCATTTTTTTCGTTTCAAATAATTATTTAATTGATTGAAATATTTTTTTATTTGTCTTGATAAAATATTATATTAGCTTTGAATAATAAATTATTCGGAGCAAATAATTCCGCTTATTTGAATCAATAAAATAAATTTATTGTGTCAAATAATTTTTATTTGCATCAAATAAACGAAGTATTTGAGTGAAATAAATGAAAGAATAGTTTCAAATAATTCAATATTTGTATTAAATAAATTTATTTATTCAATTCAATTAACTATTTATTTGAATCAAGTACGATTTATTTGGTTCAAATAAGTATGATTCAAATAATTGCAGATATTTAAATCAAATACATATTTTTTTGATCCAACTAAAAAGTATTTAAATCAATTAAATATTTTTCAAATATTTTGAATTATTTGAATCAAATAAATTTTTTTTTCAGTGTATCCTTTTCAAAAAATAATAAAATGCGTATTTTTCTTAATTTTGAATAGGATTCTGTTTGCACTTTTTACGAATATTTTAAGATTTTAGCAAAAAATTACTTTTTTGTATTTTCTTCTGTAAAATTGCGCAATTTTTATATTTTTTGTTGCTCTTGGGGCTCATTTTTTTATATACTCTTTTATGTAAAATTACGCAAAATAAAAAATAATAAAAAACAAGTGATACAAATTCAATTTAAAAAAAAATTTTTTTCTAAAAAAGGACATCTTTTTTCTTTCTTTATTTTTAGGATTTATTGGTACTCATGTTTAGTATTTAACAAAAAATTCCATTTTGTATTTTTTTGTTTATCTATTAAGAGAAAAAATTTTTTTCAATTTTTTACTAAAAATTCAAAAATTTCGCATCTTTTCAGGTTTCTATTTTCATACTATCGCTTATTTTTTAAAATTTTAACATCAGTTTAAAAAATCTTGTCAATAGTAAAGAATATTGATAATTAACATTATGTCCGAAAATTATATTAATTATCTATATGATAAAGATGATGTTCGAAAATGTTATTTATCCCGGTTAGTTTATTTAAGACGTTCAAATTTTTTTGAAATTTTTTTTTTTTTTTTTTTTTTTTTTTTTTAATTAATGTTTTGATAGAAATTTTGGTTATGAGTATTTCCATATGTGTGATAACCACTTGATGCAAAGAAATTTTTTTACAAATAAAAGAAAAATTATCAATAAGACATGCCTCTATTCAACTGATGTTAAAAATGGTAAATACATGTAATTTTTTCAAGAATCCTCTATTATTTTCTTAATTCTTGTAAATTTAATGAAATTCTCAAACTTGGTATTGATAAAAAGTTTAAATTCTAACATCGAACAATTTTTTTTACAATATTATTCAATTAGTGAACTGAATTTTATTTGCCACTTTTGTTTGACAAAAATAAATTGATTAAAGACACTTAAATTTTGAAGTTTAAATATTTAGTATGCTTTTTAGATTAAAATAGTGTTTTTCAATTAAATCTTTAGAATTTTTATTTCTTTTGGTAAATTCAGTCTCCTATAAAATGATAATTCAATAAACTTCAAAAAAAATTCCGCATTTTTTACATTTTTTGATACTCTTGCCATTTCGGTTGCGCAGAATCGGGTACTTTATTTATTTCAGAAAAAATAATACTTAAATAAATTCTATTAAACATTTCTTTCCTTCAATTATCAACATTTCAATGTATTCAATATATTTTTCGGATGAATACTAACAATTCGACGCCTCCCGTTCATATAATGTTTATTGAAAAACAAATGCAAGATAATTCTTATTCAGTTTTTAGTGCAAGACAATTCTTATTCGATTTTCCGTGCAATAAAATGCTTATTCAAAATTGTGTGCAAAATAGTTGCCACTGACAGAACAAAAAATGTAACCCTAAATCATCTTTTTAATATTAAATTTCAATTAAATATCTGAGAATTTCAGTGCGTATCTATTGTTATTAGAAAATTTAATACTTGATTATCTCTTGCGTATTAAGAAATATTGTTTTAGCAATTGTAATTAAAAATTATATTCAATTGAAAATTTTATAAAACTCATAGTGTAAGCTAATTTCAGATTGTACTTTTTAGCATAGAATTTTGAATAAGCATTTTATTGCACGGAAAATCGAATAAGATTTGTCTTGCACTAAAAACTGAATAAGAATGATCTTGGATTTGTTTTTGAATAAGCATTATATGAACGGGAGGCGTCGAATTATTAGGGTAGGCGAACACTATTTTTAAAAAAAAGTATTTTCTACACCTTTTTGTCTAAAAAGGCGATTTCTAATTAAATCTGTTTTCTGAAAATAGTTTTTATAAAAAGTTATAATTTCTAATGTTTATTTTCCTAAAATTTCTAAAATTCCATAATTTTGATAAAAATTAGAAAATTGTTTAAAAATAAAGATTAAATTTTCTGTTTCTCAATTACAATTCTGTTTACAAAATTATAAGTTTATTTTTGAAAATAAAGAAAATTTTTTATAAAATTACTATTTCTTATCACAATTTGTTAACAAAATTCTATTCTTCTTTGAAAAAAATAATTTGCATCATTTTTACATTTAAATTTCCAAAGTTAATATATTTATAAAAAATTTTTTTAGAAAATTTTAAATATCTTTAGGGAAAAAATCCCTATAATTTGTTAATTACGATTTTTAACTAGATTATTTAAAAATTTTGTTAAGTAATTTGCATAATTTCTATTTTTTATAATTTTTTAACAAAATATCAAGTATTTTTTAAAGAATTAACAAATTTTCGTAAATTTGATTTTTTAATCATATGTGCTTATTGATCGTGATTACAAAAATAGAATATTGTTAGAAAAAAGAAAAATTTTGAAAATTACACTACCGTCGGGAATTATCGGTACGGCTGCATGCGCAGGGCCCAAAAACATACCAATCTTCAAATCACGATTTCTTTGTAAATACAAATGTCAGAAAATTAACAAATATACCATTCGAAAGATTATTTAATTCTACGATTAATGATATGTAACTGAAAATTTTAATAATTTATACAAAGCTGGCAGCAATCTACAAATTTGACAAAAAATATTTTAAAATAAAATTTTTTTAGAAATTATTTCAACCCCTGCACATTTTTTAAAAATTGTAGGAAAATTTTGAAACTTATATAGGTGTACTCATTCAAGTCTCATCTTTAATTTAAGACCAAAAGAGTTTAAAAATCTTATTCGGTTCGTGAGATATCATTATAAACGTCCGAGCATGTTTTTTGACAAATGCATTGAATTAGTCGATTTTGAACGTTTTTTGGCTGAAAATGCTCGGCCGTTTATAATGATATCTCTCGAACCGAATAAGATTTTTTAACTCTTTTGGTCTTAAATTAAAGATGAGATTTCAATGATTACACCTATATAAGTTTCAAAATTTTCCTACAATTTTTAAAAAATGTGCAGGGGTTGAAATAATTTCCAAAAAAATTTTATTTTAAAAATTTTTTTGTCATATTTGTAGATTGCTGCAAGCTTTGTATAAATTATTAAAATTTTCAGTTACATATCATTAATCGTAGAATTGAATAATCTTTCGAATGGTATATTTGTTAATTTTCTGACATTTGCATTTACAAAATATTCTACACCCGATCCGATCCGACTTTTTTTCACTAAGGTACACCAATTTAAAGTTTAGGTTACACGACCTAAAAACTGAAAAAAGGAAGAAAAGAATAATTGGAAAGTTCTTTAACTTAAGCATCTGATTCTTAATATTTTGAGGTCGCTAATTACGAATCCGATGTCAGATTTTCGAAATTCAAAATAGCGGATCCAATATGGCGGCTGTCAAAATAAAAAATTCATGGATTCGCTTGAAACTGTTTACTCGAGGGTTTTTGAGGTCGCTTATTACGAATCCGATGTCTGATTTTCGAAATTCAAAATGGCGGATTCAATATGGCGTCTGTCAAAATAAAAAATTGAATAGACTCGCTTGAAACTTTTTACTCGGGGGTTTTTGAGGTCACTAATTACGAATCCGATGTCAGATTTTAGAAATGCATAATGACGGATGTAATATGGCGATATATTTTTAAAAAATTAAACGAATTCGCTTGAAATTCTTCACTCGGGTGATTTTGAGGTCGCTAATTACGAATCTAATGTTACATTTTCGAAATTTAAAATTTGGATCTAATCTGGTGGGTACTCTACAAAAATTAATCTAAATTGCTTATAATTCACTTCTTTCGGGGTTTTTTTTTAGCTAATTACGAATCCGATGTCGAATTTTAAAAATAAGAAACTTTTAATTTTTAGGCTGTTTTTTTGTCCGGTTATTTATTACCAAATTTTGTAGTCTATTTAATTGAAAAATGTTAGTAAAATCGAGAAACATGAAATTCGAACATTTAGGGCATGATTCATACTCTTTTAGAGAAGAAAAACAAAAGTTTTATTTTTCTTTATGGAACTTTACACGTTTTTCTTTAAAGGATCTTCGTAGTAGCTTTCGTTTATTAGAATTTAAAACAGAATCACTCCTTTTCAATGACCAGCAATAGTCCGCCATCATATGGGTATTCTACCTACCTTGGTAATGTTTTTCCTTGCTTTTTATGTCTTGGTGAAATCGTTCACCCTGTTCTTCACTAAAATCTCCAAGGTTTTGTGGAAAATAATCCAAATGTGAAAATAAATAATGCATTTTAGGACTCATTAGACAACCTAACTTTATGTAATTTTGCATCATACTCGAAACAATTTCTTTATAATTTGGAGCCTTTTTATTACCCAGAAAATTTTCAATTACGTTTCTA
Source organism: Leptopilina syphax (assembly GCA_032872505.1). NCBI lineage: Eukaryota > Metazoa > Arthropoda > Insecta > Hymenoptera > Figitidae > Leptopilina > Leptopilina syphax. The sequence goes on from CM065475.1 coordinate 10,020,792, forward strand.
AAACTCAACCATGCTTGTTTTTCAACATTTGTCATTGTTTTGACAAAATCAGGATCATTCATCATTTTTCTTATGTCTGGACCTGTAAATATACCTTCTTTTAATTTAGCTATCGATAGCTGTGGAAATTTTTTTTTCAAGTATTCAAAACAATTTCCCTCTTTGTCAAGTCCTTTTACAAATTGCTTCATGCCCCCTAACTTAATATGGAGAGCTGGCAGTAAAATTTTCTTTTCATCAACAAGACTAATATTAATAACATTTTTTGATCCAACTTTTAATTCCTTTCGAAGTGGCCATTCCTTTTTTATCCAGTGTTGTTTACGGTCTCGATTGTCCCACTCGCAGAGAAAGCAAGGATATTTTGTGAATCCTGATTGTTGCCCTAATAATATATTTATCATTTTAAAATCTCCGCAAATTAGCCTCGCGTGGTCAACATATTTTATTTTCTCAAGCAGAAATTTCATATTTTCGTACGATTCTTTTAATGTTGTAGAATGCGCTAATGGAATAGGGGCATATTTATTCCCATTATGCAATAAAACTGCTTTCAAGCTTTGCTTACACGAATCTATAAAAAGCCTAAAATTATTCGGATCGTAGAGTTCAGATTCGTACTCATTTATAAGTCCCCGTACATCGTTACAATAAACAAGATTCTCGCACTGTGTGAAATATTTAATGAAATTTTTCTCCCTGTTTCTGTAACTACAAACTTTTGTTTCTGGAGCTAACATGTTTCTCTCTTTCAATCTAGATGCCAACAATTCTGCTCCGTCTTTTGCAAGTCCTAAATCACGTACAACATCATCTAAAGAATTTTGATCATACAGTATAGTATTTTTGTCCTTATCCGAACTCAATGTGTCATTAAAATCAGCATCTGTTTCATTTTCCACAATAAATTCATCAATTTCATTCTCCGTATCATTTGCCATAACTTTTTCAGCTTCCCTTTTGCCTATTTTAGCTCCAGTAACAGAAGAAACGTCAGCGTAGACTATTTTACTTTTATTTTTCATATTGTAACCTATAATGTCACACGAACAAAAAAAACAATCACTATCATGATTAGAAGCAGGGTTGCCAGACAAGTACTCGACCGCCCCGCCACTAGTACGAGACAAAACCGCCAAATACCGCCATTTTTTGAATATCTTGGCGCCTATATATAAAATATTATATATAACGATATAAAATAAGGAAAAAATTAAAATGTTAAATATATATAATTTTTTAATAGTAATAATAATAATAATATAAATTTAAGAATAGTTTATTGAAAATTGCACCGATAAAATTCACTAAACTTAACAATATATTAGAAAAAGATTGATTAATATCTACATTGTCACATGGCAAACAAAATGCTTCACACGCTTCACAATTCCGAAATGACCATAAAGTTAAAAGTTCTTAGAAGTAAAACTAGGTGTTAAGGGCTAGTCCCATTTCAGCGTAAACGTAATAGTTTTTCGTTTCATGATGCCGTGGGGATGCATCTTTATGGGTCAAGTGGCGCAATATTTAAAATATACCGCCTAATTGGCCGATACTTTTATTGATACCGCCTGATTGGCGGTTTTCCGCAAAACTGAAATTTCACCCGCCAAATTAACCTTTAATACCGCCTGATTTGCGAGAAACCGCCCAAACTGGCAACTCTGATTAGAAGGTTCACGCCATATAACTGGTTCAATAACAGCTTTCGCGATGCTATCTTTTTTTCGAATCGATTAAGCATAACTCTACATGAATTGCATATATTTTTAGGTGTCCACGATTTATCTAAGTGCTTCATAGATTTATCGAAACATTCGGCATATTTATTTTTCAGTAAGTCATTTATTTGTCTAAGAGCTTTTTTGGTTTCATATTTACCACATATGTAACAAAAATGATTGATTTTATCTTGACATGGCATCCTTGAAGCCATTCTGAACGAATCGAATGAATTAAAAGATTTCACGAAGCACTATCAGTCGATACTTTTTAGAATGACAACTTTTAAGAGAGCTACGAAAACACAATACTTTTAGAAATCCTGTCACATGATAAACAGAAGAAAACTCTACATATACTCATTCAATTGTTTTAAAGAAACCTCAAATTTTTTCGACTTTTGTTTTTTATTATCTTTTTCCTGAAACAAAAACTGAACAAAAAATATAATAAAAAACGAAAGTCGAAGAAATTTGAAGTTTTTGTTTTTTTGTTGTTATTCGAAAATTGTTGGTATCTAGATAGAAAGAGAGAAACATGTTAGCCCTAGCAACAAAAGTTTATAGTTACAAAAATAGGGAGAAAAATCCCAGTAAATATTTCACAATGTAAGAATAGGCAGTTTGAAAGGAATTGAAAGTTGAATAAAAAAGTGATTAATATTAGTCTTGTTGATTAAAAGAAAATTTTACTGACACCTCTTCATATTAAGTTAGGGATCATGAAGCAATTTGTAGAAGGACTTGATAAATAGGGAAAGTCTTTTGAGTACTTGAAAAAAACATTTCCACACCTATCGATATCTAAATTGAGAAAAGATGTATTTACAGGTCCAGATATAAGCAAAGGAGTGATTCTGTATTATATTCTAAATATACAATACCATATTAGATCCGGAATTTTAAATTTCAAAAATGTGGCATTAGATTCGTAATTAGTGACCTCAAAATCACCCGAGTGAAGAATTTCAAGCGAATTTGTTTAATTTTTTAAAAATATGTCGCCATATTACATCCGTCATTATGAATTTCTAAAATCTGACATCGGATTCGTAATTAGTGACTTCAAAAACCCCCGAGTAAAAAGTTTCAAGCGAGTCAGATCAATTGTTTATTTTGACAGACGCCATATTGGATCCGCCCTTTTGAATTTCGAAAATCAGACATCGGAATCGTAATTAGCGACCTCAAAAACTCCCAAGTAATAAGTTTCAAGCGAATCCGATCAATTTTTAATTTTGACGGCCGCCATATTGGATCCGCCATTTTGAATTTCGAAAATTCGACATCGGATTCATAATTAGCGACCTCAAAATATTAAGAATCAGATGCTTAAGTTAAAGAACTTTCTAATTATTCTTTTTTTCCTTTTTTCAGTTTTTAGGTCGTGTAACCTAAACTTTAAATTGGTGTACCTTAGTGAAAAAAAGTCGGATCGGATCGGGTGTAGAATATTTTGAAAGGTGAATAATTGTACTTTCTTTTAAAATTTGTTCCAATGATAAAAAAAATTTTTTGGAGATTTTATTGAGAGCCGAATATTGCCAAAAATGGCCTTTTTCAGTCTTTTAGGTTAGAATATCTCAGAATCCTGACGTGATAGAGCAATTTCGCTGCCAGTTTTGGATTCAGGGTGACAAATTACATCGGAAATGACTTATCCTGTTTCTGGGTCTGACAAAATTCTAAATTTTGTAGGCCTGTGTTATAATTTCCACCCCTTGGAAGCAATTTTTCTCGTTTGCTAATTATTTATTTTAATGTTAGAAGTCATTAAGAAATTTTCCAAGAAGATCGACGGCGGGGAAAGCAGTGATTTTGATTTATTTTATATTTTAGGATTTCTGAAAAATCCGCGACAAAAAATAAAAATCACTGCTTTCCCCGCCTTCGATCTTCTTGTAATTTTTTTAAATGGCTTCAGAGGCGTGGAAATGATAATATAGTTGAAATACCGAGATTTTTTTAAAAATCATAACTATTGTAAACATGCAAGAATATAAATTGAAATTATTAAATTTTTTTTGTGGAAAGCAGGTAGGCAGATTGCTAGCGTGATAATTCTTTAAATCATTCACGCGCACATCGCGCGCGTAGGACTTTGCTAGTTATGTCAATAAAATTGAACATAACTTATTATGAGAGAATATTATTACCTGATTGAGTCGATTAATTAAAAGAAAAATTTCAACTATAAATAGAAATTTTTTTCTCTTTTATAGATATTGCCTCTGAAATAAATGTAAATAATATATAATAAAATAATTCTTATGAACAAAAAAATTGTAATGTTATTAAAAAAGGATATTTTTTTAATGAACTTAAAAAAGTAACACAAAAATTGTATTTATGAATTCCAATATAAAAAAATAAGTAGAAGAATTTTTTCTTGCCTTTTGTAAAACACTGTTGATAGTACAAGTATAGAAACCTGAAAAGTTGCAAAATTTTAGAATTTTTAGTAAGAAATTGAAAGTAGGTAATTTTTTTTTAATATACACAAAAAATACAAAACGGTATTTTTATGTTAAATACTACACATGAGTATCAATAAATCCTGAAAATAAATAGAGAAAAAAGATGTCCTTTTTTGAAATTTTTTTTTTTAAATTGAAATTGTATCACTTGTTTTTTTATTATTTTTTATTTTGCGTAATTTTAAAAAAAAGAGTATATAAAAGGAAAAAATGAGCCCCAAGAGCAACAAAAAATATAAAAATTACGCAATTTTATAGAAGAAAATACAAAAAAGTAATTTTTTTGATACAATCTTAAAATATTCGTAAAAGTGCAAACAGAATCCTATTCAAAATTAAAAAAATACGCATTTTATTATTTCTTGAGTAGGATAACATATGTCATTGCGAAAATAATTCGCAATTTATATCGTCGGAATGCCTGCATGATTTGATATGGATCCTTTCATAATAATTTTGCCGTAAAAGAACAAAAATCTTAAAATTTACAGTGTTGAACTTTAACTTTAAATAACTCTTAAAGGAGATAATTTATCAAAAAATCATAAAAAACTTTTTTTTAGAGCGTTAAATTTCCTATAAGAATATATATTTTTCATTGATGTAAAATGAAATATTTAACGAAAAAAAAATTAATTTGTAAAAAGTAGCAAAATCCCATGTATTTTAAATGGGAAATGTATCGTCTTTGGGGCAAAGTTTATTATGAATGTTAAGGGTTTATTTTGGTCTGACATTTTGTTTTAGATGGTAAACTAATAATTTAGGGGGTGTCGCAAGAAATATAAACAACTTGGTAAATAACGGACACCCTAATGTGTATGTATGTCCGCAAATTTTCGACCGCGCATCACGGAAAAACGGTTCGATCGTTTGAAGTGAAACTTGGCAGTCTTTTAGGCATTAGCCTAACTTAAAATCCTAGCGATAGTAGATTAAAAAATATTAATATGGACGAACGTTATGCCATTTTTTTAAAAATTCGAAAATTCGAAATTTTTAGTTTTTTTATATACTTTAGTAAGTTGTACTTAAACTTGGTACAGGGTTAATTTTAGTGTTTCTTATTAATATTTAGTCGTCAGAATAATAAAATTTTGAATAACAAATAAAAAATGTTAGATTTAAATATTGAAAGATTAAAAAATTAAAAGTTTAAAAATTTAAATTTTTTTGTAATTAATTTTTATACGGTTGTATTTCTTATGTCAACAATAAAAATTTGTTGTTAAAATCACAAGTTTACTTTCCTAAAAGAATTCTATTAGGTCAGAATATTAACAATATCCATATTAATAATATGAGACCTTTGTCAGTAAATTGCACAGAATTCAAAATTGTTATTATATTATATTAATTAATGATCAAGAAATAAAAAACTCAAATTCCATTCTGATGACTGAATTCTAATAAAACTCACTTAAATTAACCCTGTTTTTTGAAAATATAGCATAATGTTCGTTCACATTAATAACTTTTACTTTACTGTAGCTACACTGAAAAAAAGTTATATGATTCAAGTAATTATAATTATTTGAAAAATAATATCTTATTTAAAAAGCTTTTATTTCGATTTAATAAGAATTTATTTCCTTTAAATAATTTTAATTAGTTGAATCAAATAAATCTTAATTGGATTAATTAAATAATTAGGGGAACATAGTCGAGGTCGGCCACCTTTTTGACTTTTGTTTATAACTTTTTTTTAAAAATGAATTTGGACAATTAAAGTATATGGTTGGAAATACCTGTTTAATAGGAACATTTTTTCTGTACAAAGTAAATTAACAGGTTAAAAAATGAAAAAGTTATAAAGATTTAAAAAAAAAAAATTTTTAGTCCAGGTTGGCCATTACAGTCAAGGTCGGCCATGTTTAAAATTCAAAGGGCATTAATCGTTAAAAAATAAAATAACATGTTTGGAGTTACGGAAAATTGATTCTTTATTGTTTACAGTTTGTAACTTAATGAAATAACAAAATAATAAAAATAAACAATATAAAAAAATAAATATAAATAAAAAAAAATTTTGCACTAAAATATTAATAAAATGAAATAAAAATATTAATAAGATGATCAATTATATTATGAGTTAGGGACCATTCAAGTATTATGTAAGCATTTAAGGGGGAGGGGGGGATCTAGCTATTGCTTATTTACATTAAAAAAAATGGCGCTAATGCATATAAAAAATCTTACATGGGGGAGGGGGGGTCTAAAAACCTGAAAAATATGCTTACGTAATACTTGAATGGCCCCTTATACAGAATTGCAGTTTTTGCAAATGAAGTAGCTCGTCCTCATCTTTGCGCATTTTAAACACATAGTGGCCGACCTTGACAGTAAGTAACATTACCGAATTGTTGTAACCATAAAGAAATACGTTTCGGGATTCGAGTTTTTTCTTTGTTTTTCTTTCAACCATGAGTCCCACAAATTTTCTGCATACTTGCCTTGACGCTAGTGAACTTGACCAAAAAACGCGAATGGCCTACCTAGACAGTGGTCCAACCTCGACTATACTCCCCTACTTGACTGTAATAAATGAATTTATTTAACATTAATAATGAGTTATTTTAAAACAAATTATTTATTTCAGTAGATATACAGGGAGAGTTCTAACTCTAGATCCCTGCACTGACATGTTACCGACACTTTTAGCCCAGACTCAAACCATTGTGGGGGGGGGGGTAAGATCTTGATGTTGAGGCGGAAATGACGTCATACACATTCCTGCACCGACATGTTACCGACACTTTTAGCCCAGACTTAAACCATTTGAGGGAGGGTGCGATTCAGATTATGATGCTAAGCCGGAAATGGTATCACAAGGGGGGGGGGTAATATTTAGACCATGATAACTTTATAAAGTATTACAATTTCAATTGAATTTATTTAAAAAAAAAAATATTTTTAGAGTTTTCGTACTTCTATTTATGACCTATTTTTAACAAACCAAGTTATTTATTTATTTGTTATGAAATTATTATTTATTGTTCAAATCTATATTTCATTTCGCGTTATTAACCAACATTATACACATAACATTTAAAACCAAATTTGAAAAATCTCGCACGCAGAAGGGCTCGAACCCTGAACCTTAGGGAAGCAAGTCGAATACACATGTCACTCAGCCACGCTAGCTTGGAAGATATTTTTCTTGAACTACCTTTTAAATTTTTGGACTGTATTGATCTCTTTTTATCTTTTACTCTATCACTCTTTATCTCTCAGTTGATCTTCTTTTTAAAGTTTTAATTTCTCTTTATTTATCATGAAATCGTCACATTCAAAAGCGTATAAAAAGTTATCTTTGGGGATTGAAAAAGGATTCAATGGGATATAATGAAGGTTATTGAAAAAGATTAAGAAAAAACAAAAAATGAGATTTAAATAGGGATAGAAAGGGAAATAAGTGAATAGTAAGAGGATAAAAGGCGATAAAGTAAGGGTTATTAAAAGAGATTGAATAAAAATGGAAGATAGAAAGCGATTGAGGGGAATAAAAAAGGGATAGCCTGGGATAAAAACAAGATTATTAAAAGAGATAAGTATATTCTTAGATGAAATTAGGGATAGAAAGAGATAGGTGTGTATATTGAAAGTATTAACAGAGATGAAATAAAGGTTATTGAAAAAGATTTATACAGAAGGAGAGATAAAAAGTGATTGAAGTGATAAAGTGGGAATAGACTAAAATAGAGAAACTTTATCTCTTTCTATCTCAGAGATAAAAAAATATTCAAAGAGATAGGATTTCTATCCCTTTACTTCCAGCAGGGAGAAGACAAAATTTTAAAGTTTAAGAATTAAAGGAATAAAGAAAATGTTCCCTTTGTCGTGTATGCTGACACTGAAAGTCTCTTAGAACCTATAGCAAGTACACACACAAACACATCAACATACCAAAAACATATCCCGACAAGTTTTAGTACATTGCAATTTCGACGAATCTCTTTTAGAATTTAAATCATATCGGGTCCAGATTGTGTTAATTGGTTCATGGCTGAACTAAAACAATTGGCTGAAAAAGCAAATACTTATTTTACAAATATCATTCAAATGGAAAATTTAACTATTTTACAACAAATTCAATTTGACACAGCAACAGTTTGTCATATTTGTGAAAAACCTTTTGAAAAAGATGACATTAAACACCGTGATCATTGTCATTTCACGGGAAAATATCGTGGTCCGGCACATCAAGGTTGCAATATAAATTATAAAGATTCACATGTTGTTCCCATAATTTTTCACAACTTGTCAAAATATGATGCACATTTCATTATTAGAGCTTTAGCAACGTCTTTTGAGGGTGAAATGAAACCGTTACCAATAAATAAGGAAAAGTACATTTCATTTTCAAAAAATGTGAAGGGTACAAAAGTAGTATTAAGATTTCACGATTCATTTAGATTTATGCCTAGCAGTTTAGACAAATTATCCTCCTATCTTGAAAATGGTGAGAAAAAATTACTAAAAAGTATTGTAAAAATATGGACGAGTTTAATTTATTAACAAGAAAAGGAATATTTCCTTACGAATATGTTAGTAGCTGGGAAAAATTAGAAGAAGATCAATTGCCTGTAAAAGATTGTTTTTACTCTAAATTGAATGACTTACATATTTCAGACGAAGACTATGAGCATGCTTGTAATGTATGGAAAACGTTTAATTTAAAAACAATAGGAGAATATTCTGACTTGTAGTTACAGACTGACGTTCTACTACTTGCCGACATTTTTGAAAATTTTAGAAAAATATGCTTTACAACTTATAACTTGGACGCGTTACATTACTATACTGCCCCAGGACTGGCATTTGACGCTATGCTCAAGTACACAGACATAAAACTTGATTTGTTGACAGATGTAGAAATGTTGCTTTTTATTGAAAAGAGAATAAGAGGTGGAGTTTCACAATGTTCAAACAGATACGCGAAAGCTAATAATAGATTTATGCAAAAAGATTTTCATCCCTTAGTACCAGAATCTTATATCATGTATTTCGATATAAATAATCAGTATGGTGCTTCTATGAGCGAAAGCTTGCCATATACAGATTTTGAAAATTATAGTAATGACTTTTTCTTGAATATTCCAGATGATTCTCCAGAAGGATATATTCTTGAAGTAGATTTAGATTATCCAACTCAACTTCATGATTCACATAAAGACTTGCCCTTATGTCCTGAACATTTCATACCTCCTCTCCCAAAATGTATAATTCCTAAATTAATTCCAAATTTATTACCAAAGAAAAACTATACAATTCACTATAGAAATTTAAAGCTATATTTATCTTTGGGAATGAAATTAACTAAAATATATTAAGTTTTAAAATTTAAGCAAAAGCAGTGGTTAAAACCCTACAATAATTTAAATACCGAGCTTAGAAAAAAATCGAGTAATGAATTTGAGAAGAATTTTTACAAGCTAATGAACAATTCCGTATTTGGCAAGACAATGGAAAATGTTAGAAAACACAAAGATGTTAGATTAATAACAAAATGGGAGGGAAGGTATTGCGCGAAAAATTTAATTGCTCAACCAAACTTTCATACTTGCACCATATTCGATAAAGATATGGTCATTATTGAGATGAATAAAACAAAGGTATACTTTAACAAACCAATTTACATAGGATTCACTATTTTAGACATATAAAGAATAATAACATATGACTTTCATTACAATTACATTAAAGAGACTTTCACGGATTCTGCAATATTACTCTACACAGATACTGACAGTCTTGTTTATCATATCACAGTACTAAATTTTTATGATTATATTAAAAGAGATTTACATAAATTCGATACATCCGATTATCCTGAAAACAACATTTATAATATACCACTTGCAAATAAAAAAAACCTGGGTCTTATGAAAGACGAAAATAACGGTAAAATTGTAGACAAATTTATAGGTTTAAGATCAAAACTATATGCATTCAAGTTATGGGGTGATGAGGAAGCTAAAAAGAAAGCAAAAGGGGTAAAATATTCAACTTTAAAAAAATAGGATTCGATGATTTTAAACATACTCTCAATGAAAATGAAAACCTGATCCAATCTCAGCACTTTATTCGCAGCAGAAAAAATGAAGTATTTACTGTCAAACAAAATAAAATTGCTCTAAGTTGGCAGGATGATAAAAGAATTTTGATACCAGGGAAAACAGACACCCTTCCTTGGGGTTACCAACAGCATGATCCAATGGAAATAAATGAAATTAATGTATAAAATGTAAATATTTATTTAAAATGTTAGTTTGTATTAGTTCTCTACTATTCGCTTTATACAATTTTTACAATAAATTATACTTAAAAAATATTGTAATTTATTATAATAAATATGTTTAAATAAATAAATGTATTCAAAATAAATGTCGTTTCTTATTTCTGAAAACAATAAGGTTAGGTTAGAAATAATAATTACAGTCCAATTAATATTTTATAATTTTATTGAGGAAAAAAATAGAATAGGGGAAAGGTGTACGAGATAATCCCCCTAAGGGAGAATGACCATTATTCAAAGAAAAATCATCATTTTGGAGTTTGTTTTGTACGAACTAGTAGATAATTAATCCATCTAACTTTTCTGATTAGAAATGTATGCAGCTAATTACTATTTTACAAGTAAATTTAATTTTTCTAAAACCCTACAAAAGGATCATCTTGGACACCGGGGTGTCCAAGATGATCCCCCTGGTATCGGCAAGATGATCGATTAAGCTTTTTAACCATTTTTTCTTCTCTAAACCTTTAACATAAATTGTCTTTGCTTCTTTAAACACATTTTCTAAAATTTCTTTTAAATAAACGTACGGTACATCACCAGCATTCCAACGAATACCATGGAAATTATTTTCTAACCAACGATTGAAACATTTATATTTATTTGTGACGCAATTCCATGGACAAGGAGGTTGGAAAACCATATTTATTGGTATTGAATAATTATTAACAGAAACTATAGCTAATTCTTTTAAAAAAAATTTATTAATTGTCAATTTGAATCCTTGCACATCCATCAAGTACTGCATTTTTAAATCAACTAATCTTATTACTCGTAGAGAGTTAAATATATATAAGCTTAAAGTTAAACAATTTTTTTAACAATTCCACTGATTGGTTTATATTCAACGATGCGGTCATGCAAAAGTAAGCAATAAGCTGAATTATTGTCGGGAAAATTTTCTTTTGATTCAAATTCTAGGCGAATATCAACTGGTCCACTTTTTAAAGACTCATTTTGTTTTGAACAATCCACTACAACTAAAGGAGCATATTGTAAAAATTCTTTTTTTGATAAAATTGGTTGAGACTCTTTACTATAATAAGAAGCTTGAAAATTTGTAAACATTTCATATAAAGTAGAGTTTCTACCAATATTTAGATTCATGTTACCATAAGGATATATAACATTGTGAATTTAAAAATAATTTGACATCAGATAAATCACAATGATCAAAATAACTAGAGTTTTGAACTGTATTATTTTTTCTGTTTCTCTGAAACCCTAATACAATAAATCTAGGTTTCTCTAATTGACTTGAAGTTTTTACACTCCAAATGTGCTTAGGAGTAATTGGTAATAAAGGATATTCATACAATTCCCAAGTTCTAAAACTTATTGGAATAGATGGACCTTTTTCAATATATTTTATTAATTTAAACTTTCGAGCATCTGATAATTTTATGTATGGTAATAACCATTCAATTTTTTCAATGACAATTTTAAACTCTTCTAAAGGAGCTACTTTCAACACTGCGTTAGCATTAGTTCTTGATCTGATTAAAATAAGCTCATGTTTAGCGTTAATAATGACTTTTTGGTAATCTTCAGCAAAACCAAAAATCATACTCAGAGGAATACAAACATAAAAATAACCTTGTGCATTTGTTAAGGTTGGTTCATTGGTAAATTCTAACCAGCCAACATTTTCAAGAAATTTATTTTGACTAGCATCGAGAGAAATATAATTTTTCATTAAACTTGTAAGACCTACATTTTTATTTTTATCAATTTCTACACCATTAAGTTCATACTTTGCTTCTTTAAATAAATGACATATGCCATTAGAAATTAAATTTGTACGCTCTAGAGCTGTTCCATCAGGTTTCACAAGTTTTCCAGTGATGTGAATCAAGCTTTTGCTTGGAAATAAGCAATGATCCTGATTCTGTACCGTGATGCGAATTTCATCACTATTGTTGTATGTTGATGAGGTGTATGGTTGTTGCGCATGAACTTCATAATGAGCAATAGATTCATCAAAAATTACTGGTGAATCAATATTTAAAATTTCCCCTTCCATAGCAAATAATAATACGTTGAAATACAAAGGCACAAATACAAGTAAAAATAACCTTAAATCTCTTTTTTACTCTCTTCCTTTTTTATAATCTTTAGACCGAGATTTTTCAGTAGTTGCAGGTTCTGAGGTGTTAATCTCTTCAAGATTCGCCGACGACTGATTTGATTCTGGCATGGTGTTTTAATTTTATAACCAAAACCAATCCTTTTTCTATTATTAAAAACAATACCCATTATTTTAAGGATTTAATATGAAACCTTATTGTTAAAGTTTCCCGTCGAAAATGAACTAAATTTCCGTCTTGGTCTACAATTCGCAATTGAATATAGTCTATTGTCTTGACAGCGACTGGCAAGTAAATGACGTGATTTGGTACTTCCACTATTTTATATCCTGGTGGAACAATAGGAAAAAATTCATGAATTGTATGCACTTTTTCACCATTAATGTATGCTCCGGTTGTTATATTACATCCCAGTGGGCACACTTGTTCAAAAGACGTCCTAAGGATGTCTTTTTGCGGACGTCTTTTGAACTTGTACAAAAAGACGTCTTTAAGCCGTCTTAAAGACGTCCTATTCATGTTCTATGTCTTGACCATTAGATGTCTTTAAGGTGTCTAAAAGAATTTTTTTTCATTCAACATTTGAAAATAAAAAAATTTTCATAAATAGAAAATATTATTTTCTAAGTTCAACTTGGACTTAGAAATTTATGAATGTGAAATTCATTGGAATTTTTGTAAGTTAAATTCATTTTATTGACAAGTGAGATCGTTAACTTTGTAGAGGTTCATATCTGTCTTGAACGGCTGAGGTGCTTAAGGCGCAGTGCTTTAAGCTCAAGGTATCTGAGTTCGATCCCAGCTTCGTAGGAATTTTTTCATTATTTCTCCACATTTTAGAAAATATAAAATTAAACTTAAAATAAATTTAATACAATATTACTGAATTTCAACTTAGAAAATGTTATAAAAGAAATGTTTATTTAAGATCTGAAGAAATGTAAAAAGGACGTCCAAAAGACGTCTTTTAGACGTACTTTAGACGTCCTTTCTTATGTCTTTTGGACGTCTTTTGGACGTCTTTTGGACCAGACATAGAACGTCTTTTAGTTGTCTTTTTGATGACTCAGAGACATTGCCATCATTGTCCCCGAATCGTCCGCGGACAAAAAGGGACGTCTTTAAGACGTCTTTTAGACGTCCCTGTGCCCACTGGGATTCTACTCTTAATGAATTGATTTTTCTAAAATTTTGATGGTTCCCGTGGAATAGAGCTTCGAGGTAAATTCGCGTATTCAAAATAATGCAAAATTTTCGTTTTCAAGCATATTTTTTTAAAATTGAATTCTTTTCTATTCTACGCTTCTTACGGGGTATATGTAAAGTATACAAATCAGGAATATTCAATTGTTTACAAAAAAATTTAAGACATAAATGTCCGCATACATATGTATTATAGTTTTTATATCGTTTATTATATTTTATGCTACCAACACCAAAATATTTAACAAGATCCGAAGGTGGTCGAAGATTACCAAAGCTATCAAAATATACGATTTTATCTTTATTCTTTTTATATGCACACCAATGTGTACCAGGACCATCTTTATCATCTAGATTTATTATTGTAAATTCATTTTCTTTAGGACCACGAATAGGTAGTTCATTTCTCATAAAAACTTCTCGAAAATATGGTACTTTTAAACGCTTTGCAAATTTTAATCAATCTAAGTCTGTTGGCGCACGGTGAGGTAGTTTTACTTTAAGTTTTTTGACTTGCATCCTTGTCCTAATTTATAGGGTTTTAAATGAAGGCCTAGTCCTGCTTTATATGGTTTTAGAAAGAGACCTTTTCCTAAGGCAATAGATTCCATTGTTTCATTATGTCGTTTGCTTTCCTCAAGTTGACGTTTAGCAGAATTTGTATTATTTACAGCTTTAGCTATGCCAGCTGCTCCCCCTGCTAGGGCCCCTGTTGCACTTAAACCCGCAAACAAAGGAATAAGAAAATGTAAAATTCCTCCCACTTTAGAAGGTATCGGTAAAATTCGAGGTTTATTAAATTTTCGCCTGCCACCAGCAATTTTAACTGCTAAACGTGCACCTTCAAGAGCTGATTTAATAGTAGACAGTGCATTTGTATCTAATTTCATAGATTTTTTAGTTGCGGTTACAATCTTCCTCAACGTTGATTTTTTATTTTCTCTCTTTTTCTTCATATTTTCTTTTGACTTGATTCCCATACCAAATTTTGATTTGACCTTCATTGCATTTGTTATTGCGTAAGCAGCAGCTCTTTCACTATAATTTGCGTCAGGAGCAAACACACGTTGCCAAGCTTTGTCAGCAAGTACTCTATCAGCTGCGTTTCTCGCTTCTACACTTTCCCTATTTTTTGAATAAGAAATATCGTGCTGTTTACAAGCAGCGTCAAGAGGGTTGATTCCTGGATTACCTCGTGCTATTCTTTTTGACAATTTTGTTCCTGGACCACAGTATTGATAGCCAGGTATATGAAGTTCAAACGGTAATTTATTGATAATTTTATTCAAGACACCTCTACCTCGTCTTACTCTTTTCGAAGTTTTCTTTAAACTAATTTGTTTTTTATTTACACACATATTTATATTCTTTTCGGTAAGAAAACTTTTTCAAGACTAAAGTGTAAATCTATATAACCAATGTATTTATAGTTTTTTGTCATTTGACTACAAACAGTCGACCTTTAATGATCTAACAAAAAAATTATGACAGTAATAATCAATTATCCCAGTTGCCTCCAACAGTAGGGCCTAACGTAGACCTTGCCCAAAGCATGAAAGAGTTAACTATCGACACAAAATCTCAAACATCTCCTAAGAAACTAGACCTGGCAATCAGATGCTGTGAAGTAGCATGGACCTCATTATTGGACTTGCATGAAAACGTTACAAGCGTCTACAGTGAACTGACATTGAAACTATTAAAAACCTTGAATTTATAGTTTTAACCTCAGTTATCGTAAGAATGGAGTTTGAAGCACAATCGATTAAATTGACAGTCTACAATTTTGACACTCTTGCTTAAGATTGTAATAAAAAAACATAAAATCGTCATCGTAATTTATTGCCAAATAATGTGCGAACAATATTTCCATTTAATGAACATGTTGATGTTGTAGAACCAAACAATGCGTTACCAAACTCAATATTTATATTTGATGACGTAGCATGTGAGAAACAAGATAATATTAAAGCTTTTTTTGCTATGGGAAGACATAAAGCTGTGGATTGCTTTTATTTATGCCAGACTTATGCGCGCATTCCAAAACATTTAATACGCGACAATGTTAATTTATTAGTTTTATTTAGACAAGACGAGACGAAACTTAGACATATTTATAATGATCATGTTAATACTGACATGCCATTTACAAAATTTAAAGAACTTTGCAACTCTTGATGGAAAAGTAAGCATGATTTTATAGTGATTGATAAAGATCGTGATATTAATGAAGGCAGATATAAAAAATGTTTTAATTGTTTTTTAAAATTAGAGAAATGATATTCTTTATAAACAGTTTCATTCAAGACATTGGTCTATCAACATGTCTTCTACACACTTGAAACATTTGCGAAAGCAAGAAGATATTCTTGGTCAAATTGCGAAAGCCAGTGATGCTATTCGACGAAAGCATAGACTGATGAAATTGGGCAAGGAAGAAATTGAACAGACTTTAAATAATACCTTTAAACCTATAGTGACACCAATTCAGAAATTAGTTGACGATATTGAAATTGTCAAACATATTCGACCAGTAAAAATTGAAAGAGAGGGAGACCTTCCTTTAGAGTTTGAAGAAGATCAAGAAGTTAAGAGAGAGAATGATTCATTTTTAAGAGATGACTTATCATTTGCAACAGCTGCTGATGATGACGATAACGGTGATGATTATGATGATGATAGTGGAGATGGAAATAAATCGGAGAAAGATGGTGCTATTTTATATCTTTAAATGTTGGATGAAAAGGGAAAAGATTTATATCCTTCATATAGAGTTCGGAAATTATCTAAAGGGCAATAAATGATTGGTAATTCAGGAATAAATTTTAAACAAAATAATATTAGTGTAGGTAATAAAACATATCCTGCAACGAAAGGTTTATTTGAGCTTTTATTCAAAAAAGTTCCAGAAGAAGCAGTTATAAGTGTAGTTGATCGGGAAAATTATAAAAATATTGTAATATCAACTAATGCTCATAAAAAATATTACAAAGCAGATGGCGCTGTTAGAGATAAAAAGAGTTTAAAATATCTAAACTATATAGCAGTACATTCTGGTAAAGGTTTAATTCCAGAATATATGACTCAACAAGAAGATGCAAAAATTGATTATGTTTATTGGGATGATCCTAATGAATTGGTTGATCGTTTAAGATTGCTCTTGGCATCTCAAGCAGCTGGAAATCCCAGTCATAATAATGAGATTATATCAATTATTGAAGAGTTAAGAGAAGCTGGAATTGTTTATTAATTAACAGTTGTAGAAATTTTTATCATATTCATGATGAGTATCGAAATATTCGGACGTAAGTTTAAAAGCACAGAAACTTCAAATCGAGGTCCACCAGGACTTGGTTTTAAGTTGACTGCTGAAGGAGATTTTAATATTGAAAATAAGAAACTTTGCAACGTAGCTGATGCCGAGAGCAACGGTGATGCAGTAAACTTGAATATTGTAAAAAAAGTTATTGAATCTAAAGCAAACGCCATCTATGATGTAATTGGCACTGTGAGAAACGATATAAATGACAATGTTGTAAAGATTTCAGAGTTAGAAGATTCGATAAAAAAATATTTTGAAAATCTAAAAGTTATTATTGAATGAAATATAGAGATGATGTCTACCAGCAAAGAGATTATTTTACAATTAGACAGCAGACTGCGCACACTTGAAGGTAATTAACAATGGAGGATCAAAAACTACATTTGGTGAAAGAGTTACATAAACCATCGAGAAAAAATTATAAGCGAAGAAATGTTGACATTCGAGGTATTGACGAGACTTGGCAAGCTGATCTTGTTGAAATGCAACCTTATGCGAGAGAAAATAAAGGTTACAAGTACCTGTTAACCGTCATTGATACATTTTCAAAGTTTGCCTGGGCTGTTCCAGTAAAGTCCAAAAAGGTGAAGATGTGACTGCGGCAATGAAATCTATTTTAATTAAAAAACGCATACCGAAAAATTTGCAAGTAGATAAAGGAAAAGAATTTTATAATTCACAGTTTGAAAATCTCATTAAAAATTATAACATTAACTTGTATTCTACTTATAGTAATTTAAAAGCGTCAATTTGTTGGCGATTTAATCGTTCTTTGAAGAATAAAATGTAAATACAATTCAGTTTACGCGGTAATTACAAATGGATAGATATATTAACTGATTTAGTAAATGCTTATAATAATAGTAAACATCGGACATTAAAAATCAAGCCGATAGATGTGAATGCTCAAAATAAAAATAATTTGTTGTTTAATGTATTTAAAAAAGTTTAAGTAAACAGGCAATATAACAAATTTAAAGTTGGAGATAGAGTACGTATAAGTAAAGTTAAACATGTTTTTGAGAAAGGTTATACACCAAATTGGACTACAGAAATATTTACTATAAGCGATGTAAAAAATACTAATCCAATAACATATATCTTGAAGGATTATCAGGAAAATCTAATAAGTGGATGTTTTTACGAGCAAGAACTTTCTAAAGTTAAATATCTAAATGTATATTTAGTTGAAAAAGTATTAAAAAAACGAGGATCTAATGTATTTGTAAAATGGTTAGGTTTTGATAATTCTCATAACAGTTGGATAAACGAATCTGAATTATAATGTATTTAAGAAAGGTTAAAATAAAAATAAATTCAATTGTATGCATTTTTGTATTTATTTATCCTCTTTTTACAATAATTTACCATTTATACATTGAATATTTGCCAGTAGATAAATAGCTTCATTTGATAATTGTTTGCAGTGAAATGTGACAAGTTCTAGCAATAATGTCTCTAAATTTAAAACATTTGTTCTTCCCATCACTTTTTGAAGTATTCTACTGTAATGTTTTTTAATATAATCCGTGGCATGTTTTGTGGACTTTACATTATTTTTAAAGATTAATTCTTCAATAGACTTTACAATTATATCATTACTATACTGCAACTTGAATTTTGATAGTTTTACATATTTTTGTTCAACACAAGGAATAAGTTCATTAAATATTGCAAATGACGTTTCACTTAATGTAAAAGATTTAACTGAACGTTCAATTGATATTAAACGATATGTAGCACTAAAACGTATTGTAAACGTTTCACAATCCAGCACTGTTGCATCACAATCTCCGTTGAAAAATCGTATGATATGTTTTACTGCATCACACAATAGGCGCCATTTTTAAAGCTCCAAAGACAATGATACTCGTGGATGGCTGATTCTTAGTTGAATTTTTGGTATTATATTTCCATTTATGTCTAGTTGTGATCCAACGACAACTTGGTTTGTAAATGATAGATTTAAGTTATAAATTTAAGATAATAACATTTCTCCACATGGTAAATATGACATTTTCTTGTCAACTACTGGTCAACTCCATCAGGAACAAACTCTATTTGATTGTAAGGTCCTCTACGATTTCTTAAATATACACCACCTCTGACAGCTTCTGCTTTCAGACTGTTTGTTTTGGTGACAAAGACTTTGCTTGCTTTGTTTAACTTATAAAAATTTATTTTTATCACTTAAATTTAAATTTTCAAATTTTTTTTACTAAAATATTAAACTGTGACCTTGCTTCAATTAAACTTTTAATTTTAGCAAATTCTTAAATTAATTTGTTCAAGCGCACTTGAATTTCACGACGTTGTCTTGCTAATATGTTCATTCACCAACTTAAACTGCAGGAATGATTTCGTTTATAAAAATTGTCCTCTTTATATACACGAGATATGACCTATTTGACCTTCAAGTTAATTATAGTTTTCTTGGAATTGCGGTAAGATTAAAAGCATTCTTATGAAAAGTACCGAAAATGTTTGTAAAAATTCCTTAGATAAGAAACTAATAAACAGTAATTTGCAATATTTAGACGAAAATAATAATTCCAAGAATAAAATAAGTAAAAAACAAAAACAGGAAATACTAATGATAATGAGTCATCAATAAAAAATTCTAAACCCCTCTTTTGCGAAAAAAAATAAAATTATGTGTTATCGTTAAAGAATGCACCATGTAAAAAAACAAAAACAGAAAATACCAATGATAAAAGAGTCATCAACCTCATTTTGCGAAAAAAAAGAAATTCTGTGTCATCGTTAAAGAATGCATCCTGTAAAAAACAAAAACAGGAAACTCCAATGATACTGAGTCATCAATAAAAAATTCTAAAATTCTGAGTCATCAACCCCTATGGAAAATTCTAGGATTGTTTTATAATATTAAGTTATAATTCCAAGAAATTAGATAAATTCCAAGAATCACATTTGCATCATGATCTCAATACCCCCCCGAAAATTCTAAGAAGTATGACGTCATATCCGGCTGAGCATAACAGTCTAAATATCCCCCTCCCCAATGGTTTGAGTCTTGGCTAAGTGATTTGAGTCTGGGCTAAAAGTGTCGGTAACATATCGGTGCAGGGATCTAGAGTTAGAACCCTCCCTGTATACCTACTTGCAATGATCCCAGATAGCAATGTGATTCCATCATGCCTGCATTATGAGCGCACGACGTGTTATGTCGTGAGGGCAACAGTGCAAACATATGTGTCCTCATATGCGTGGCATATGCGTTGCTTGCGTGCAGCATGCGTGATATCACGCGTGTTACCTTAATGTCCATCCAAAATTTTAGCTTTTTTATCATTTTAGATGCTTTAATACCTCGTTTATTACATATTTATGGCACACTTAAATAATTATTCACTAAATTGTATTAATGTTGCTTACAGAATTTTTTAATGTGGTAGAAATTTTCTATAGCAAAGTCTACCAAATTTCGGGCTTAATTACTTTAGCTAGCCATGAATATGTAGCTATTGAGGTATATAATAAATCTTAGCAAAACATAAATTCAAAGATACTAATGATATATTCCATCTTAAAACATATTAATAATATTATAATAATAATGGGTACACATTTATTGTAAGTCAATTGTAATTTATTACAAACAATATAATTTATTACAGTAATGTTTACAAATCTAGGTAATAATGCTTTTCTTACAGTAACAATAATTATAAATAAGCAAAAAACGAATACAAATATATTTTTCAAAACAAGCAGTTTAGTATTTTAAATACAACAAATAAATTAGTAAACATATCTGTTACGTCTACATCAGTCTTCGTAGTAATTCATTTTTGATTGATAAGGAAGTTATTATAAAACATAAAAAACTAAAGATCAACTAAAACAAAATAGACTTTTAAACTTTTCTCATATTGTGCAAACTATGATAGTTCTTTTTTCAATAACTTCCTAATAATAATCTTTTAGACTAATTTTTGGACTCTCATTTTAATATGCAAGAAGAATAAACAAATTTAAATATGCATTTAGTATGTAAACTGTGATAGATCTTTTTTCAATAACTTTTTAATAACTATATTTTTTAGACTAACTTTTGGACCCTCATTTTAATAAGCAATAAAAATAAATAAATTTAAATATGCATTTAGTCAGCAAACTATGATAGTTCTTTTTTTAACAACTTTCTAAAAAAATCTTTCAGTATTTAAGATATTGCAGTTGTAATTAAAGTCTATTTACACATTTTTATGTCGTTTTTCTAATAAAAAAATTAAAATTATAAAGCATCGAAGTTAGATCAAAATATTTTTGAAATTCAAAATTCTTTAAAATTTTTTTTCTTAAATTTAACATTAATAGAGAAAAATCTCTGCTTATCTCCATTTTTAAATGGACATATCAACTTTTTAAAAAATTGCACCTTAAAATAATATAAGAAATGGATTTCAAATAAAATTTAATTTTTAATCTGTTAACTTGAAAAATCTCTCTGAATCTATTTCACCTTTTTCGACCGAATTCTGCAATTGATCATGATCTCCTACGTAAGATCCGTCTGTTAGATAATCACCTCCTTCATCATAATCTCCTTCATCATCATCTCCTTCGTAAGAACCATCTGTTTCATCTTCCTCGCTGTCCTGTGTTGGATCAGTTGTAGGATCTTCTTCAACCTCGTTTTCTTCCGAATCTTCAAAATTGTGTTCTTTCGGTCGAACACGGTCTTTACTTTTATTTTTAGGAGTACGGTTGTCCTTTTGCAGGAGTTTAAGTATCTATGTTTCGCCGCTCTTAAAACTTCTGTCATTTCTGACAGTATTTTAAATAATTGAATTCCTGTGAAAATTTTATTACTTATGAAAATAATGGAATTATTTTGAATTAATTTATTAAAAATCGAATAATTGAATTCCTTCGAACTTTTGACAAAAATTTTCTTAAAATTTTTAAATATAATTGAATTTTGATAAAGAATTTTATTATTTATAAAGATAATTGAAATTTCGACAATATTTCTTTTTTAATTTTTGAACATAATTGAATTTCTGCGAAGAATTTTATTAATTTTGAAACTAATTTAATTCTTTCAAAGAATTTTATTCAAATTTATATAAATTATTGAATTCTTACAACGAATTTTATTCAAGTTTATAAAAGTAATTGAATTTTGGTGAAGAATTTTATTATTTATAAAAATAATTGAATTCTTGAAAAATTTTATAAAAATCTTTTTATATAATTGATATTTTTCGAAAAAATTTATGAAATTTTGTATTTTAAATAATTGAATTCCTGTGAAAATTTTACTACTTGTGAAAATAATTAAATTATTTCAAAGAAATTTATTAAATATTGAATAATTGAATTCCTGTGGAATTTTGACAAGAATTTTATTAAAATTTTTTAAAATAATTGAATTTCAATGAAGAATTTTATTATTTATAAAGATAATTGAAATTTTGACGAGAATTTTTTAAAAATTTTTGAACCTAATTGAAATTCTGCAAAGAATTTTTATAACTTTTGAAAATAATTGAATTTCTGTAATCATTTGTAACTTTTCCAAAATCAAATTTTTTGTAGTATTTCAGAGTGTCTAGCTATTCTTTAAAAAAAATTTAAGGACTTTTCAAGGTCCAAAATAATTTTTTTCAAGGTCCATTTTTAGGGTACTAATTTTTAATATATTTGTTATTTATAATTGATTATAATAGTGTATTTTAAGTAAAATTTTACTTACTATCTAAATCTGAATTAGCGACTGACTTTTTGGTTTTGAATTAATAAATTTTACTAATAAATAATTATTTCTACTAATCTTTTTAGTGAAATTCACTTATTAAAAAGCAACAAGTCAGTCACTAATTTAAAAAGTCACATTTTTACTAATTCAAATTTAGAGAGTACTTATAAACAATTTTATAATTTCTACATACAACAGTTATTCATAAATAACTTTAAATACAATTTATTGATAAAATATTAGAAATATAAAGAACATCGAATTAAGAATCATCAATCAAAATTGTTTTTAAATAATTGAATTCTTTTGAAAATTTCTATTAAAATAATTGATATACAAATTATTGAATTAAGAAAAATTTTTGAAAATAATTGAAATTTTGCAATGAATTTTATTAAAATTTTTGAAAATAACTGAATTTTATTACTTTTGAAACTAATTGAATTACTGCGAAGAATTTAATGGCAAATTTTAAAATAATTGATTGGTTAAAATAATTGAAATTTTGCAATGAATTTTAGTGAAATTTTTGAAAATAATCGAATTTTTTTGATGAATACTATTATTTACGAAAATAGTTGAATTTTGCAAATACCAAAAAGTAGCTACTGGGATCCTGGCATGTGACGATAATATTTTTCAGTAATATTTTATTTTTTGAAAATAATGTTTATTACATTTTTTACTTTAAAGTTTCTATTTGAAGATTTTTCATTAAAACATTTAAGGGATTTATTTTATAAAATACTTTAACAAAGACATGTAAAGTTAATAATAGTTAAAGTAATTAATTTTTATTAAAAAACAAAATTTATCTATAGTAAAAACAATCACACGAAATTACACGTGACTATTTTTAAACGGGAATAAACTTATTAAAAAAATTTAATTTTAAGAAATTTTGACATTTTTTATTTTAAGTAAAAATTGTTTCTTCTAACGAATATTTAAATATATTAATTATATATATATATATATATAATTAATATAGTAGATAATAAATAATTAATAGGATGTAATATATGAGCGATTCCATGTCAAGTGGAAATTAAAAATTAAATTTTAATTTTTGGGGGGGAAGGATACGATTTTTTTAAAACGAAAGCTGAGGTTTTTTCCTAAAAGGACATATATATGCAAAAGTGGGACTAGAATGTTTAAACATTGAAAAAAAGAGATTTTTACTGACCGGAGTGCTCAAAACCTGGTTTTCGGCTCCACTTGGTAGAAATCTCTTTTTAGGGTTTCGTGGCCAAAGGCCAAAACCCTAATAGCGAGACTTCGGTGTCCGTCCGTAGTTTTTACGTCTTAAGTCTTATAGCGAGACTTTGGTATAAGAAGGTCTTAAGTCCTAAGACTTAAGGGGGAACCTCCTTTAGACGATCGAAAAATGCGTCATCTTTGGGATCTTTTTTCTCGGGTAAAATAACTTCAAACGTTTTGTAATTTATAGGGTACTTTAATACATGTCTTGAGAGTCTAAAAAAATTTTTGGAGAAAAAACAAAACATTTTTAGTATGGAAATATACACCGCGTCCATGGCACCTCATTTTATCTGTGAACATTCCAGCGCTCTGAATTTTTTTCTAAAACAAAGAAACCAACGTTTTTTTAAACTTTAGGATAATAACTTCTATATAACATTTCGATTTTTTAAAAAAAATTTCGAGAATTGATTTTTTTACCCACTTTTAAGTTAAAAGTGATTTTTCGTGCATAAAAATTGACTTTAAAATTCCAAAAAAATATGAAAATTTTTTTTTTCAAGAAACACTAAATGTCATATTGTAGATTAATTAATTATCTTTAAAATGATGTATCATAAAGCCCGATTGGTTCAAAAGGGCGTTCTCAATCGTGTTCACAAAATTAAAAAATGGTGTTTCGAGAAAAATGCGTTTCAAGTTTTTTTTAAATAAAGTGACTCGAATGTCAAACAAATGAAAGAAGGGTTGCCACATAGAAATTACAAATTATACTGACAGTGGTACTTTGAATGAAAGAAGAAGGCAGACTGAATGCCAAAACAGAAAAAATTCTGGACTCTGGTAAACATTCCACCAGACGACGCATAAAAAAAATAATTAAAAATTTTGTACTTCTTCAATAATAAAAAAATCGACTTAAAATTTGATGGGTATATTCTTAAATAGTTGTAGAATCAATTAAAATTATTTCCAGAAAGTCGATTTTTTTGACGCAATAAAGGAGGTTCCCCCCTTAAGACTGAACTTCGGTATAAGAAGGTCTTAAGTCCTAAGTCTTACGTCTTAATAAGACATAATATGTCTTATGTCTTAAGACAACATAACAACCGTTGCCATGGTAACCGTTGCTATGTAAATGGTTGCAATAACAACCGTTGCTATGTTAATGGTTGACATAACAACCTTTGCCGTTGAAACCGTTGATATAGTAATGGTTGCCATTACAACCGTTGCCATGGCAACCGTTACTATGATCATAAAAAAAATTTTTAAATCTTAAGTAGAAAAAAATTTCTAAATAAATTATTATTTATTTTTTTTTGTCATTTTAGGCCACGAAACCCTATGACGTAGGAGCATTGCGCCTGCTTCTCTGACTGATTTTTTTCAGTGTTTAAACATTCTAGTCCCACTTTTGCACATATATGTCCTTTTAGGAAAAAACCTCAGCTTTCGTTTAAAAAAAATCGTATCCTTCCCCCCCCAAAATTAAAATTTATTTTTAATTTTGATTTTTTTGGTCAAAAAAATTTTTTTTTCAAAATACTTGTTTCTAATCGAAAGAGCATGCAAAAACCTTTCGAAACTGTACTCGGACAAATTTTTATGTTTCATTGTTTAAGAGTAAAAAATTATCAAAATAAGCATTGTTCCGAAAAACCCAAAACTTTCCCTCCGTCCCCCTCGGAAAATATTGGACTAGGTAAAAAAATATTTTCACCAAAAATCACTATCCACTAGTACTACAAAAGCCACGTTTAGGCACGATTAGAGAAAAATTTTTTTCCACCTTGATCACTTGACATGGAATCGCTCATATATAATTATATAATATAATTAATTTTAAATAAGGATCTTTAAGACTAAAAAAGCAGCTGTTGAAAAATTAAATATGACAAACTAAAAAACTCGTTTTAGTTGATTCACAAAAATCGTAAATAATTTGATTCTATATTTCCCGGCGACATTTCATCGTAACCATTTTTAACTCAATTCTTATATTAGAAAGTTTTACGAGAATGGAATTATTTAAATACAAAATTAAATATTTGATAGAATAATTGAATTTCTTTCGAGGAATTTTAATTAATTAAAGTTATAATTTGTAATTTAATTAAAGTAGTAAATATTGAAAATATTTTAATTTCAGCTAAAAATTTTATTATTTTTTTCAAAAATTGTTATGAAAATTGTGTTTTAAATAATGGCATTCTTGGGAAAATTTTATTCTTTATAGAAAAAATTGAATATTTGCTTGAATTTTATTCACATTTTTTAAAAATAATTGAATCCTTTTAAAAAATTGTATTAAGAAAAAAATAAGAAAAATTTTCCAAAAACTTTTGAAAATAATTGATTCGTTTTGAAGAATTTTTTGAATTATTTTATGAAAATTCAAAAGAATTTAAAAGATTAATCAACTTATTTAAAATAATTTACTTAAAATTATATAAAAAAAATACTTGAATTCTTGCGATGAATTTTATTATTTATATATGAAAATAGTTTATTTCTTATAAATAAATTTATCAAAAATACAGAGGGTATAAATGAATTGCTATAGAAAATTTGTTTACATACATATTTTGAGGTTAAGTAGTTTATACGTTTAAAAGTTAAAGAAACTACACTTACCTAGAAGTCTAATGGAAGTTTAAACAAAATTCACAAAGTTTTTTCTCTAAATCTTCTTTCAGTCAAAACGAACAAACGGTACAAATAAAAAAAGTACGGGAGATGGCACGATCCACGATGTATCGGTTTCGTCAAAATAATTATGTGCGCGTACATTCAACAAGTCAACGCCATGACACCTTCAACAATTAGGTAGTCCAAGTTGGGTGGGGGAAATTCAATATGGCTGACATCAGCTGATTTACCGGAGGACAAACAATGCTGTCTCACAGGTTATATTTTACGTATATTTCCGTTGGATTCACTAATAACCAATGGCTGGATTCTTTTTACTGTTATAACTGCTTGTAAGCGGGCACTGAAATTAAATTTGAATTTATTATTCAGATTAAAGGTGGGATAAATAAATAAACACTTATAATTAATTGGAAAAACCCCTTTCGGGTAAAAAACCAATTTTATTTAAGTTCAAATATTGTTTCTTTTAAATATACACTTCACAATTTTAATTTTACAAATAATTGTTGAATCGTTAAATATTTAATTTAACGATTGCTTGTCGAAGGTTTGATTTAGTTTATTAACACTTTATAAGATTCGTTGATTTAACAATGTGTAATACTTTTAAAGATATGCACTAGCAAGTAGTGGTCTCTTCTCAAGTCTCAAAAATTGTCTGTATATTTGGGTCTCAGGCGCTCTCTTTATATACCCAACTAAAAGGGGGGAAGTTTACCCCCCCCCCTCTTTGTTTAACCAATCAGAGCGCTGATGACGTAGCACTTGACCAATAAGCGTTAAACATTCAAGGTCAAGTTATTGCGCATTTACCAAATGCCCAAAATAATGACACGTGTCAAGGTTAAATTATTACGCATTTAACAGATCTCAAGGTTAAATTATTACGCATCCTACAAATGACTCATTATTATCATATATTCTACTGCGCATTTTTTAACTGCGCAATAAAATAACCGTCTTACGAAGATTTACAATATTATTTCAGTTTTTCTTATCAATAATAACAAGTACAAATTCAGTATTTCATAATCATAATTTCGTTTCATTTTTAAATTATAAGTAAAATATTTAATGCATATTTCTTAATTAATTAAACACTAATAATAATAATAAACTTAAATTAATACTAATATTACATCTAATTACAGTTTTATATAATTATTTATAATAATAGTTTTACAATATCTTTAAATAATACGATGATTACACGATAGAGAGAGAAAATAAAATTAAATGTCGATATTAAGGTTTTCCTATATTTTAAGAATATTAATAATATTATTATTAATATTGTATAATGTATAATTTATATTTAAATTTAAATCTCTTAAGATTACAATAGAAAAATTTAGTTTATTTATTGAGGATTTTAAATTCCCTGAAAAATCTACTAGGCACTGATGCCAGATGCCACAAATGCATTGAATTCAATGGGACAAATCAGTTTTTTAACCATAACTTTTTAAATATTCATTTTTGAACCATAGTGTAATGGAAAATTATTCTTTATTTATCGAAATCTATTTTTTAAAACAATAAAACTAAAAAATTAAATTTTATTGTTTTAAAAAATAGATTTCGATAAATAAAGAATAATTTTCCATTACACTATGGTTCAAAAATGAATATTTAAAAAGTTATGGTTAAAAAATTGATTTGTCCCATTGAATTCAATGCATTGTTTGTCCACCGGTAAATCAGCTGATATCAGCCATATTGAATTTCCCCCATCCAACTTGGACTACCTAATAATTCGAGTATGCGCAGATTTACAGCGTGAAATTCAAAAGTAATTATAAAAAAAAACTTTACAAACTTGCATTTCTTTTTTTTTTGCTTTTCTTCCGATTGTTCATAATACAAAGAAACTTCATAACAATATAAAATTACTAAATAATAAGTAAAAAAATAATAATATTATAAAGGGATTGTCACTTGATATAAAATTCTGGTTTTCAACTTTTTTGTCCCAGGCTTTGGAAAATACATATAAAAATTAAGAAAAACAGGAGAATAAGTATAGGATAATAGAAAGAAGTTAAAAACATAGAGTATAGAAAAAATAAATATAAAGAAAATAGTTTTCAAAAAAATTACAGAAAAAAGTTGAATAAAGTTAATAAAGAAACAGAAAATAAAAAATAAAAAAACAACAGAAAATACGAAGAAGTCAAAAAATAAATCAAATAGAAATACCTAAAAAAATATGCCAAAAAGAAAGAATAGAAATAATTTAAAAAAAGAAAATGAGAATATATAAAATAAATTAATTAAAAATAAAAATAGCTGAAAAAATATGAAAAAGAAAAAATTAGGAAAAAGAAATGTAAATAAAATAAAAACAACAGAAAAATAAAAGACAAATAGAACGAAGTTATAAAAGAAAATAAAGAATAAAGGAAAAGTAAAAAATATAGGAGAATTATAAAAAGAAAATAGAAAAAACTAAAAAAAAAGTTTAAGAAAGAAAACGGAATAATAAATAAAATTCTGAATTTTCACAATACAAACAAGCTTCTTAACAATAACATAACTACTAAATATGTAATAATAATATAATAATGCTACTGTCACTTGATAAAAAATTCTGGTTTTCAAAAAATAGACTTATAAGAACTTTAAACTTTTTTTCTCATGCTTTGACTATAATGATCCTCATTATAGGTATACAATAACATTTTACTTTATACGTTTCTATAAAATATAAAGTTAAGGATTGTAGTGACAAACAATATTTTTTATTAAAAAATTAAAAGATATAAAAATTTGTTTTCTCAAAAACTCATTAAAAACATTTCATTGATATGCTCTCTTTGAAACTTTTTAAAATATATTCTTAATATATACCTATGTATTGAAAATAAAAAAAAAGAAAAAACTGTTTCGAATATCTGAAATAAAAAAATTAATTTGTTAAAAAAATAGTTATTTGCGTGAAAGTCTTAAATACGGCAAGAAATGGGCATTCTGACAGCACGTCAGGCTGCAAATTGAAAATTCTCAGTGTGCACACCGTGCGGGCAAACTGAGTTCCAATAGTCAATGCGGACAACGTGCTACCATTCTTGCTATCACACAGTGTCTGCACGCTGTGATTCTTAAGCCTAACGCAGAATAAAAACGTAACGTGAAAGTAAGCATGCGATAGAAAAGGACAAACCTACTTCTGTCCTTTTCTATCTCATGCTTGCGTTCGCTTCCTGTTTTATTCTGCTCAGGCCTTTACATGCACCAACACGCATTGTTATCTGGGCCCTTATTGTGCAAAATCTTATCAAAATTTTTCTAACTTTTCTTTGCAAAAACATGCCAAAGTTTGGGATTCTTGACTAAATTTTTCGCAAGTTTTGCTGTAACTTTGTCTCTAGTTATTCCATTTAGCTCATTTTGGTCATTCACACTCTTGCTTTTTCTATAGAGTCAAATTTATTTTTGCAATTTGCTAAAAAAATATTTTCGTATTTTTTTGCCAATTTTTTTCACTTTGCAAAAAATTTTGCAAAAGTTACTTTTTATGATCAAATTTACGTAGATTGACTCCCAGAGATGCTCCAGTTCAAAGGATGTCAAAAAATATTAATTACGTAAGAAGTAATGGATAAATTTTGAAAAATGACGTCACAACCCTCAAAAGTGCGCCAAGAATGGGTAGAACTATTTTTATCGGCATATATGCGTATTTCAGCATATATCCAACTTTAATTTGCTAAAACTTTTTTTATAATTATTTGATTCGATTGAGCCTATAATTTTTTAAATTGCCTTTCTGCAATTATCCCTTAGTGTGTGAATTCTCAAAAAAATTCTTCTAATTTTTCTTTGCAAAAACATGCTAAAGTTTGGCATTTTTGACTTAATTTTTCGCAATTTTTGCTCTAACTTTGTCTCTAGTTATGACAATTGGCTCATTTTGTTCATTTACACTCTTGCTTTGTCTACAGAGTCAAATTTATT
Source organism: Leptopilina syphax (assembly GCA_032872505.1). NCBI lineage: Eukaryota > Metazoa > Arthropoda > Insecta > Hymenoptera > Figitidae > Leptopilina > Leptopilina syphax. Next base: position 10,051,446 of record CM065475.1, read on the forward strand.
TTTGCAATTTGCTAAGAAAAAATATTCGTATTTTTTTGACAATTTTTTACACTTTGCAAAAATTATTTTTTGTGATTAAAATCACGTAGATTGACCCACAGAGATGCTCCAGTTCAAAGGATTTCAAAAAATATTAATTACGTAAGAAGATATGCATAAATTTTGAATAATGACGTCACAATTGTGACGTCATCACAAATCGTTCTACCCATTCATAGCGCACTTTTAAAGGTTCCTTCAAAAGTGCGCTATGAATAGGTAGAACGATTTTTCTTGACAAATATGCTTATTTCAGCAAATGCTTATATCAAACTTTACTTTGCTAAAACTTTTTTTTATAATTATTCGATTCGATTGAGGCTATGATTTTCTAAATCGTTAGACTTTTTGCAATTATCCCTTAGTGTGTGAATTCTCAAAAAAATTCTTCTAATTTTTCTTTGCAAAAACATGCCAAAGTTTGGCATTTTTGACTAAATTTTTCGCAATTTTTGCTCTAACTTTGTCTCTAGTTATGCCATTTGGCTTATTTTGTTCATTCACACTCTTGCTTCGTCTACAAAGTCAAATTTATTTTTGCAATTTGCTAAAAAAATTTTTCGTATTTTTTTGACAATTTTCTACACTTTGCAAAAAATTTTGCAAAATTATTTTTTGTGATCAAAATCACGTAGATTGACCCCCAGAGATGCTCCAGTTTAAAGGATTTCAAAAAATATTAATTACGTAAGAAGTTATGGATAAATTTCGAAAAATGACGTCACAACCTTCAAAAGTGCGCCATGAATGGGTAGAACGATTTTTCTTGACAAATATGCGTATTTCAGCATATATCCAACTTTAATTTGCTATAACCTTTTTTATAATTATTCGATTCGATTAAGGCTATGATTTTCTGACTCGCTAGGCCTTTATGCAATGATCCCTTAATGTGCAAAATCTCAAAAAAATTCTTCTAATTTTTCTATGCAAAAACATGCCAAAGTTTGGCATTCTTGACTAAATTTTTCGCAATTTTTGCTCTTACTTTGTGTCTAGTTATGTCATTTGGCTTATTTTGTTCATTCACACTCTTGCTTTGTCTACAGAGTCAAATTCATTTTTGCAATTTGCTAACAAAAAATTTCGTATTTTTTGGACAATTTTTACACTTTGCAAAAAATTTCTCAAAAATTATTTTTTGTGATCAAAATCATGTAGATTGACCTCCAGAGATGCTCTAGTTCAAAGGATTTCAAAAAATATTAATTACCTAAGAAGTTATGGATAGATTTCGAAAAATGACGTCACAACCCTCAAACGTGCGCCAGGAATGGGTAGAACGATTTTTTTCGGCAAATATGCGTATTTTAGCATATATTTAACTTTAATTTGCTATAACTTTTTTTATAATTATCCGATTTGATTGAGCCTATGATTTTCTGACTCGTTAGGCTTTTCTGCAATGATCCCTTATTGTGTAAATTCTCAAAAAAATTCTTCTAATTTTTCTTTGCAAAAACATGACAAAGTTTGGCTTTTTTGACTAAGTTTTTCGCAAATTTGGCTTTAACTTTGTCTCTAGTTATTCCATTTGGGTCATTTCGCAGAAGAGTTAAGGTTCATGTCTCAGATTTTTTTTATATTTTGCTTATGAATAGTATTTTGGGTCCTAAACAACTATACTTCAATTTTTAAAATTATTTATTGTGATGTATTATTTTAACTAATTGTTTTTTAAGTTAAAAAGTTCTGCTTACGTCAGGCAAAATCTGACGCTTTCAACAATAATAATAAAGAGAATTTAAATCAATAAAATCTCGCCGTCAGGCGCCAATTAATTTTTAAAAGCTAAATTAATAAACTCCAATTTGACTCGACCAACAAACTTAATTCGACACCTCTGAGTTTCTCTCTCACTCAAAGGAGATTCTGCTCGAACAATTGGCAAGCAGAAAATGCCAACGACGAGACACGACTGGCAATGGACTGGTAAACGACTTACTCACGATGAATAATGTCTCTCATATTTCTCCTCTAGCTCGTCAAGCTCTTGGTCTCGGTTAAGTGCTGGCGATGATGGAAGTAATCCACAAGGGAAAGAAAAGGGGGAAATAATAATTAGTCACTTTTACAACTCCATTAATTTATTATATAATATAACGGTGAGTTTCACGCTCCACACTTCTTCGTCCACTACATGATACCATTTCGAGACTATCAAAAAAAGAGAAAAATGAAATTTTACTAGCGGCGATGTAATAACGTACTAGCGCGGCGAACGGAAAATTGCACAATGGCGGCGAAAGTATTATCCACCTGTGGCGTCTAACTTTCTTCGCAACTGACTTGTTTTCTTCTCCTAATTCTCCAAAAGTAGTACTGGCCCTGCCATCTACCACTTTCTCCGGTGAGCTAGCCGCGCGACCTACTTTCGTTCATACTAGTGGGTCAGCCGGCGGCACTAGCTTTCCCCAATTACCATAATGATTGATATGTCGGTTCGGGGATTTCTCCGACAGGTGACATGACGATTCAGAATTTCGACAAAATATATGAATCGACATTTCACATCGTCACAATCCCCTCCCCATGACCGGTATTATTTTACATTATACCGTCATCATTATAATAATCTTGGCTCTACTCCTGGCTCTCCTACTTTCTTTGGCTCTCCTACTCTCTCTACGGCTCTCCTACTCTTTCTCTGGCTTTCCTCTTCTATACGACAACGGCTCTCCTACTCTTTTTCTGGCTCTTCTCTTTTTACACGACAACGGCTCTCCTACTCTTTCTCTGACTCTCCTCTTCTACACGACAACGGTTCTCTTGTTCTACTTTTCTTTCTTCTGCTTCGACCTTTTTCTCTCTTCTAGCAGTTGTCGGACTGCTAGATCTACTGTTGAAGCCGGAAGTCCCGCCAGTGCTCTAGTTAGTTCCAATAGTTTCGTGACCAGGTCCTCATCTTCTGATTCAGATTTGTTTTCTTCCTGGTGAACGTCGTTTTCCTCGCTCGTCTTCGTTCTCCGACTCTTCTTCTACCAATGGTTTTGGTGTTTCTTCATCCAGGGTTGCTTGGCTCTCCTCTTTCTCTGGTGGTTCTTCCATGATGGACTCGATCATCACGTCTGCTATCTCATTTGTCTCGGATCTTGTATCCACTACTCACTACTTCCACTACTTCCTCGTACCGCCTTGGACAGCCTGCGAAGCGATAATATGCTTCGGCACATCTTGGGCAGTTTCTAATTGTCGTCTTCCGACGTCCGCAGTTTCGACAAAAATGATGTCGAATTGGATGAGGGCAGTCTACCACTCTGTGGCCACGTTCCCAACAGTTGAAGCAGCAAAACGGAGGCGGGTCCAGGGTATCTGAGGTCGGGATTTCCTTGAGGCCTCCAAATATTATTCCTGATTTCCTCGGCTTCCACGGCTTGTTTTCCTCACGGTTCACTCTCTTTCGGCTGCTTCTCTGGGGCTCTTTGGGGCGAGTACCCGTCTCTACCGCTCGTCTAACCGGTGGCCCTGGCTGAGGTGAATGGGAACGTTGAGCCCTTGGTGTTGGCTCTCCGCTCTCCATGTCCTCTTTTCGTAGCACCGGTTCTTTCCTCTCTTTCAAGGCTTTACGTTGCTTGGCTCTGACTATTTCCAAACCTACCGATGTGATTGGTCCCTGCGGATTGAGGAATGCCTCCAACTCATGTTCAGCAAGTCGGCTCTCGTATTTCTCTTGGCTCTCGTCCTGTCTGCGATCAGCCGGCCAACGGTACGGTACCACTACCTCAGCACCATCAGGTCGTATTTTTGCTTTCGGCCCACTACCGTATAACTCAAGTCCACTTAGATCCGCCCAGTTCTCTGGTGACAAAATCGGTTCCGTTGACAGACCTATGGCACCATCTCTTTCTTCTAGACTGGCTCTCCTTACTACTTCCGATGACATCCCTGGTTCTTCTTCACTATTCACTCGGCGGACTACCAATGGCTCTTGTTCCACTCTTTCGACAATTGGAAATGATAAGTATGATGGGCCCACCATTCTGACATTTCCATTGTCAAACTCTGGGAATGGACGGTGTCTGGTTTGTGGCCTTCCACGTCCCTCCGTCCTGTTTCTCTTATGTTCGTGTTCTTCTCGTCTACGTCCGCTTCTATCTCGCGCTTGACGGCTCCCTGGTGGAGTGTAAGGCATGGCTCTTCCCTGGTCTTTCCTCTCGGCACACTTCCTTTCCACTTGGCTCTTCGCTCGATCTAAAACAACATAGTTAATGTACAACAAGAACAATGGTGATTTACAACTGTGGGTTAGGTAAGTATGGTTTCAGGTCGGTTATGTGGACTTTAGGTACTCGGCGGCTCTGTTCGTCTCGTAAGATGAAAACAGTTGGCGACAAAACCCCCATGATTTCATAGGGACCTTCGTATTTCGGCGCTAATTTGGTCGCAAACTTTTGTGCCCCACTGGACAACTTATGGGTCTTTCGCAACACTAAATCGCCTACTTTAAAAGTCGCATCTCTCCTACCTTTGTCATAGTACTTTGTCTGTCTCGTTCGTTCTTTGTCAATGTGTCTGGTGTAACGTTGATTTTAAATAATCACGTTATAAAAACCGAATTTGGTTTTCGCCAAAACTTATTCAGTCAATTCTTGATTAATTATTATGAATTAAATGCGGTAGCCAGAATCGAACTCAACATTTTACTTTAATATTAACTTGTTGAATTGTATAGGGGAGAGTCTCCAGTTGTGAGACGGGTTTCATTTTTGACCCGTAAATTGTAAACGGGCAAACGAAATTGTAAATAAAATACACCGTTCGAAAGGTAACAGAAATACGCAACTTTTATTAAAAGAAAGTATAGTGTTTCGATGAATTCAAAAAATTTTACGATACATTTTCCGAGCACATCGATTTTTTCACAAAAAAAAAATGTCTCCAGTTGTAAGACAATCATTAAAAATTGCTAAAATTTAATAAGTTTGACATAAAACGTTATGTTTAGTAGAAATAATTAAATATATTAATAATATATATTATTATATACTAAATAATAATATTTATTCGCCAAAATATGACTATCAAATAAACACAATTTAATAGCTTCAACAAGAGCATTAAAATTGATTTCTTCTGAATCAATTGACTTTTTTCCACTTGACATGCCCAAAAATACTAGAAAAAAGAATCAAAACAACATTTAAATAGTATGCCTGCAAAGTAGTATTTTTTATGCTGCCCAGATGGGTGTTGACACCGTCTCACAACTGGTGATATGCTGTGTCTCACACCCAGAAATTGGCGCTATTTTGAAAAAGGAAAATTAAATTATTTTCAACCGTAGATTGGAACAATGCAATGTTGCATCACAAAATATAAGGAAAACACTAAAAGAAAATGCATTACATTTACCTTTTTCAATTAATTAAATTGCAAAAAAAGTACTTTGCATTTATTGATAAAACGCTTTTTAGTCGATTATCACACACAGTGTTGGTATTTAACAAAAACAGTTTATATATCCGCCTCGGTGTACACGAAATAGTTGGCTCATATAAAAAGAAATGTTTTTATATAAACCAATCGGCTTTTTAATATTGCATGTTAAAAAAAATTGACTGTCTCACAACTGGAGGTGTCTCACAACTGGAGACTCTCCCCTAGAATCAATATAATACAAAAATGTTGAGTTGTATAAAAATCATATTGTTTATCTCAAGAGAATTCCACACGTTTTGGTTGATTAGAAAACACAATGTTATTTATTGTTATTTAATTATCAACCGACCGAAAATGTGTCAACAATTAATATTAATCGGCACAAATCTACTGTCAACTGGCAACCACCTGTCATAGATGTTGGGCCTGTTATCATGCTGCTGGGGCGAACCCAAGGTGCGCATGACATATATACGGGACCGAAGCAGGATGTCAATTAACCTAATTTCGACAGTTCGTGCCTGGCTGCCGATTAAATTATACGGTTTCACCGCGGTTGACCATTTTCATTGTCCAAATATTAAAAGATGGATTTCCGTGCTCGGTTGGACCGAATCAAAGGTTAGTGTCCAGTGTCCATCTTCCTCGTTATCTTGGGAATATCACCGGTGCACGGTGTGACCGGGAAATAATATCGAGAAGGAAGACCTCATGGCAAGCCGATAGGACGCCGCCATTTTCGGTCGACCAACACAAATTACCGGCGTGTGGAAGTTCTCAGTTCTCTTCACAAAGTTCAAAGTTTAAAATAAAAAGAAGAGTGATTTAAAGAAAAATAATATGCTTGTGTGTTTTTATAATTTTCTTTATTCATTTGTTTTATTTGTGTGTTAAATTCAACTTGTCTCTCTCCTCTGTGTGCGGTACTCACGCCCTATTATTTCAATATAAAACGTAACTTCGTGTAAATAAAATATTGTGCTCGGTAAGAGCTAGTCCGGGAAAGTTCTTTGTTTCGTTACAGCATCGTGATCCGGGTAGTTAACCTACCTGGCGCCGGGGAAGTTCCCTAAAACGGGTCATCGATGGTGCATTATAAGTTCGAAGTGTGGAATTTATAATTCGGCAATTTGGAATCCGTAAATTGCCATTTTTGTAACGATTGGCGGGTAAGATCCGCAAGTAAACGTAAAGATCGTTACAACAGTGACACCCAACTTAAGGGCCGTGACAGACGAGAGAGATTATATAAGGATTTTCAGTGTATTAGTGAAGTGAGAGAACGAAATGAGAACCTTCACTGCTGGTCAGTAATTGAATTTTCTTTTCTTTTCAAATTTATTTTTCTTTTTCGATCTGACAGGTACTATTTATTTTTGCTTCTGGGGAAAAATTTGAAAATTTATTTTTATAATAATTTTGTAGAAAAATGATGCTTTGAAAATTGTTTTTTTTGTATATTTTTTTTCAGCATGAAAGAAGATTTTTTTTGTACCTGCAGTGTCCCCTATCACCTTCGAGAAAAGTAGAAAAAGTTTCTTTTTAGTAAAAAAAATTTGGTAAATTGGGGATTTAAAATTGCAATGCGACACATAGTGACCATAACGTGAACTAAAAAAAATGGCTACTGTGGGTGTACAAGGTTGCAAAAAATGTTAATATTTAAAGTATTCTAATGTTTAAGAAATATTTGTTAAGATTGTTGGTCATTATTTATCTTTTTATTGAAAAACTACTTAAAATTAAAACAGAAAAGTCACAATATAAGTTTATATTTTTTTTTAAATTTGTACACCCATTTCGTCCATTTTTGGTGTAAAACACTAGCGACACCGAGCCCGCGGTGGTAATTTTCATTGCCAATAGTAAATAGAAAAATTACCAAAAATATTTTTTGAATTTAATTAAGAAGTTTATTGGAATTCTCTAAGACCGAGGTGAAGGAATAAATTTTGAAAATAGAATAATTGTGTAGAAAAGAATTTTCTCTATTGTTTATCAAGAAATAAACAGTCACGAACTCAAGTAAAAGTCCCTTTATTTTCATTTCAAATATATAATTTATAGTAGGCTGAAATATTATATTATTTGATTAGAAAATTTATTGAAATAAAAATTAATGGTAATTTACCTAACCAGGTAAATAATAATTTTTAAAAATAATTTTCCCTTTTTCGACATTGGATATAAAAGAGAAAATTACCAGACATTTTGGAAATTTAAGTAAACGTAATCAAATCTCCAAAATAATTTAAAAAACAATAAAATTAGGCAATTACAGGTAATTTCGATCTCCGATAAAATTTTTTAAGTAAATAGAGAATTTTTTTTATTCGGAAAAATTACCCCGTAATATTGGGAATTTATGAAATTTTGGAAATATTCCCAATTAAGTTAAAAATTTAGTGAATTGAAAGAGGAAATATTTCTCAACCGACAGTAACTAAATTTAGAATAGGAAAGTTACCCCAAGAAGGAAGAAATTTACCGGTAACTTATGAAATTTTGTAATATTTCGTGTAAAGTTGAAAAATTAATTTATTGATAGAGGAAATATTTCTCGACGGACCCTAATTAAATTTTTCAAGTAGGTAATTTACCGGAAATTTTGGGAAATTTATCGGTAATTTATGAAATTTAGGAAATTAACCAATAATTAATTCCCAAAAATAGCAAAATTTACAGTAAAACAGAAAACGATCGGAAACCAAACAGTAAATAGTAGTAGTTTCCGAGAATTTTAGGAAATTTATCGGTAATTTAAGGAATTTAAGAAATTAACCGATAACTAATTCCCAAAAAGAGAAATTTTTTAAAAGTAATAGAAAATAATCGGAAACCGAATAGTGAATAGCGGTAATTTCCGAAATTTTTTGGAAATTTATTAGTAATTTATGAAATTTAAGAAATTAACAGATAATTAATTTCCAAAGAGAAAAAAATTTTTTTTCAGAAATAATAGGAAATAATCGGAAACCGAAGAGTGAATAGCGGTAATTTCCGAGAATTTTAGGAAATTTATCGGTAATTTAAGAAATTTAATAAATAAACCGATAATTAACTCTGAAAAATAGTGAAATTTGTAGTAAAGTTGGAAATCAATCGGAAGCAGAGTAAGGAAAAGCGGTAATTTCCGGAAATTTTGGGAAATTTTCGGAAATATTGAAATTTTTTGAAATTTTTTTGCGGAAGTTAAGAGAAATTTTTGATTTTTTTTTGCTAGCAATAATATTTGCAAGAAAAATTGAATTTTGATAATTTTCAATAATTTTAAATATTTATTCTATTAATTTTAGGAAAATTTTGGAAGGTTTTGGAAATTTTTGAATTTTTTACTAATTCTAAGAGAAAATAATAGAAAGAGAAATTAAATTTTGATAATTTTAAATAAATTTAAGTAATTTTTTTTCTCTCCATTTGTGGAAATTTTTTTTTTCTCTCGTAAAATAACAGTTGATTTTGAAAATTTTTCAATAAAGATTGAGATTTAATTTATTTTGATTACCAGTCTTTCTTTTGTATAAGTAAAAATTAATTTTAGAAAAATGTCAGACAAACAGAAAGACCCTAATGACAGTACGAGTACGGAAACTGACGAGATAATAACTGCTGAGCAGACATACAGTATTGAAACGATAGTACAGGTACATCGACCTGAAACACTTGACTCCAATGAAACTAGGGACCAATCGAATCAAGGCTCAAGTCTCGCAGAGCAGCTAGGAGGGGGCGTACGCGCTTTTGAAGAAATGAAACGCCAATTAGAATTAAACGGTTGTAGTAGTTCCGGTAGTTTTGCGACAGTCCAATCGAGAATAGAAAGACTAATTGCAAGAATGCAAGGCAATACAGCAGTACCGTGGTACGACACTGACGAGGCGCTTCCGAAATTCGGTAACGAAGTACAAACGTCCACCCCCAACACACCAGGCTCGGCCAGAAATTTTGAATTACCCGAAAGTCAGGTAATTAATCCAGGGGAAACGAATCTCTTAAATCAAAATCCTAACGAAATTAATAGAATTTACAGACCAGAAAATTTTCAAACCAGCTTTCCCCCACCCAACCCAGCGTACAAATACGTTAATACAGATCCGAGAGACGAACCGAAAACAGTCAGTGAAAATACAAGCGAAGTTTGGTCAAAGACAATGGATGCGTTAGTAGCAGCGTTGCTAGGTAGTAAGATACAGTCCCTATCAGACAAACAGAATAACGCGAATAGACAAAATGGCGGAGGTTCCAAGTGGAACAAGAAAAAGAACTCTTCGCCACAGAAAGATTCGGATAGTAAGAAAGACACAGCCAAGCCCACATCGAGTTCTCAAACCGATAAAGAAAACAATTCTAATCAAAAAGAAGTAGTTTGCTGGAATTGTAAGAAAGTAGGACATTTTCAAACAGGTTGCGCTCAACAAAAACGAAACGACTATTGTAGGCGTTGTAGTAAAGAGGGAGTGACAACAAAAACGTGCGAAGGTTGTCCGGGAAACTTGAAAAAGGAGGAGAAGCAAAGGTCAACTCTTCCTCCTTAGAAAAAGAACAGACCTCAACAACAGTAATAGAAAAAACCGCGGAACAATCCGAACCCGTACTCATAGAAAACCGGAAATCCGTGGAGACCGTTAACAAGAAGTCGAAAAACCGGAAGGCCACCAGTAAATTCGAGGCCAACCAAACTGTCTTACTAAATGATCGCGTTGAGGGAATAAATGGTGCATGTCCTTAGGAGAAAAACCAGGCGATTATGTCACTGTTGAAATCGGACATTGAACCGAAGTTAGTACCAGAACAAAAACCGCTGCGATTAGAAATTAGGGAACCGCCAGCGGAAGACAAAGGTTTTAGTTTAAGGGTATTCACGAATATACGGATAGGTAATACCCATAACGTACAAGCCTTGATAGATAATGGTGCATCGCGCACAGTATTGGGAGATATCGGTTTAGCAATTGCCGACAAGTATAAAGCGGAATTGCAACCGGCAACCGAAAAAGCAGTCGTGACAGCCGACGGTACGGTTCGTCCAGTAAAAGCAGTCTGCTATCTCCCAAAAGAGGTGGATCGGGTATCTCGCATGATGAAGGTGTTGATCGTCCCAGGAATGGGTGAACAGATATTCCTGGGAGTGGACTTTATTTACACCTTTGGCGTGGTACTCGATGGTAGTCAAAGAAAATGGTACATGGCCGACTACCCAGACACGGTACACCATTATACAGAAGAGGGTATAGAAGCAATTAAAGTCACAGAAGAAAACACCCCAACGGAAGTAGATCAAGTAAGCGGGTTAAAAGTAATCTCCGCCGAAGAGAGAAACGACTTAGAACAATTTATTTCTTCTATACTTAGATTAGTACCAGATAACTTACCCGCGACAGACCGCGCAGAACACGTAATTGACGTACAGAATCACCCAGCTATCAAACAACGGTATTATAGGGTATCGCCGAAAGTACTGAAAGCGATGCACGACGACGCGTTAAGAATGTTAGTCAAAGGAATTATAGAACCGTCTAAAAGTGGTTGGTCGAGTCCGGTAGTTATGGTCCGAAAAGCGAACGGAACTTACCGATTATGTATAGATTTCCGGAAGCTTAATAAAATAGCCAAAACCGACGCGTATCCGTTACCGAAAATGGACATGATACTGGAAAAGCTCAGAAAAGCCAAGTATATTACGACCTTAGATTTGAAATGGGGTTATCATCAGATCCCCCTTTCGGAAAAAAGTAAAGAATATACTGCTTTTACAGTTCCAGGTCTTGGACTTTTTCAGTTCACTCGTATGCCATTTGGGTTGTCAGGTGCCCCAGCGACATTTCAGAGAATGATCGATTCTCTGATCGGACCAGAAATGGAACCATACGTATACGCGTATCTAGATGACATAGTAATAGTGACAGAGACTCTAGAAGAACATAAAGAATGGCTCAAACTAGTAATAGATCGTTTACAAGCGGCAGGTCTTACAATTAATCCTGAGAAAAGTAAGTTCGGAGTCACATCCACAAGGTATTTAGGATTCATTGTAAACCACGAGGGTTTACAAGTAGACCCAGAGAAAGTAGTACCCATCCGCATGTATCCCGAGCCAAAAACGGTTAATCAACTAAGACGATTTTTAGGAATGGCGTCATGGTATAGACATTTCATTCCCCAATTAGCCACCTTAGCAGAGCCCTTAAACAAATTGTTGAGGACAAACGTTTCCTGGGAATGGGATGAGAGCTAACAAATCGCGTTTGACAGAATTAAGGAACAACTCGCGACAGCTCCAACTCTGACATACCCCGACTTTACGTTACCGTTTGAACTACACACCGACGCGAGCGATTTCGGTATTGGTGTACTTCTTACCCAAGTACAAAAATGGGCAAAATCGAGCAATAGCTTACGCGAGCAGAACGTTAACAGCAACCGAACGGAAATACTCGGTCACCGAAAAAGAATGCCTCGCGGTAATTTGGGCGGTAAAGAAGTTCCGCCATTACCTCGAAGGGTTTCATTTCACGGTCATTACCGATCACAGTTCACTACGCTGGCTTCACAACTTGCATAATCCGACTGGACGGTTGGCTCGGTGGGCGTTAGATCAGGTCGTATTTTTGCTTTCGGCCCACTACCGTATAACTCAAGTCCACTTAGATCCGCCCAGTTCTCTGGTGACAAAATCGGTTCCGTTGACAGACCTATGGCACCATCTCTTTCTTCTAGACTGGCTCTCCTTACTACTTCCGATGACATCCCTGGTTCTTCTTCACTATTCACTCGGCGGACTACCAATGGCTCTTGTTCCACTCTTTCGACAATTGGAAATGATAAGTATGATGGGCCCACCATTCTGACATTTCCATTGTCAAACTCTGGGAATGGACGGTGTCTGGTTTGTGGCCTTCCACGTCCCTCCGTCCTGTTTCTCTTATGTTCGTGTTCTTCTCGTCTACGTCCGCTTCTATCTCGCGCTTGACGGCTCCCTGGTGGAGTGTAAGGCATGGCTCTTCCCTGGTCTTTCCTCTCGGCACACTTCCTTTCCACTTGGCTCTTCGCTCGATCTAAAACAACATAGTTAATGTACAACAAGAACAATGGTGATTTACAACTGTGGGTTAGGTAAGTATGGTTTCAGGTCGGTTATGTGGACTTTAGGTACTCGGCGGCTCTGTTCGTCTCGTAAGATGAAAACAGTTGGCGACAAAACCCCCATGATTTCATAGGGACCTTCGTATTTCGGCGCTAATTTGGTCGCAAACTTTTGTGCCCCACTGGACAACTTATGGGTCTTTCGCAACACTAAATCGCCTACTTTAAAAGTCGCATCTCTCCTACCTTTGTCATAGTACTTTGTCTGTCTCGTTCGTTCTTTGTCAATGTGTCTGGTGTAACGTTGATTTTAAATAATCACGTTATAAAAACCGAATTTGGTTTTCGCCAAAACTTATTCAGTCAATTCTTGATTAATTATTATGAATTAAATGCGGTAGCCAGAATCGAACTCAACATTTTACTTTAATATTAACTTGTTGAATTGTATAGGGGAGAGTCTCCAGTTGTGAGACGGGTTTCATTTTTGACCCGTAAATTGTAAACGGGCAAACGAAATTGTAAATAAAATACACCGTTCGAAAGGTAACAGAAATACGCAACTTTTATTAAAAGAAAGTATAGTGTTTCGATGAATTCAAAAAATTTTACGATACATTTTCCGAGCACATCGATTTTTTCACAAAAAAAAAAATGTCTCCAGTTGTAAGACAATCATTAAAAATTGCTAAAATTTAATAAGTTTGACATAAAACGTTATGTTTAGTAGAAATAATTAAATATATTAATAATATATATTATTATATACTAAATAATAATATTTATTCGCCAAAATATGACTATCAAATAAACACAATTTAATAGCTTCAACAAGAGCATTAAAATTGATTTCTTCTGAATCAATTGACTTTTTTCCACTTGACATGCCCAAAAATACTAGAAAAAAGAATCAAAACAACATTTAAATAGTATGCCTGCAAAGTAGTATTTTTTATGCTGCCCAGATGGGTGTTAACACCGTCTCACAACTGGTGATATGCTGTGTCTCACACCCAGAAATTGGCGCTATTTTGAAAAAGGAAAATTAAATTATTTTCAACCGTAGATTGGAACAATGCAATGTTGCATCACAAAATATAAGGAAAACACTAAAAGAAAATGCATTACATTTACCTTTTTCAATTAATTAAATTGCAAAAAAAGTACTTTGCATTTATTGATAAAACGCTTTTTAGTCGATTATCACACACAGTGTTGGTATTTAACAAAAACAGTTTATATATCCGCCTCGGTGTACACGAAATAGTTGGCTCATATAAAAAGAAATGTTTTTATATAAACCAATCGGCTTTTTAATATTGCATGTTAAAAAAAATTGACTGTCTCACAACTGGAGGTGTCTCACAACTGGAGACTCTCCCCTAGAATCAATATAATACAAAAATGTTGAGTTGTATAAAAATCATATTGTTTATCTCAAGAGAATTCCACACGTTTTGGTTGATTAGAAAACACAATGTTATTTATTGTTATTTAATTATCAACCGACCGAAAATGTGTCAACAATTAATATTAATCGGCACAAATCTACTGTCAACTGGCAACCACCTGTCATAGATGTTGGGCCTGTTATCATGCTGCTGGGGCGAACCCAAGGTGCGCATGACATATATACGGGACCGAAGCAGGATGTCAATTAACCTAATTTCGACAGTTCGTGCCTGGCTGCCGATTAAATTATACGGTTTCACCGCGGTTGACCATTTTCATTGTCCAAATATTAAAAGATGGATTTCCGTGCTCGGTTGGACCGAATCAAAGGTTAGTGTCCAGTGTCCATCTTCCTCGTTATCTTGGGAATATCACCGGTGCACGGTGTGACCGGGAAATAATATCGAGAAGGAAGACCTCATGGCAAGCCGATAGGACGCCGCCATTTTCGGTCGACCAACACAAATTACCGGCGTGTGGAAGTTCTCAGTTCTCTTCACAAAGTTCAAAGTTTAAAATAAAAAGAAGAGTGATTTAAAGAAAAATAATATGCTTGTGTGTTTTTATAATTTTCTTTATTCATTTGTTTTATTTGTGTGTTAAATTCAACTTGTCTCTCTCCTCTGTGTGCGGTACTCACGCCCTATTATTTCAATATAAAACGTAACTTCGTGTAAATAAAATATTGTGCTCGGTAAGAGCTAGTCCGGGAAAGTTCTTTGTTTCGTTACAGCATCGTGATCCGGGTAGTTAACCTACCTGGCGCCGGGGAAGTTCCCTAAAACGGGTCATCGATGGTGCATTATAAGTTCGAAGTGTGGAATTTATAATTCGGCAATTTGGAATCCGTAAATTGCCATTTTTGTAACGATTGGCGGGTAAGATCCGCAAGTAAACGTAAAGATCGTTACAACAGTGACACCCAACTTAAGGGCCGTGACAGACGAGAGAGATTATATAAGGATTTTCAGTGTATTAGTGAAGTGAGAGAACGAAATGAGAACCTTCACTGCTGGTCAGTAATTGAATTTTCTTTTCTTTTCAAATTTATTTTTCTTTTTCGATCTGACAGGTACTATTTATTTTTGCTTCTGGGGAAAAATTTGAAAATTTATTTTTATAATAATTTTGTAGAAAAATGATGCTTTGAAAATTGTTTTTTTTGTATATTTTTTTTCAGCATGAAAGAAGATTTTTTTTGTACCTGCAGTGTCCCCTATCACCTTCGAGAAAAGTAGAAAAAGTTTCTTTTTAGTAAAAAAAATTTGGTAAATTGGGGATTTAAAATTGCAATGCGACACATAGTGACCATAACGTGAACTAAAAAAAATGGCTACTGTGGGTGTACAAGGTTGCAAAAAATGTTAATATTTAAAGTATTCTAATGTTTAAGAAATATTTGTTAAGATTGTTGGTCATTATTTATCTTTTTATTGAAAAACTACTTAAAATTAAAACAGAAAAGTCACAATATAAGTTTATATTTTTTTTTAAATTTGTACACCCATTTCGTCCATTTTTGGTGTAAAACACTAGCGACACCGAGCCCGCGGTGGTAATTTTCATTGCCAATAGTAAATAGAAAAATTACCAAAAATATTTTTTGAATTTAATTAAGAAGTTTATTGGAATTCTCTAAGACCGAGGTGAAGGAATAAATTTTGAAAATAGAATAATTGTGTAGAAAAGAATTTTCTCTATTGTTTATCAAGAAATAAACAGTCACGAACTCAAGTAAAAGTCCCTTTATTTTCATTTCAAATATATAATTTATAGTAGGCTGAAATATTATATTATTTGATTAGAAAATTTATTGAAATAAAAATTAATGGTAATTTACCTAACCAGGTAAATAATAATTTTTAAAAATAATTTTCCCTTTTTCGACATTGGATATAAAAGAGAAAATTACCAGACATTTTGGAAATTTAAGTAAACGTAATCAAATCTCCAAAATAATTTAAAAAACAATAAAATTAGGCAATTACAGGTAATTTCGATCTCCGATAAAATTTTTTAAGTAAATAGAGAATTTTTTTTATTCGGAAAAATTACCCCGTAATATTGGGAATTTATGAAATTTTGGAAATATTCCCAATTAAGTTAAAAATTTAGTGAATTGAAAGAGGAAATATTTCTCAACCGACAGTAACTAAATTTAGAATAGGAAAGTTACCCCAAGAAGGAAGAAATTTACCGGTAACTTATGAAATTTTGTAATATTTCGTGTAAAGTTGAAAAATTAATTTATTGATAGAGGAAATATTTCTCGACGGACCCTAATTAAATTTTTCAAGTAGGTAATTTACCGGAAATTTTGGGAAATTTATCGGTAATTTATGAAATTTAGGAAATTAACCAATAATTAATTCCCAAAAATAGCAAAATTTACAGTAAAACAGAAAACGATCGGAAACCAAACAGTAAATAGTAGTAGTTTCCGAGAATTTTAGGAAATTTATCGGTAATTTAAGGAATTTAAGAAATTAACCGATAACTAATTCCCAAAAAGAGAAATTTTTTAAAAGTAATAGAAAATAATCGGAAACCGAATAGTGAATAGCGGTAATTTCCGAAATTTTTTGGAAATTTATTAGTAATTTATGAAATTTAAGAAATTAACAGATAATTAATTTCCAAAGAGAAAAAAATTTTTTTTCAGAAATAATAGGAAATAATCGGAAACCGAAGAGTGAATAGCGGTAATTTCCGAGAATTTTAGGAAATTTATCGGTAATTTAAGAAATTTAATAAATAAACCGATAATTAACTCTGAAAAATAGTGAAATTTGTAGTAAAGTTGGAAATCAATCGGAAGCAGAGTAAGGAAAAGCGGTAATTTCCGGAAATTTTGGGAAATTTTCGGAAATATTGAAATTTTTTGAAATTTTTTTGCGGAAGTTAAGAGAAATTTTTGATTTTTTTTGCTAGCAATAATATTTGCAAGAAAAATTGAATTTTGATAATTTTCAATAATTTTAAATATTTATTCTATTAATTTTAGGAAAATTTTGGAAGGTTTTGGAAATTTTTGAATTTTTTACTAATTCTAAGAGAAAATAATAGAAAGAGAAATTAAATTTTGATAATTTTAAATAAATTTAAGTAATTTTTTTTCTCTCCATTTGTGGAAATTTTTTTTTCTCTCGTAAAATAACAGTTGATTTTGAAAATTTTTCAATAAAGATTGAGATTTAATTTATTTTGATTACCAGTCTTTCTTTTGTATAAGTAAAAATTAATTTTAGAAAAATGTCAGACAAACAGAAAGACCCTAATGACAGTACGAGTACGGAAACTGACGAGATAATAACTGCTGAGCAGACATACAGTATTGAAACGATAGTACAGGTACATCGACCTGAAACACTTGACTCCAATGAAACTAGGGACCAATCGAATCAAGGCTCAAGTCTCGCAGAGCAGCTAGGAGGGGGCGTACGCGCTTTTGAAGAAATGAAACGCCAATTAGAATTAAACGGTTGTAGTAGTTCCGGTAGTTTTGCGACAGTCCAATCGAGAATAGAAAGACTAATTGCAAGAATGCAAGGCAATACAGCAGTACCGTGGTACGACACTGACGAGGCGCTTCCGAAATTCGGTAACGAAGTACAAACGTCCACCCCCAACACACCAGGCTCGGCCAGAAATTTTGAATTACCCGAAAGTCAGGTAATTAATCCAGGGGAAACGAATCTCTTAAATCAAAATCCTAACGAAATTAATAGAATTTACAGACCAGAAAATTTTCAAACCAGCTTTCCCCCACCCAACCCAGCGTACAAATACGTTAATACAGATCCGAGAGACGAACCGAAAACAGTCAGTGAAAATACAAGCGAAGTTTGGTCAAAGACAATGGATGCGTTAGTAGCAGCGTTGCTAGGTAGTAAGATACAGTCCCTATCAGACAAACAGAATAACGCGAATAGACAAAATGGCGGAGGTTCCAAGTGGAACAAGAAAAAGAACTCTTCGCCACAGAAAGATTCGGATAGTAAGAAAGACACAGCCAAGCCCACATCGAGTTCTCAAACCGATAAAGAAAACAATTCTAATCAAAAAGAAGTAGTTTGCTGGAATTGTAAGAAAGTAGGACATTTTCAAACAGGTTGCGCTCAACAAAAACGAAACGACTATTGTAGGCGTTGTAGTAAAGAGGGAGTGACAACAAAAACGTGCGAAGGTTGTCCGGGAAACTTGAAAAAGGAGGAGAAGCAAAGGTCAACTCTTCCTCCTTAGAAAAAGAACAGACCTCAACAACAGTAATAGAAAAAACCGCGGAACAATCCGAACCCGTACTCATAGAAAACCGGAAATCCGTGGAGACCGTTAACAAGAAGTCGAAAAACCGGAAGGCCACCAGTAAATTCGAGGCCAACCAAACTGTCTTACTAAATGATCGCGTTGAGGGAATAAATGGTGCATGTCCTTAGGAGAAAAACCAGGCGATTATGTCACTGTTGAAATCGGACATTGAACCGAAGTTAGTACCAGAACAAAAACCGCTGCGATTAGAAATTAGGGAACCG
Organism: Leptopilina syphax; assembly: GCA_032872505.1. Classification (NCBI taxonomy): domain Eukaryota; kingdom Metazoa; phylum Arthropoda; class Insecta; order Hymenoptera; family Figitidae; genus Leptopilina; species Leptopilina syphax. The sequence continues at coordinate 10,069,931 of CM065475.1, forward strand.
CCAGCGGAAGACAAAGGTTTTAGTTTAAGGGTATTCACGAATATACGGATAGGTAATACCCATAACGTACAAGCCTTGATAGATAATGGTGCATCGCGCACAGTATTGGGAGATATCGGTTTAGCAATTGCCGACAAGTATAAAGCGGAATTGCAACCGGCAACCGAAAAAGCAGTCGTGACAGCCGACGGTACGGTTCGTCCAGTAAAAGCAGTCTGCTATCTCCCAAAAGAGGTGGATCGGGTATCTCGCATGATGAAGGTGTTGATCGTCCCAGGAATGGGTGAACAGATATTCCTGGGAGTGGACTTTATTTACACCTTTGGCGTGGTACTCGATGGTAGTCAAAGAAAATGGTACATGGCCGACTACCCAGACACGGTACACCATTATACAGAAGAGGGTATAGAAGCAATTAAAGTCACAGAAGAAAACACCCCAACGGAAGTAGATCAAGTAAGCGGGTTAAAAGTAATCTCCGCCGAAGAGAGAAACGACTTAGAACAATTTATTTCTTCTATACTTAGATTAGTACCAGATAACTTACCCGCGACAGACCGCGCAGAACACGTAATTGACGTACAGAATCACCCAGCTATCAAACAACGGTATTATAGGGTATCGCCGAAAGTACTGAAAGCGATGCACGACGACGCGTTAAGAATGTTAGTCAAAGGAATTATAGAACCGTCTAAAAGTGGTTGGTCGAGTCCGGTAGTTATGGTCCGAAAAGCGAACGGAACTTACCGATTATGTATAGATTTCCGGAAGCTTAATAAAATAGCCAAAACCGACGCGTATCCGTTACCGAAAATGGACATGATACTGGAAAAGCTCAGAAAAGCCAAGTATATTACGACCTTAGATTTGAAATGGGGTTATCATCAGATCCCCCTTTCGGAAAAAAGTAAAGAATATACTGCTTTTACAGTTCCAGGTCTTGGACTTTTTCAGTTCACTCGTATGCCATTTGGGTTGTCAGGTGCCCCAGCGACATTTCAGAGAATGATCGATTCTCTGATCGGACCAGAAATGGAACCATACGTATACGCGTATCTAGATGACATAGTAATAGTGACAGAGACTCTAGAAGAACATAAAGAATGGCTCAAACTAGTAATAGATCGTTTACAAGCGGCAGGTCTTACAATTAATCCTGAGAAAAGTAAGTTCGGAGTCACATCCACAAGGTATTTAGGATTCATTGTAAACCACGAGGGTTTACAAGTAGACCCAGAGAAAGTAGTACCCATCCGCATGTATCCCGAGCCAAAAACGGTTAATCAACTAAGACGATTTTTAGGAATGGCGTCATGGTATAGACATTTCATTCCCCAATTAGCCACCTTAGCAGAGCCCTTAAACAAATTGTTGAGGACAAACGTTTCCTGGGAATGGGATGAGAGCTAACAAATCGCGTTTGACAGAATTAAGGAACAACTCGCGACAGCTCCAACTCTGACATACCCCGACTTTACGTTACCGTTTGAACTACACACCGACGCGAGCGATTTCGGTATTGGTGTACTTCTTACCCAAGTACAAAAATGGGCAAAATCGAGCAATAGCTTACGCGAGCAGAACGTTAACAGCAACCGAACGGAAATACTCGGTCACCGAAAAAGAATGCCTCGCGGTAATTTGGGCGGTAAAGAAGTTCCGCCATTACCTCGAAGGGTTTCATTTCACGGTCATTACCGATCACAGTTCACTACGCTGGCTTCACAACTTGCATAATCCGACTGGACGGTTGGCTCGGTGGGCGTTAGATCTCCTAGAATACGATTTCGACGTAGTGTATCGTAAAGGTTCAGAACACTTGGTTCCTGATGCACTATCGAGAATGTACGAAGAGGAGATGGCGCTACCGATAGCCGCTATGGAATCGGTGGAAGATGCATGGTATTGCCAACGTGTGAAGGAAGTGAATGAAACTCCGAGAAAATTCCACGGATGGAAGGTAACCGACGGTAAACTTTATCGTTATCGCCCAAACCCGCTAATTGATTCGATCATCGACGACCTCGACGCGTGGAAATTAGTAATTCCTAAAGAACAGAGAAAAGAAGTGTTTAACGAGACACATTGCGAACCTCAAGCAGGTCACCTTGGGATAGAAAAAACGTACAGACGAGTATCTGTACAGTATTACTGGTCAGGTATGTACCGCGACATCAAAGAATGGGTAGGAACATGCGACACTTGTCAGAAGATCAAACCCGATCAAAGACCCGCGGCAGGACTCATGGGAAAAAGGGTAATACAAACACCGTGGTCAGTAGTCGCGACAGATGTTATGGGCCCATGGCTTAAAAGTTCACTAGGATTTCAATATTTAGTAATTTTCGAAGACTTATACACTCGTTGGATAGAATTAGCCCCGATGCGCTAAACGAACGCGGAAACGATAATTAAAGCTTTCGAGGACTTAATTCTCAACCGATGGGGAGCCCCCCAAGTATTAGTTTCGGATAACGGTACAGAATATGTAAATCAAGCGTTCAAAGGGTTAACCGAAGCGTACGGAATCAAACACGCGTTTACTCCAGTATACCACCCGCAATCCGATATAATACAGCAGTGCACGGTAGTACTGGTGTAAGCCCGGCATTTCTAAATACGGGAAGGGAACCTAGGCCGTATAATAATTTACGGTACAGAACGGAAGAACCGACAGAATTCGAAGCGACAAACGAAGACGAATGGTTAGAGCGAATAGAGAAACTAAAAGAGTTACAAGACCTCGTATCGCTACAAATGGACAGCGCTTTTGACAGACAGAAAATTCACTATGACAAAAGACGTCGAAACGTAGTATTCCAAGTAGGAGATAAAGTCATGTGCAAGAAACAAGTAACTTCATCCGCTAGCAAGAAAATCACACGAGCGTTCGGTGGTAAAAACCAGGGACCGTTTACAGTAATACGAATTTTAGGACCTTCCGTATACGAAATCGCGACAAATGAAGGTAGATCACTAGGTAGGTTTCCTATAAAACTCTTGGTCCTCTACAGAGAACCTAGGGATGGGGGAGAAAGAGATAGCCCATAAGAGGAATTTCTTGAAAATAGAACTCGTCAATGTAAATAAGAAAACTAGAATAGGCATATTAGTTTTGTTTTAATGGTAAAAAATTAACCATTCCAGAAAAGAGCAACAACGTCAACCTTTTCGAAGGAGATACTAATCCTTTGGTTTGTTGTTGTTTATATTTCAAATAATTACGTTTAGTTTTTTTTCTCTTCTTAAAAGTTTTCAATTGAATAATTAAAAATTTGAATTTTGTTGTTGTGAACCATTCTTGACCTATCGACTCACCTTTGTCATTAAGAAACACACTAAATATTTGTTAAAAAAAAGAATCCGAGGACAACGGTACCTAACGGTTCAAATGAAAAACAAAAGGTAGGTAGAAAGGACATTGTACGTAATAAGGTAATAGATTTGATGCAATACTAATTTCCAAAGCATCACGTACCATGTCAGATCGATAAAGGTTTAAGGGTTATTAAGGGTTTCTAAATCAAAGATAACAAAAATAGATAACGAGTAAGAGGTGTTCTGGTCATAAACCCGATGAAGTTCAGGGATATGTTTCGGCTAGGCCAAGGGGAGTTGTAACGTTGATTTTAAATAATCACGTTATAAAAACCGAATTTGGTTCTCGCCGAAACTTATTCAGACAATTCTTGATTAATTATTATAAATTAAATGCGGTAGCCAGAATCGAACTCAACATTTTACTTTATTATTATCTTGTTGAATTGTATAGAATCAATATAATACAAAAATGTTGAGTTGTATAAAAATCATATTGTTTATCTCAAGAGAATTCCTTACGTTTTGGTTGATTAGAAAACACAATGTTATTTATTGTTATTTAATTATCAAACGACCGAAAATGTGTCAACAATTAATATTAATCGGCACAAATCTACTGTCAACTGGCAACCACCTGTCATAGATGTTGGGCCTGTTATCATGCTGCTCGGGCGAACCCAAGGTGCGCATGACATATATACGGGACCGAAGCAGGATGTCAATTAACCTAATTTCGACAGTTCGTGCCTGGCTGCCGATTAAATTATACGGTTTCACCGCGGTTGACCATTTTCATTGTCCAAATATTAAAAGATGGATTTCCGTGGTCGGTTGGACCGAATCAAAGGTTAGTGTCCAGTGTCCATCTTCCTCGTTATCTTGGGAATATCACCGGTGCACGGTGTGACCGGGAAATAATATCGAGAAGGAAGACCTCATGGCAAGCCGATAGGACGCCGCCATTTTCGGTCGACCAACACAAATTACCGGCGTGTGGATGTTAGAGCCGAATTTGAAAAATTAAATAAATTAATTTAATAATATCAAATTTTTAAAGAAACTTTAACTAAACGTGTCCTTCGGACAAAATAATTTGTAAAGGGTAGTGGATTCTTCCCTCTACTTGGTTATTGGTTCAACCAAGAGGTGAGAATCCTATCCCTTGAATTTGGAGAAGATAGGATAGTTTTAGGAATAATTAAATTATCATCAAAATTAAGATTAAACAATATAAGATATATATTTTCCCAATGAGTCCCTAATACAAATAAAACTAATCTTTACGTGTGTAAAAAGTACGTGTGAATCTGTACGTGTGAATGAGATAATCGTGTGTGTCGTAAAATGTAAGATGTTTTTACTCACTACTTGGTATTCTGTACTTCGAAATTCGAATCCAATGACGAATCTTGTTTTTATCATCTTTACTATGAACTTTAATATTCCTTAGATAATGCACAATGCTGAGACTTCAATTCTTTTACTCTTAATATAATTTATGATTTCTTTAAATTTATTTTCACTTCTTTTATTTTAATATTTCTTTTCAATTCCCTATATTTAATTTTTATTACGTAAATTCTCTCTATTTATTTTCTTTCACTATATTTCAATATTTTTCTTATATTTCTTTGATTCCTTTAATTACACACTTTAATTATTTATATTCAAATATATATATTTTCAATTCAATCTTCTTTAACTTTTATTTATTTATATTATTCTCAATTGTATTCACTTCTTCTTGAACAAACTTTACTTAATTTGACTCTTTAAAACTTCTGAGAAATATTTTAACTTTGAACACGGCTAACTTGCCGGACTTAGAAAATGCCTGGCCCAAAACTGCCGGCTACAACTACAGGTGACTACGACCTGGACTAAACTGCGGGCCTAAACTGCCCGGGCTAACTGCCGGCTACAACGGCCTGGCTTAAACTGCCCAGATTTTCCAGTGTCAATCAATTTTATTGAAAGACGATTTAGTGGGGAAATCGTTTGTTAAGTTTATTGCACTTGACTGTTGTCAAGCCAATTCTGCAAGCTTGCAGATTTAGTCAGTGGTGCGATCCGAGTTCAGTAACTTAGATTCACCACTCCTTATATTGGGCAATTTATTTTAACAGTTTCTCAAAAAGGTCGATAAGCTGTTTGTCAATGAAGAGGAATTTGTTGAGAAATATTGTACTATATTTCTTAGGTTCTGTTCACCCCAAGAATTGCGAAACCTAAAGGAATGTTAAATTCAATTAAATCTTATATTTATATAGAATTAGAATTTCTATGTCATTAAAAATGTCCTGGATTAAAATATTCGAAAGAATGAATGTCCTTTTTGTGAGATTACATAGGGTTATTTTCGTGTAAGCGTTTTATAACGTGTTAACAAAATATTGTGTTGTGTGTAGTTTGATTTTTAAAATATTATAGATAATCGTTTATAATATAAAAGTTACGGAGTTCGTCCGTAACAAATGCCCCCCTTTTATTAGGCTGACGTCCCTTGTCAGCTGCTATGAATGCGTTATCGAAGATCCTCTTTTAAAATTTGTAGATATAACTCGTTTGAGTTTTACAAAAAATCGTATCCTGGTTATCTTGCTTTACAATAGTTTATGTTGGAGAGTGATTATGTTAATCTTTCTTAAAAACTAGCCTTACAAATTTTGATATATTTTTCATTTATAGAACATGTTCAAAATGAAATGCGATTTAACATGCCGTATGCCTAAGTTCTTTGATTAAAGTATTTTTCTACAATGTTTTTACTTTATCGTTGGTAAAAATGGTTATACAGGTCATTGTGTTTTTAGTATAAATATATAATTTTAAAAGAATTTTGTCGAATATGACTTTAAACGCTGACAACGTCTTTCACTAGTATCATATGAATAAACGTAACCATGTCTACCTAAGTTGTATTGTATGTGATTGTCATAATGAAAAAATTTTTTTTTTATTTTCGGAAAGAGAAGAAAAAAAATTGTGACGACAATTCTGTTGTCATGCCCCCCTTTTATTAGGCTGACGTCCCTTGGCAGCCATTTTTAAATGCTTTTGTTCTTTCTTTTCTTTCCAATTTTTCTAATTCTTTTCGCGTTGTAAAGATTTGTTATAAATAAAAAGAGGTAAATTATTGTTGTGAGTTTTACTTTAGTTTTAAGTTTAGTTTACAATAGAAGCAAAAACAAAACTGGTTTTCGATGGTTTACAAGTTATTTTTGTATTTAGCATGATTAATTTTATTAGTTATATAAAAAAATATTTTTAATATTTTCCTTGATTTGCATATTATTTTTGTATTTATTATGACGCATTTTTAAGTATTTTAAGGTCTAGAGTGGTAAAAAAAAATGTTTTAATTTTTTTAAACATGTCTTTTAACTCTATTACTAAAAAACAGAATTCTAACTGTTTATATTTTAATTGCATTTTTACCAATCTAGGCATTCGCTTATTTCAAGATATGTAATTTTTCTGAATTTCCATTTCACTTTTTTTATAAAATTTGAGTGACAACGTTTATTATTTCAAGTATTTTCTAATTGATCCTTATTTTTAAATGTATATTGTAAATTATAAAACCTATAGCTATTTTTAGTATACAACTTTTTTAGGGTGCTATTAATTTCAAACGAAGAATACATTAAATTTTTTTTTACTTTTAATGATTTGAAAAAACATAATTTCATAGTATGGAAATTTGAATTTATCATAACAAATTGTTTTCGCCAGAAATTTATAATTATCAACTTTTTTTTAACGAAGATTGACAAATTTACTTATTATTTCAATTTTAATTTTTCGTAATGTCTTTAAGAAATAAATTTTACATAGGTTGCCGAATATTTTTATTACACAATAATAATGTGAAAATTTTATTTTCGCAAAGAAAATACTTTCATAGGTTCGAATATTGTAGATTTTCATATTTTTTATAACATTCTGTTTCAAATATTTTTTTAATTATAATAAAGTTTTTTTTTATCTTTGTAACATTAAATTATTATAATACATGGTAGCGAGAATAGATTTTGATTTTAAAAACATGTCTATTGAACTATACAATTTTTGTCATCAAAATAAGTAGATTTAGTCATTATAGATTTAGCTTTTGTGAATGTTTTATAGTTCTTTTAAAAGACGTGCAACATTGAAAGAAAAAATGTTAAATTATATAAATTTAACTCTGTTTCTTTATTACATTTTTGTGCTGTATCAAATAGAAATTGGTAAACAGTATTGAGAATTTATAGAAAAACGGAACATTCTAATTTTTTAATTTCATTACGAATAGAAATTCTGGTCAAATAGTTTTGATAAAGCTAAACTTTTCAAATTATTTAGTATGCTCATTCGTTTTAAAATTCTATTTAGAGAATTTAAATGTAGTGCTTTGTATTGAAAATTGTCATTCTTTAAAAATTTCTTTATAAGTTCATTTTAGAAATAGTGTAAATTGAATAAGTTATTTTTTTTAGACGAAGAAAATGTAAAGCATAACAAAAAAATGCTTACAAAAAATGCTGTTTACCATACTTTAACTTTTTTTTTTAAAAAAAGAAGAAATAAACTGCACTTTTAATCAAAAATGGCTGTTTCAAATATTTTTAAGAATTTGCCCTTCAATATTTATGTTTCCATTGGTTCATGTTTTTTTTATGTTTTTTTTTTAGGAAAAAACATTAAAAATGGCTTTACGTTTTCTAAGATAAATTGTTCTTTTTTTTAATCTTTTCAAAGTGTATTTTTATTCACATTTATAATTTAAGGGTGTTAATTTTGTTAATTTATATTAGTGTTATTGGTATTACAACAGTTTCATTTGTGCTCGAACTTTAAAGCATTCCATTTAATATTATTTAGTGCATCATGTCTTTTTAAGGAGTTATAAGAAAAATAGTCGCAGATTGTAGAAGTAGTTAAAGCGTATTTTAATCTGAAATTCAATATAATTTGACAAGAGCATCAATGAAACGTAATTTTTAAGTATTTCAACGAATACTGTTATTTATTTTAAATCATTGCAGTACTTTTTATTTTTGAAACACCGTTCGTTTATGGATTTAGTTAATTTGGTTAATAATAATAAAATTATGTACAATTGCTGTTTTATAAATAAATTAAAATGTTAGAATTTTTTTTTTATTTTATTTTTAAAATTTGTTAAAAATATGTTTTGTTTGACATTTTAATTTTTTCATTCATTACTATAATTTTAATTTATTATTACAGCATATCCCACTTTATTAAATTTGCTATTCCATAAGAAGCATTTACTAGACTTACATTTTTTTATGTGTTAGTATTCGATGCATTATTAAATGGATTTAAGAAAAACATTTTTTTTTTACTAAATTAGTAAGCGATATTTTTTATCATTTTATGTCTCATTTTTTAATTTGATAATTGTATTCTATATTTTTAATTATTTACTTAAGTGTTGATTTAGTTATCATTTTACTTTATTTATCATTTTATTTTTATTGTTATAAATATTTTGACCTTTTTTTTACTCATTAAAGCATTACTATTTTTGAAGTACTTTACGTTTATCAATGTAGTTAGTTTGGAATTTTCTTAGTTTTATTTTTGTAATTTATTAAGCAGAAAAATTTTAGTTTGACATTTTAATGCGTCCCTTCATGAGGTTAATTTTTATTCATTATAGCAGCGTATCATATTTTTTAAATTTACTAAAAGCATATATTAAGCTTATATTTTTTTACATGTTAGTAATCTACTGTTTATAAAATGTGTTATAATAACTTGTTTTCCTATTTTTTACTAAATTTAGTTAGCGATATTTTTCTTAACATTGTATGTCTTTTTTTCTTTTGGACTATTGTTCTATTCCATATTTCCTTAATCTTTTATTTGTGTGTTTACTTAGTTATTATTTTACTTTATCGATCTTATATATTTTCTTTATTTTTATAAGTATATTAGATATTTTACTTTAAATGAGAACATAAAATAAAGATAATTATAGTGTAATGGAAAGAGAATGATAAACTCAATTAATTAATATTTATTTTACATTTAAGTCTTTAAGACTTGTAAAGTTCGAGTAAATTAACTATTTTACCCGAAAGAATCGTTGAAGATATTTTGTGCTTTCACTGTTATTATTTCTGTCTCCTGCTTGATTTTACATACGTCTAACCTATTCCTAACCTCTCTGAGTAGACTTTTGTTACTACTATTTTAGGTATTATACTTTGTAGTAGTGCATTCCCTTCGAATTTGTATACAACTTCATTTTTCTCATTTGTCCCGAGTAAAAATGGATCCCAAAAATATTTTTGATGTGTTTCTGATAATCCGTTATGCAATGAGATACAATATTCTAGCATTTCTAAAATTTCTTGATTTAAGCTTTTTTTAGATGATAGAATCTTTTTTACGACAAATTCTTCTACCTCAGCATAAGTATTTGTTGAAATGATGACGTCTTCATTTGATACCTGATCGCCTAATTCTTTTTTTCTTCCTTCTTCATTTTTAACACTTAGTTGTTCTTGAGTTCTTGATTTGATTTTACCAGGAGGTTTTCCTTTTCTTAGTTTTTTCATAGTACTGTCCGGATTCATATGTTGTATTAAAGAATATGAATTATCCATGATTGTGACATTTTCATTGTTTGATAATTTAATATCGAAAAATTCTTTACTTTTCTCAATAATTTTTTCTTCACCTTTTTGACCTGATTTTGTTTCATTCAATTCATGGCTAATTTCAGATGGTTTTGAATTGTTTTCTCGCTGCGAAGTTTCGTGACTATAACAAATATAATTCTTTAAGTCATTATTTTCTTCTAATTTTATTTCATTTTTGCTTTTCTCCGAATTTGGCATTTGTAAGGATTCCTTCCTATTCTCTTCCTCTTCATCGAGCATTTTGTTGTCCAAAATACAAGTTTGGTTTTCTTCTAACGATAAACTGATTTTTCTGTCTAAATCTCCATGTATGTCAGTCTTTCTCTTGTTTGGTAGTTTTTCATTGATGTTAATATCTTCTTCGTCGTCGTCGAAAGTACTTATAATAGGATCCATATACACAGAAATCTGTTCTTCTTCTTCCACAAGTTTTTGTATTTTTTGAATGGTCTTTTTGTTAATTGATTTTTCGCTTTCGTTTACAACTTGTGGCTTATTGGCTGGGGTTGAGACACTATAATTCAACTGATTTTCATCCCTAAAAGAATTTGGGCTGGTGAGCGAGTTCTGCAAACACATTGAATGATAAATATTAGAAAATATTTCGTTAAAGCTTATAGAAGACTGTTCGTAGTTGTCATATTTGTGGTCTCTATGATCATCTCTACTGTAACCATCCTGGACGTCCTTGTATCTTTTGTAGTCGTTTCTAAATCTGTGTTGAGAATTTCCGTATTCGACATTGTACTCGTCAAAATTCTGATCATAATTATAAAAGTCTTCTCTTCCATAATCCTGCGAATCCATGTCCCTGTTTTGTCCATTTTTTCTAAAACTCTTGTCCCTATTCTGATTGTTAAATTTATTGTAGCCTCTATTTTTTCTTCTATGTTGTTGACCCCATTTTTGTCGCTGGTTCCTTAGTTGATACGTGTTGTAATGGTCAATGGCATTGTAATTTGTTCTCGAAAAATCGTAGTTAGAGGGAGAGGAGTCGTCGAATAGAACATTTGGAGAAAAATTGTCTTTTAGATGATCTAATAAATCTATCAAAATTTTAAATTGGATGCCAACAGTGCTAGCTTTTGCGGTACCTTCTAATTTATCAAGTATAATTGTTATTATAAGGGCTTCACAAGTAATTGGCATTTGTGACGCTACAAATGTTATTTGTTGTATGAATTCTTCAACTGGTATGTTGTATCCATCAAAAGATTGTAATTGTTTTTCGAATAGTGATAAAGACAATGCAAGATTAAATCTTTGATTGACTAACCGAGAGTCTTCTCCACGGTTGACTTCCGACATTTTTTTAAACGTTATTCCTCTGTTTGCGTATTTCTGCTAATTTAGCATGATTTATTTATTGTTCTTCCAACTGATGAAGGTTTATTTTTAATATGTTACTTTTCATTCTTCTATTTCGTAGACTGATTTCACCTAAGTCATTATCTTCAAAATTTTTGTGCTATAAAATTTTAAATAAAAATCCTAAGTTTTCTTAATTTTCGAAGTTTAATAAAATACTAAATTTGTCTCCATTTTTCTATGCGTTTTAACTAAGATTTTTATTCAATTTATAATTTTAGGTTTTTTAATTTCGTTAAAATTTTATTTGCTTTTTATCAAATATGAATTTTATTGAAAAAGAAACAATAAAAAGGTGTATTTATTCATTTAAATTATACAGAAGTAAATGAGTTTTTCTTTAATTGTCTATATAAGCATTTCTTTCAATGTCTACTTCCTACTGACCTACACACCTGAAGTGTAACCTGACACAGTGTCGCGTAACCGAGTTCGTATACCTATCTAATTTAGCACATTGTCTCTCTATATTTTATTTCCAATTATTCTTTTTATTTACTCATAAAAATAAATTTAATTAATTTCGCAAACAATTTTTGTCATTTCCCGAATTTTATCTTCATTGTTGCTCTTCAAGACGGAGGATTCTTTTCTGGATTACTTCGAACTTTGAACCTCGTTTTGCTTCTTGGGTTTTTATTCTTTATGTCAATTCTCGTTTATCAATTTTTTTAGTTTATATTACTTATATTTGAATTTAAAATAAATGCTCCCTGTTTAGGCATAGGTAGTACGAAAATCAAACTCTACTAACAACAGTACGGGGAGACTGTGGTCCGTTGTGAGATGTATGATTAAATTCAATATTAATTAAAATTTTACATTTAATTAATATTGTATTGTTTCGTTTTTGAACAAAATTGCTGAATATTCACTGCTAACGAAACTTTCGTTTTCGCTTGAAGAAATAAATTCTAAGCGTCCGTGAAAGTCGAGCGTATGAATGGTACAATATGCTTTTTAAAGGAATTAAAAATACATATAACTCACTTCAGTAACTTTGAGGATTTGATTAAATAAAATAAGATGGATAGATGATGATTCTGGAGCATTTATTTACTTTATTTATTTTTATTATTTTTTTTATTAATTACGTATTTCTACACCTTGTTAAAATTCGCAAAGTAAGCTCTAAATTCTTTATTATTTATTTTTTATAATTTTTTCATAAAAATTCTTAGACTTTTTTTTTTATAAAAAAACTTTATTCAAACTTGTATTTTAGTACCCGTAATTAATAGGGAATTTTAATTTTTGTAATTTAAAACAAAGAATTTAATTTTAATCCTCTCACTTGCCCAAGTGGCTACACACTTCCGGCAAGGTTAAGTCAAGGAATTGGGCGCGGTTTTTTAAAGAAACCAGAGCTTGCCGTTGCAAGGGTAGTTACTGTTCCCTGTGTTCAACTTTAGTGAACAAAAAAAAAATCTCTTTTACCGCACTTTTTAAATTTGATATATTTTTCTCCTGTGAAGAAACAGATAGATAATTTTATATAAAATAGATAATCAATGCATATCAATACGTATATATCTAAATTTCTCATAAAAAATATTAACCTTTTTGTATTAATGTGTATAGTGTAACCCTGTATGTTAAATTTAACTTTATATATGTCTTTAAATTTTTTTTTTTAATTATTAATTATTTTCTAATTTTTTCTATCTTCTCTTTCCTTCAAAGAATAAAGAGAAAGAATCCCACCGCTGCCACCAGTTTGTTAGAGCCGAATTTGAAAAATTAAATAAATTAATTTAATAATATCAAATTTTTAAAGAAACTTTAACTAAACGTGTCCTTCGGACAAAATAATTTGTAAAGGGTAGTGGATTCTTCCCTCTACTTGGTTATTGGTTCAACCAAGAGGTGAGAATCCTATCCCTTGAATTTGGAGAAGATAGGATAGTTTTAGGAATAATTAAATTATTATCAAAATTAAGATTAAACAATATAAGATATATATTTTCCCAATGAGTCCCTAATACAAATAAAACTAATCTTTACGTGTGTAAAAAGTACGTGTGAATCTGTACGTGTGAATGAGATAATCGTGTGTGTCGTAAAATGTAAGATGTTTTTACTCACTACTTGGTATTCTGTACTTCGAAATTCGAATCCAATGACGAATCTTGTTTTTATCCTCTTTACTATGAACTTTAATATTCCTTAGATAATGCACAATGCTGAGACTTCAATTCTTTTACTCTTAATATAATTTATGATTTCTTTAAATTTATTTTCACTTCTTTTATTTTAATATTTCTTTTCAATTCCCTATATTTAATTTTTATTACGTAAATTCTCTCTATTTATTTTCTTTCACTATATTTCAATATTTTTCTTATATTTCTTTGATTCCTTTAATTACACACTTTAATTATTTATATTCAAATATATATATTTTCAATTCAATCTTCTTTAACTTTTATTTATTTATATTATTCTCAATTGTATTCACTTCTTCTTGAACAAACTTTACTTAATTTGACTCTTTAAAACTTCTGAGAAATATTTTAACTTTGAACACGGCTAACTTGCCGGACTTAGAAAATGCCTGGCCCAAAACTGCCGGCTACAACTACAGGTGACTACGACCTGGACTAAACTGCGGGCCTAAACTGCCCGGGCTAACTGCCGGCTACAACGGCCTGGCTTAAACTGCCCAGATTTTCCAGTGTCAATCAATTTTATTGAAAGATGATTTAGTGGGGAAATCGTTTGTTAAGTTTATTGCACTTGACTGTTGTCAAGCCAATTCTGCAAGCTTGCAGATTTAGTCAGTGGTGCGATCCGAGTTCAGTAACTTAGATTCACCACTCCTTATATTGGGCAATTTATTTTAACAGTTTCTTAAAAAGGTCAATAAGCTGTTTGTCAATGAAGAGGAATTTGTTGAGAAATATTGTACTATATTTCTTAGGTTCTGTTCACCCCAAGAATTGCGAAACCCAAAGGAATGTTAAATTCAATTAAATCTTATATTTATATAGAATTAGAATTTCTATGTCATTAAAAATGTCCTGGATTAAAATATTCGAAAGAATGAATGTCCTTTTTGTGAGATTACATAGGGTTATTTTCGTGTAAGCGTTTTATAACGTGTTAACAAAATATTGTGTTGTGTGTAGTTTGATTTTTAAAATATTATAAATAATCGTTTATAATATAAAAGTTACGGAGTTCGTCCGTAACAGTGGAAGTTCTCAGTTCTCTTCACAAAGTTCAAAGTTTAAAATAAAAAGAAGAGTCATTTAAAGAAAAATAATATGCTTGTGTGTTTTTATAATTTTCTTTATTCATTTGTTTTATTTGTGTGTTAAATTCAACTTGTCTCTCTCCTCTGTGTGCGGTACTCACGCCCTATTATTTCAATATAAAACGTAACTTCGTGTAAATAAAATATTGAGCTCGGTAAGAGCTAGTCCGGGAAAGTTCTTTGTTTCGTTACAGCATCGTGATCCGGGTAGTTTACCTACCTGGCGCCGGGGAAGTTCCCTAAAACGGGTCATCGATGGTGTATTATAAGTTCGAAGTGTGGAATTTATAATTCGGCAATTTGGAATCCGTAAATTGCCATTTTTGTAACGATTGGCGGGTAAGATCCGCAAGTAAACGTAAAGATCGTTACACTGGTTACCATGTCTCTCAACGCGTCTAATCTTTTTATTCTATCTATCCACTCCTCCGGCTCTATTCTGACTACTTTTCTTTTCCTTCATGGCTGCTGCTGGGAAACGCATCTTTTTCTTTGACGGGGGTGGGGCGTATCTTTCGTCTAAGTCTTTGGTCTTATCGTAATCTCTCAAAATCTTCTCCATCTGGCTCAACGATTCAAAATGGAGTCTTTCCAGTTGACGGCGGTAGGCTGGTGTCAGGCCTTTAAAGGCCAGTTTGACTTGTTGTTTCAGGTTCAATGGTCGTCTCATGTGACCCAAAATCAATCGAAAACTGGTCAAGTATGGGGAAATTTTCTCTTCCTTTCCTTGTGTCCTGGCTCGAAGTTCGTCTATGACGTCATCATCGTCAACTGTCACCAAGTACTCATTTTTGAATGCCCTCTGGAATGACCTCCAAGATTTTATCTCACGACGCAACGACCTAAACCAACTGCTAGCGGTTTTCTGGAGAATAATTGGCAGTGCTTGTAAGATTTCTTGGTCTGAGAAATCTGAGTTGGCCTTGCATTCTTCCAATCTCTCCAGAAATTCTTCGGCATTGTCTTCATCTGCAAAGAATTTTAGCTCCCAGTCCTTCAGTGTTTTTATCACTTTGGACCTACGGCCTGGCCTACGTTCTAGATTTTCCCCACCACTGCTCAACCTCTGACTTAGATCGCTCTCAACTTCGGACTCACTCGAAGAGTCATCTAAAAATGATCTTCGGCTCTCTCCCACTCTTTTTTCTACTCTACAATCCCTTTCCACTTTTCTTCTATTTTTCTCGTTGGGTCTGTCATTGTCCTTACTCCTACAACTACATCTATAGGCCAGTCGGTGAGTGCAAAAACTGCCCATAAATGCAAACAGCAAAGTCTCAATGGTTTCTGGTAGTTTGGGGGCTCCTTATAAGAGCCAAACAGTTTGCTCTCGATTTCCGGGTGCGAAAAACAATGTAAACAATCGCCAAAGTTTGGAAAACATGGTTTTTCGATGCTCGTTGCTTCCGGTTAAGTTTTAGGGGAAAAAATTGTTCTTGAAAGTTATAGAGCTTGCAAATACCATTCAAATGATGGGTCATACGTTAAAAAAGGTTAATTAGTTTAGTTGCAAATGAATTTAAACCATTAAAAATAGCACTTCTTTAATTGTTTAATAACTTTGTTAATAATTATCGAATTTGTTTATAACTTACCAGGAATGTTCTCCTTGCGTAGCTGAATAAATCCCCAAAAAAATTAACTAGATCGGAGAAATAGTTTATGCATAATTCCATTTGTTAACTAAAAACATGTAATTTTTCAACGGAATTTCCCCACTTTTGGTACAACGAATTTCGATTTTTTTTTGGAAAGTACACTTAAGAAGTCAAACTTTCATCCTATTTAAATGGCCAATTGATTTTTTTTATCTAAGTGCATAATAAAAAGGGTTAAAAAAGGGTGTGTTTTTTTGTCATAAACAAATGGAATTACTCAGCCAATTTTCACTTTATCAATTAGCTATGAACGGCATATAATTCCATTTGTTTCCACAAAACTTTTCAAAAAAAAATCCGACCTAACTTGAAGGGGAGGGGGAGTTAACTTTTTTTTTAAAAAAAATTCCTAACAAGTTAATTATTGATATTTTTTATTGAAACTCGCACGACTTTTAGTTCAAAACATGTATTTTATGAAAAAAAATTAAACTTAACATTTTGTGCTTTTATTTTTCATTTATATCAAGTGAAAGTACTTGAATATTTTTTTCAACCCTTGGACGGCGGAGTGGGGGAACTCGGTAGGCGGGAATTTCGCCCGCCACAAACAGAATTCAGCCGTCAAATCCACAAAAATGGTCATAACTTCGTTAATTATTGACCGATTTTAATCTTTTTTTTTAATTCCATGTATTTTTTTATGCTGAATCCAAATATGAATTTATATATTTTTTAAATAAAATATTTTTTGTAGAAATAAACAATTTTTTTTAACAACAAATTTTTATTATTATTTATTATATTTAACAAAGATTTTTCTTCATACATCTTATTTCATTCAATTTAAAATAATGTTATTTAAAAAAAACTAAAATTATTTACCAATAAGCGTGTAGCATCGAGTTTAAGCGTTGTAGTGGCAAAATACGCTTAAACAACGCTTAAACTCGATGCTACACGCTTATTGGTAAATAATTTTAGTTTTTTTTTAAATAACATTATTTTAAATTGAATGAAATAACGGCCTCTTCACTACCACTACCCTCTTCACTACCACTATACTCAATTTGTCTCTCTACCTTGTCTCTTTTACCCCTACTTCGGCTTTCATTTTTTTGGGATTCGAAACTAGTTCTCCATTCTCTGGCACCCTACGATGAGTGACACTAACGTCACTTACACTATTTCGGCTTGAATGGCTCCTCGGGGCAGGTGTGGGCCTCACTCTGTCATCATTTTGGTGATTGTGTGAGGTTTCGGCTACAAGGGAATTTCTTTGAGGGGATACGAATCTCGATTGTTGGTGGTGAATCAGATGGTGCCCCTCGGCAACCTCGGCCCTACACTGGCTTTGTTGTAATTCCCACCCCCCTCCTAAATACTGGCGGTCCATTTTCTCAGCACACTCTATGATTTTTCTTATTTCAGGTGACAGACCCAAACGCGTGACTGAATCACGGAGACTTTGGACAATTGGAGCCGTTGTGGCTGACGTGATGGTGTGGGGTGATGTCATAACCGTACTTGTTGTCATGCTCATCTGAGCACTCGTTGTGGTGAGGGAAAACGTCGTCAGGCTGGCTGTTGTCGTGACTGGGGGTGGGGGTGTAAAATTTGGGGCGGACGCAACGCTGGTCGGACTGTGTCTACTGTACGATGCTCTATTCTTTGTTCTACTTTCCCCACTCCCTGGCTCTGAAAAAGCTTCCATTAAGAAAATTTTGTCGGAATTTCCCAAATCATAAATTTCGCTAAATGGCACATCTATATCGTCGATTTGGGCTAACCTCAATTCGGCTCGCAGTAGTCTTTCTTTCAAAACTTGTGACGAACCACTGATACACAATTGGTGTCTCAGTAGATTTGTTACTACTTGGCCAACTTGCATGATTTTAATTTTTTCCCATGCTCGGCTTACGCATGGTACTTCGATTAATTCGCTCATGCGTCTCTTGTAATCCTGCATCTCGTTTATTGCCTTTGCCATTACAAAAAAATTTTAAGAAAATTTTCTAAGTTTGAATAATTTTAAATTTTTTAGGGGGGGTGCACAATTAGTATATACGGCACTGTGCTATTTTGAAGCAAGGACGTGCAAAATAAATCAACAATCTGGCAATGGGAATTTTGAATTTTCTTGGCAACAAACAAACTTGTCTGGCTATGACAAATTTTAAAAAATTTCAAAATTCTGACAATATTCACAGCAACAACAACAAAAAAATCTGGCAACAATAAATTATAGTCGTGTCTCGGTTCGAGCCTGACTCCACGTTGGGCGCCAAATTTTGTGACGTATTATTTTAACTAATTGTATTTTAAGTTAAAAAGTTCTTCTTACTTTAGGCAAAATCTAACGCTTTCAACAATAATAATAAAGAGAATTTAAATCAATAAAATCTCGCCGTCAGGCGCCAATTAATTTTTAAAAGCTAAATTAATAAACTCCAATTTGACTCGACCAACAATCTCAATTCGACACCTCTGAGTTTCTCTCTCACTCAAAGGAGATTCTGCTCGAACAATTGGCAAGCAGAAAATGCCAACGACGAGACACGACTGGCAATGGACTGGTAAACGACTTACCCACGATGAATAATGTCCCTCATATTCCTCCTCTAGCTCGTCAAGCTCCTAGTCTCGGTTAAGTGCTGGCGATGATGGAAGTAATCCACCAGGGAAAGAAAAGGGGGAAATAATAATCAGTCACTTTTACAACTCTACTAATTTATTATATAATATAACGGTGAGCTTCACGCTCCACACTTCTTCGTCCACTACTTGATACCATTTCGAGACTATCAAAAAAAGAGAAAAATGAAATTTTACTAGCGGCGATGTAATAACGTACTAGCGCGGCGAACGTAAAATTGCACAATGGCGGCGAAAGTATTATCCACCTGTGGCGTCTAACTTTCTTCGCAACTGACTCGTTTTCTTCTCCTAATTCTCCAAAAGTAGTACTGGCCCTGCCATCTACCACTTTCTCCGGTGAGCTAGCCGCGCGACCTACTTCCGTTCATACTAGTGGGTCAGCCGGCGGCACTAGCTTTCCCCAATTACCATAATGATTGATATGTCGGTTCGGGGATTACTCCAACAGGTGACATGACGATTCAGAATTTCGACAAAATATATGAATCGACATTTCACATCGTCACATTATTTATAAAAATATATTTATTTTTAATGTTTAAGCATGAGCCCTACCAAAATTTGTTATAAAAAAATCTTATTTCAAAGTTTAAGAACTTATTAAAAAACCGTGAAATTTTTAGAATGGCATTTGTCTTTGTTTTTTAGTAATAAATTGTCAAAGTTTTAATTGTACTTTTGCGCGCCGGCTCACAGTGGGATTTTTTTTACAATTTACTGTTCAAAAATGTCTACAGCCTACAACTTTTAAGCGATTTGAGTGTTTTTGGTTTTAAATTAAAGGGGACACCCCAGGAAGCCGATTTTTTAAATATTAATTGTTTATAAATTTTTATTTTAAAAAATTAATACAATTTTTTCAAAAAAGACGTTTATTTTCTTATTCCGTTACTGCACATGATCTAAATAAGTTTAAAATAATCCAATATGTCCACCAGACAATTAATAAAACAAAATAATTTATTTAAATTGTTATAAACAATATTAATTAACAAATAAATAACTTTGATTCCTCTTCACTAAAAATGTTTTTTATCACATTTACTTTTATATTTAGGTTTATTTAAAGAATATATGTCTTCTCCTTGTTTAAATAAGTTATTTTCTAAACAAGTAGGACATGTATTCTTGAAATAAAATTAAATCAAAAAGAAAATGTAGAATAAAACCTTTTTTAGTGAAGAGGGATCAAAGTTATCTATTTGTTTAATTATATTGTTTATAACAATTTAAATAAGTTATATTTTGAACGAGGAGGACATATATTCTTTAAATGAACCTAAATATAAAAGTAAATGTGAAAAAAAAACATTTTTTAGTGAACAGGAATCAAAGTAAACTTTTTGTTAATTAATATTGTTTATAACAATTTAAATAAATTATTTTATGTTTTATTAATTGTCTGGTGGTCATATTACATTATTTTGATTTGATTTAGATCAAGTGCAGTAACGGAATAAGAAAATAAACGTCCTTTTAAAAAAAATAGTATTAATTTTTTTTAAATAAAAATTATAAACAATTAATATTTAAAAAATTGGCCTCCCGTGATGTTACCTTTAATTTAAAACAAAAAACACTTAAATCGGTTAAAAATTGTAGGCTGTAGTCATTTTTGAACAATAAATTGTAAAAAAATTCCACTGTGAGCCGGCGCGCGATAGTGCAATTAAAACTTTGACAATTTATTACTAAAAAACAAAGACAGATGCCATTCTAAAAATTTCACGGTTTTTTAATGAGATCTTAAACTTTGAAATAAGATTTTTTTTAAAACAAAATCTGATAGGGCTCATGCTTAAACATTAAAAATAAATATAATTTTATAAATAAATAATTTAAAAAATTGATATTTTTTAATTTTCAATTTTTTTTATTAAACTTCAATGGTTTTTACGTCAAAAAGTTTTTTAACAAATTTAATACATTTTTAAAAATAAGTGAGTTATAATAAAATGAAAAAAAGTGTCAAGAAATTTGCAATGCAAATATCTTGAAAAATAATAAAAATATTTAATTAAAATTTAGTATAGTTGTTTAGGACCCAAAATATTATTAATAAGCAAAATATAAAAAAAATCTCAGACATGAACCTTAACTTTCCTGCGAAATGACCCATTTAGCTCAATTTGTTCATTCACACTCTTGCTTTGTCTACAGAGTCAAATTTATTTTTGCAATTTGCTAAAAACAAATTTTCGTATTTTTTTGACAATTTTTTACACTTTGCAAAAAATGTTGCAAAAATTATTTTTTGTGATCAAAATCACGTAGATTGACCACCAGAGATGCTCCAGTTCAAAGGATTTTAAAAAATATTAATTACGTAAGAAGTTATGGATAAATTTCGAAAAATGACGTCACAACCCTCAAAAGTGCGCCAGGAATGGGTATAACGATTTTTCTCGGCAACTATGCGTATTTTGGCATATATCCAAGTTTAATTTGCTATAACTTTTTTATGATTATCCGATTCCATTGAGCCTATGATTTTCTGACTGGTTAGGCCTTTTTGCAATGATCCCTCATTGTGCAAATTTTCAAAAAAATTCTTCTAATTTTTCTTTGCAAAAACATGCCAAAGTTTGACATTTTTTACTAAATTTTTCGCAATTTTTGCTCTAACTTTGTCTATAGTTATGCCATTTGGCTCATTTTGTTCATTTACACTCTTGCTTTGTCTACAAAGTCAAATTTATTTTTGCAATTTGCTAAAAACAAATTTTCGTATTTTTTTGACATTTATTTACACTTTGCAAAAATTTTGCAAAAATTATTTTTTGTCATCAAAATTACGTAGATTGACCCCCAGAGATTCTTCAGTTCAAAGGATTTCAAAAAATATTAATTACGTAAGAAGTTATAGATAAGTTTCGAAAAATGACGTCACAACCCTCAAAAGTGCGCCAGGAATGGGTAGAACGATTTTTCTCGGCAAATATGCGTATTTTAGCATGTTTCCAACTTTAATTAGCTATAACTTTTTTTATAATTACTAGCGCCTTAGACGGCCTTCGGCCGTCTTCGTTGCTTCTATTCCACGTTCATTTTTGTTCAATTTTTAAAAGTTTTAATGTTAATTTTTTCAATTTAATAATTTTTTAAATAAAATTCTATTTTACTTAAAATATTTTTTTGCTTAAGTGTAAAATTTTCTATTAATTTAAATATATTTTTAATTACAAATTAGGGTAAGTGTGGGTATTCCTGCGAGTGACACAATTATTTCGATTTTTAAAAAATTATTATTTTCATTTTGAAATATACGCCTAATTTTTTCAAAACAATTACAAAATTTATTTTGAATCTTACTTGATAGAATAGCTCATAAAAATGTACATTCCCACAATTATTAATTTATTTATTTAAATTTAAAATATATTATGACAGAATTCTGTGAAATTATCAAATATGGCAGTCATGAATACATATTAAAAACCGTTTATATTTCCAATATTCACTATAGTATACACGTTTCAGTGTTACTAATCGAAGAAGTACACTTTATTATTTGAAAAATATATTAATTTACCCATCTATTATTGATTTTCAATTAATAATACTTAAAACTATATTAGTAGCAGAATTTTTACTGCATGTTAGTATTATTTCGATTTTTAAATACGTTTACTGCGCAACGCATACTAAACATAACCTCAGCCGCGTAGGAACGAATTATTTTCCGGGGGGGCAAACTACATATATAGATATATTTAACAATGTAATATGTATATAAATGGGGGGCAACTGCCCCCTTGCCCCCCGCACTGTAAAAAGTCTTAAGGAAATTTTCCTAAAGTTGGTAATTTTATTTTACAAAATCCTTGGCAAAAAACTTCATTTAATGCGTCAAAAATACAGAATTTAAAATGAAAAATACGAAATGCGAAATGACAAGTGACGGTGAAAATACAGCAGATGGGAAAATTCCTAAATCCGAACGTTAACCTTACTAGTTTCTACATGTCAATTATCCGAAATATGGAACTGTTTTTTCCTGGAGAAAAAGGAATATTGCCGTTTTTAATATATCACAATTACAAGTTTATGTAAAAGTGACATATTAAAACTAGGTTTTAAACATTCCTATTATCAGTCTAGTAAAATTCCCTTAAGACTTTTTACAGTGCGGTTCCTACGCCACTGCATAACCTCTTTTTTGACAACCAGCGCGCTATGCGACATCTGATTTTCTGCAATAATGCTCGCACAATAATTGGTGTTTCCTTCATAAATGTCACACAATATTACTCGCGAGTCAACAATAATACATGTGTTGACAATTAGTTTTTAATTTACTTTTTTAAATACAAATAAGTAACGAAATTTGATTGAGTTTAATTGTTTGGAAAATATAATAATTAAACTTTAATTTGTAATTGAAAAAACTGCATTTCATTTTTTCGTAAACTTAGACGAGCTTCGCAAAGTTAACCTACACTAAAAATTCGCAGAAATACCCACACTTACCCTATATGTTATTTATTATTTATATTATTATTTATTTAGTAGTAAAAGAATAATTTCAGACTGCAGCTCCATCTCTTAAGTATATGTGAATTTTTAATGTACTACAATTTCATTTGGAAACATGAGTTCGCCCTTCTATTCATATTACCGATGCTTAATCTTTTCGATACTTTTCGAGTTACACTTTCGAGTGCATTTGATTCTTTTATCTCATGTCTTTTTTTAGAAAGGATCCGATTCGATGGAGCCTATGATTTTCTGACTCGTTAGGCCTTTCTGCAATAGTAGATATACAGGAAGGGTTCTATCTCTGAGATTCCTGCACCGAAATTTTACCGACACTTTTAGTCTAGACTCAAACCATTGGGGGTGGTAATATTCAGACTGTTATGCTAAACCGGAAATGACGTTACACTTCCTAGAATTTTCGCGGGGGGGATTATGAGATCATGATGCAAATGTGATTCCTGGAATTGTTACTTTAACGATGACGCATAATTTCTTTGTTTTCGCAAAATGGGGTTGATGACTACTCATTATTGGTATTTCCTGTTTTTGTTTGAATGGTTTGAATGGTTTGATCATAAAATTCGTGAAAAACTTTTTGTTAAGATTGATAATTTTCAACAAAAAATTCAGGTTGGTCTTTACATGAAATTTTAAATTTAAGTGTTAATATAAATAAATATGTCCCTCTTGCGGCTGGATACTCAACTTTAATAAGAATGCCAAAATTTATAATCGATAAAAGAGCTGTTATTAATATTAAAAATTTTGATAAATACTGTTTTTTATATTCTATTATTGCACAACGTTATCCAACTAAAAAGAACAATGATCTTACAAGTTCATACCCCTACTTTGAGGATACTGATTTAAAGTTTGATAATTTTAAATTCTCCATTTCTCTCAGCGATATTTCAAAATTTGAAAAATTAAACAATTTAAGTATTAATGTTTACGGAATTGATAAAAGCAGTAATAAAAGGAATAAAATTGTTCCACTTTATTTAAGTAAAAACAAATCAGATGAACCTACTTATCACTTATTATTAATGATTGAAAATACATAACTTGATTTAGACGATGATGATGATAATAATTTTTAAATTAACAAAGTTTATCATTTTGCATTAATCAATAATTTATCTCGTTTAGTAAAATCTCAAATAACAAAAGATCGAAATCGAACCATAAATTGTGATAGATGTTTATGCCATTTTAAATATGAAAAATCTTTTAATAATCATAAAATTGATTGTGATAAAATAAACATGTGTCGAGTAATTTTGCCTAATAAAGAGGATAAAATTTTAAAATTACAGAAATAAAGAAAGTGTTCCCTTTGTCGTGTACGCTGACGCTGAGAGTCTCTTAGAACCTACAGCAAGTACACACACAAACACATCAACATACCAAAAACATAGCCCGACAAGTTTTGCTTTCTATGTACATTGCAATTTTGACGAATCTTTTTCAGAATTTAAATTATATCGAGGTCCAGATTGTGTTGATTGGTTCATGGCTGAATTAAAACAATTGGCTGAAAAAGCAAATACTTATTTTACAAATATTATTCCAATGGAAAATTTAACTATATTACAACAAATTCAATTTGACACAGCAACAGTTTGTCATATTTGTGAAAAACCTTTTGAAAATGATGACATTAAACACCGCGATCATTGTCATTTCACGGGAAAATATCGTGGTCCAGCACATTAAGGTTGCACTGTAAATTATAAAGATGCGCATGTTGTTCCCATAATTTTTTACAACTTGTCAGGATATGATGCACATTTTATTATTAAAGCTTTAGCAACGTCTTTTGAGGGTAAAATGAAACTTTTACCAATAAACAAGGAAAAGTAGGGGAGAGTCGGTAGTTGCGAGACACGCTTTGTTTTTTTTGTGTAGGACTCATATTTTCATGAATTGGCATTTGGTCTGCTTTTGTGCAGACAGACTAGTGAGACTATCTTATACAAATTTACATAATATAGATAGCATACGTCTTTAAAAAAAAAGTTATTACCGAATTTCAAAAATGTCCCGCGACTACCGACATTCAAAAACGTCGGTAGTGGCGAGACATTACTTTAAATCGCAAATTTTTCAATTACAATGTCTTTTACGGCTTTCAATTTCAAAGCATTTGGGTTCCTTTGTGTCCCTTTTAAATTGATTACGTTTTTTACATCTAAAAAAAGAGTTGAGATTATTATTTTTATTATTACGGATTATTTGAAAATACATACGCAACTTTAAGATTAGGTTAGTGTTATGTAAAATATTGCCGACAAAACTTAAAAAAAATAATACCGAAGTCATTTAGAAATGTACTATTTTATTAGATTTAAACAAGCAGTGACCGGACACTAAGTGTTTCGCCATTGCCGAAACAGTGATTTACGGTAATAACGATCTACAATTGTGTCTATCGGACTATTATGCATAATGTTCTAGGAATTTTGAAGAAATCTTACATACTAATAACTTAAAATATTTGCCGTTAACAAAATTTTAAAAAGTTTAATTTTATAAACACTTTTTCATACGAAGTATAAAACTTTAAAACTTGCTTAAAACTATTGACAGCATTATAGTGACAGATTTTACATCCAGAAAGTGTGTATCATATAAAAAAGCTTCAACAGAATAAAACTTTACTTTTACACCAAAAAAAGCAACACTGTCAACTCAGCTGTTTGAAATATCGCAGTGTCTCGCTATATCCACTGTCTCGCCACTGCCGACAACGCCCTACATTTCATTTTCAAAATATGTGAAGGGTACCAAAGTAGTATTAAGATTTCTTGATTTATTTAGATTTATGCCCAGCAGTTTAGACAAATTATCCTCCTATCTTAAAAATGATGAGAAAAAAATTACTAAAATGTATTGTAAAAATGTGGACGAGTTTAATTTATTGACAAGAAAAGGAATATTTCCTTACGAGTATGTTAGTAGCTAAGAAAAATTAGAAGAAGGTGTAACTAACTTTTGTTAGGGAGCCTGCAAAAGGAGATAATTGGCGGAGAGATTTAGACCATCCTCCCCGAAGCCAGTTTGCGAGTGAATTTGCACCAGAACTGAATGATGGGGCGTATTCTTGGCCCTATCAGGGCCCCTCGACGAATGTTGATTCGGATATCAATGCCGGAGAAGAAATGAATTTTAGTCCTCAGGAGTCTAGGATATCTAGCCTAGAAAACGAAACTAGCCCGACCCAATATTGCCCCTTCCTAGGTCGCAGTTCGGGATTAGGGTTTAAATTGGTTAAATTATTGAAGGACTGGGATATTTGTTTTTCTGCTGATGATAAAGATGATCCGGAGGAATTTCTAGACCGAGTGAATGATTGTAAAAATTCTAATCTTATTAGTGACCTGGAATTATTGCGTGTAATACCTAGTGTCTTACGACGATTGGCGAGTCAGTGGTATCGTATCGTCAAGCCTGAGATTAGGTCGTGGGGACAATTCCAGAGACTATTTAAGTGTGAATTTTTAGAGTTTGTAGACGATGAGGATGTCTATGATGAGTTAAAGGCCCGTACCCAGGCGAAGGGTGAAAGGATTACAGATTACTTGTTGAGTTTGCGTTCTATTGCTCAACACTTTCGTAATCCTTTGACGGATGGTGAATTATTGCGTATTACTTTTCGTGGGTTGAATCCGGAAAACAGGCGTTACGTCTCGTCTTTCAGTGTCAATTGTGTAGAAGATTTGGATAAAATTCTGCGAAATTTTGAGCAAATCAAGAGGATTGACAGTCGTTACGCCCCACCCCCCTCTCTAGACCAAATGATTTTTCCCATGGCAGCACCCAGGTCCAATATGTGAGTGTGGCAGTGAGACGTAAGTTAGTACGTTAAGAGACTAGAGGAAAGAAGAGCTCGAAAATTTTTAATAGTTCAAAATAGTTAAAATAGTGTATCATGGCACCAAACGGGCCATGAGAGAGAAAAAGCGTTAGTGGTGTAAACGCTGTATATTCAGAGTTACCGTGCGTGGTGTTGAGTATAGCGAGAGGGGAAGTGCGTAAGGTACAGAGTGCTGAGTCGAGTGGGGGATATTTAATGGGTACCCTGCAGTCAGCCTTGTACTAAGTTGAGTGGAGAAAGAGTTTATTTCTGAGGGAAATGTGTGCCAATGATACTTACACTCATTTTTATAATGATGCGAAATTAGAGACCAATGTGGTTCCTGTGTTTTACCGGAACCAAGGGTAGTAGAATTTAGGGAGGGGGGAATGCAGTGGTTGCATGTAGCCCTGAATCCCAAGGGAAAATTAACGGTAGAAGTGAAGGAAATGAGTATTTCCCTGAGTTTTTTTTTCTGATTGTGACCGACCATATTTTGCCCTTTTCTAACCCTAGTGGTAAAATTTCGACAGTAAGACATCGTTTGGTGGAGACTTGAGGGAAATTTTTCTGTTGGAAGTTGTACAGAAAGCCCAATCACTATTGAGGAGAAACTCAGCGAGGGTGATAATCAAGTTCTTAGAGTTGATTTTAAGAAGGAAATTTTGAGTTGTAGGGATTTTCACTCTAATTTTATTGAGATAATTCGAGTGAGATTACTAACTCTATTACTGTGTTTGAAGTTGTGTTTCGTTTGTGTCCTTTTCTTTTGTTTTTACGATTAGTGACCAGACCTTTGAGTTATTTAGAGACAATAGTGAACATGAGAGTTTTAAAAAGAACCAGCGGTAGTTTAGTTTTTTATTGCATCCGAAGTTTTGGATTTGACGGAATGAGAAGAGTTGTTGTGTTAGAGACCTTGTATTACGAATTTTTTATTTAAGGGGGATTGAAATAAATTTGTATTTAAGAAGATTACTTGTTGCATAACTAAGTTTCTTCAGAACGAATTAGTGACCATAGATTGCCCCCAGCCGAGCACTTACACTAGTTGCATTCAAGCCATGCAATTTCTGTTTTGCTCAGATGATTTTGTTATCGGCAATATTATGTGAAATAATATTGGCCTACGGAGGGGGTTTGTAACGAAGTAAATCGTTACTTGTATAAGCAAATTTTCGTTTTGAGTCCAGTGCTATAGTTAGTGACTTTGTCTCCGTCTTTTCTATCGTTCCGTCGCATTTTTTCCAATTTTGGTATAGTCCGTTGGTCAGCGTCTTGTGTCTATCTCACCTAGTGCCCCTTCCCTGAATGATTTCTCGTCTGTTTGATAAGAGGGAGATGTCACATGGCTTTTAGCGACCCTTTTCCCTTCTTTCTAATAGGTATCGTTGATTTTCGACCAGGAAGGATTCATAGGAAAAATCATGAGGTGTGATAAGGAAGGAGTTTTCCCAAATTCGCTGCTGGTTTCCTGAAAGCCGCGGATCGGAGGAACACTCGTCGTCCAGATATTAATCGAGCTGGTTGAGTTTTGTCGTTTGGTCTAATTTGCATTTTCGTGCGTACGATTTAAAAATTGAAAATTCAACAAGACCAAGAGCATAATTTTTAAAATTAGACAACTCTATTGGTGGAAAAAATTGAGATTCTAAGATGGAAGAATTTCCAGACAACGTTAAAATAAGTGAATTGTCCATGATGAGGTCAAATTAATAACTGAAATTTAAACTAAGAATATCATTTATTTATATGCAAAGTATACAAATCAGGAATATTCAATTGTTTACATAAAAATTTAAGACATAAATGTTCGCATACATATGTATTATAGTTTTGATATCGTTTATGATTATATTTTATGCTACCAACACCAAAATATTTAATAAGATCCGAAGGTGATCGAAGATTACCAAAGCTATCAAAATATATGATTTTATCTTTATTCTTTTTATATGCACACCAATGTGTACCAGGACCATTTTTATCATCCTGATTAATAATTGCAAATTTATTTTCTTTAGGACCACGCATAGGTAGTTCATTTCGCATAAAAACTCCTCAAAAATATAGAATTTTTAAACTTTTTGCAAATTTTAGTAAATCTAAATCTGTTAGCGCACGGTTAGATAGTTTTACTTCAAGTTTTTTGACTAGCAACCTTGTCCTAATTTGTAGGGTTTTAGATGAAGGCCTAGTCCTGCTTTATATGGTTTTAGAAAGAGATCTTTTCCTAAGGCAATAGATTCCATTGTTTGCTTATGTCGCTTGCTTTCCTCTAGTTGACGTTTTGCAGAATTTGCATCATTTACAGCTTTTGCTATGCCAGCTGCTCCCCTTGCTAGAGCCCCTGTTGCACTTAAACCCGCAAACAAAGGAATAAGAAAAGGTAAAATTCCTCCCACTTTAGAAGGTATCGGTAAAACTCGAGGTTTATTAATTTTTCGCCTGCCACCAGCAATTTTAACTGACAAACGTGCACCTTCAAGTGCTGATTTAATAGTAGACTGTGCATTTGTATGTAATTTCATAGATTTTTTCGCTGCATTTACAATCTTTCTTAACGGTGATTTTTTATTTTCCCTCTTTTTCTTCATATTTTCTTTTGATTTAATTCCCATGCCCAATTTTGATTTGACCTTCATTCCATTTGTTATTGCGTAAGCTGCAGCTCTTTCACTATAATTTGCGTCAGGAGCAAACACATGATGCCAAGCTTTGTCAGCAAGTACTCTACCAGCTGCGTTTCTCGCTTCTACACTTTCCCTATTTTTGAATAAGAAATATCGTGCTCTTTACAAGCAGCGTCGAGAGGGTTGATTTCTGGATCACCTCGTGCTAATCTTTTTGCCAATTTTGTTCCTGGACCATAGTAGCCAGGTATATGAAGTTCGAAAGGTAATTTATTGATAATTTTATTCAAAATACCTCTACCTCGTCTTACTCTTTTCGAAGTTTTCTTTAAACTAATTTGTTTTTTATTTACACCTATATTAATATTCTTTACGGTAAGAAAACTTTTTCAAGACTAAAGTGGAAATCTATATAACCAATGTATATATAGTTTTTTGTCATTTGACTGCAAACAGTCATCCTTTAATGATCTAGCAAAAAAATTATGACAGTAATAGTCAATTATCACAGTAATAATCAATTATCGCAGTTGCCTCCGACAGTAGGGCCTAACATCGACCTTGCCCAAAGCATGAAAGAGTTAACCATCGACACCAAATCGCAAACATCTCCTAAAAAACTAGATCTAGCAGCATGAAGGAGTTAACTATAGACACAAAATCGCAAACCTCTCCTAAGAAACTAGACCTAGCAATCAAATGCTGTAAAGTGCCATGGACCTCATTATTGAACTTGCATGCAAACGTTACAAGCGTCTACAGTGAACTGACATTGAAACTATTAAAAACCTTGTACTTATAGTTTTGACCTCAGTTATCTTCAGAATGGACTTTAAAGCACAATCGATTAAATTGCCAGTCTACAATTTTGACACTCTTGTTCAAGATTGTAATAAGAAAACAGAAATTCGTCATGGAAATTTATTGCCAAATAGTGTGAGAGCAATATTTTTTGGACCGTCAAATTGTGGAAAGACAAATGCTTTACTTGCCCTTTTAATACATCCCAATGGATTACGATTTGAAAATGTTTGTGTGTACTTAAAATCGTTATATCAACTAAAATACAAATTTTTAGAAAACATTTTGCAACCAGTAGAAGGTGTTGACTACTTTCCATTTAATGAACATGTTGATGTTGTAGAACCAAACAATGCGTTACCAAACTCAATATTTATATTTGATGACGTAGCATGTGAGAAACAAGATAATATTAAAGCTTTTTTTGCTATGGGAAGACATAAAGCTGTGGATTGCTTTTATTTATGCCAGACTTATGCGCGCATTCCAAAACATTTAATACGCAACAATGTTAATTTATTAGTTTTATTTAGACAAGACGAGACGAATCTTAGACATATTTATGATGATCATGTTAATACTGACATGCCATTTACAAAATTTAAAGAACTTTGCAACTCTTGTTGGAAAAGTAAGCATGATTTTATAGTGATTGATAAAGATCGTGATATTAATGAAGGCAGATATAGAAAATGTTTTAATTGTTTTTTAAAATTAGAGAAATGATATTCTTTATAAACAGTTTCATCCAAGACATTGGTCTATGAACATGTCTTCTACACACTTGAAACATTTGCGAAAGCAAGAAGATATTCTTGGTCAAATTGCGAAAGCCAGTGATGCTATTCGACGAAAGCATAGACTGATGAAATTGGGCAAGGAAGAAATTGAACAGACTTTAAATAATACCTTTAAACCTATATTGACACCAATTCAGAAATTAGTTGACGATATTGAAATTGTCAAACATATTCGACCAGTAAAAATTGAAAGAGAGGGAGACCTTCCTTTAGAGTTTTAAAGAAGATCAAGAAGTTAAGAGAGAGAATGAATCATTTTTAAGAGATGACTTATCATTTACAACAGCTGATGATGATTATGATGATGATGATGGAGATGATAATGGAGAAGGAGATAAATCAGAGAAAGATGGTGCTATTTTATATATTCAAATGTTGGATAAAAAGGAAAAAGATTTAGATTTTTCATATGGAGTTCGTAAATTATCTAAAGGGCAATTAATGATTGGTAATTCAGGAATAATGTTTGAACAAAATAATATTAGTGTAGATAATAAAACATATCCTGCAACGAAAGGTTTACTTAAGCTTTTATTCAAAAAAGTTCCAGAAGAAGCTGTTTTAAGTGTAGTTGATCGGAAAAATTATAAAAATATTGTAATATCAACTAATGCTTATAAAAAATATTACAAAGCAGACGGCGCTGTTAGAGATAACAAAAAATTAAAATACCTAAACTATATTGCAGTACATTCTGGTGAAGATTTAATTCCAGAAAATATGACTCATCAAGAAGATATAAAAATTGATTATGTTTATTGGGATGATCCTAATGAATTGGTTGATCGTTTAAGATTGCTCTTGGCATCTCAAGCAGCTGGAAATCCCAATCATAATAATGAGATTATATTAATTATTGAAGAGTTTCGAAAAGCTGGAATTGTTTATTAATTAACAGTTGTAAATTTTTTTATCATTTTCATGATGATTATTGACATATTCGGACGTCAGTTTAAAAGCACAGAAACTTCAAATCGAGGTCCACTAGGACTTGGTTTTAAGTTGACTGCTGAAGGAGATTTTAATATTGAAAATAATAAACTTTGCAACGTAGCTAATGCTGAGAGCAACGATGATGCAGTAAACTTGAATACTGTAAACATAGTTATTGACTCTAAAGCGAACGCCATCTATAATGTAATCGGTTCTGTGAGAAATGATATAAATGACAATGTTGTAATGATTTTAGATTTAGAAGATTTGATAGAAAAATATTTTGAAAATCTAAAAATCAGTATTGAAAGAAATATAGAGATGATGTCTACCAACAAAGACATTATTTTACAATTAGACACCAGACTGCGCACACTTGAAGGTAATTAACAATGAAGGATCAAAAACTACATTTGGTAAAAGAGTTACATAAACCATTAAGAAAAAATTATAAGCGAAGAAATGTTGACATTCGAGGTATTGACGAGACTTGGCAAGCTGATCTTGTTGAAATGCAAACATATGCGAGAGAAAATAAAGGTTACAAGTACCTGTTAACCGTCATTGATACATTTTCAAAGTTTGCTTGGACTGTTCCGCTAAAGTCGAAAAAAGGTGAAGATGTGACTGCGGCAATGAAATCTATTTTAATTAAAAAACGTGTACCAAAAAGTTTGCAAGTAGATAAAGGAAAAGAGTTTTATAATTCACAGTTTAAAAATCTCATTAAAAATTATAATATTAACTTGTATATTACTCAAAGTAATTTAAAAGCGTCAATTTATGAACGAGTTAATCGTACTTTAAAGACTAAAATGTGGATGCAATTTAGTTTACGCGGTAATTATAAGTGGATAGACATATTAAGTGATTTAGTAAATGCGTATAGTAATAGTAAACATCGGACAATAAGAATGAAGCCAATAGATGTAAATGCTCAAAATAAAAATAATTTATTGTTGGAGATAGAGTACGTATAAGTAAAGTTAAACATGTTTTTGAAAAAGTTTATACGCCAAATTGGACTACAGAAATATTTACTATAAGCGATGTAAAAAATACTAATCCAATAACATATATCTTGAAGGATTATCAGGAAAATCCAATAAGTGGATATTTTTGTTACGATACATTCAAAGTATCGTTCTTTTATTATTGATTTAAAAGTTATACTTTGAAAAATCGGATCTCTATTTGATCATGTGTCATATATAATAATTAATTGTTATTTAAAATTTAAATAGATTATTAAATTCAATGAACTTATTTAAAAAGGCCGCAGTGTCGCAAACAGGCCAATAACATAAGGATTGCTTCGAGTTCATAACAGTCCTTTTGCATGATTAAGAAATTCCAAATTCTTTCATATTCCATTCCTTCTTACGATTCTATAATTTAAATAATTGACAAGCACAAAATACAAGAATGATTTCACCACTTTATGCATTAACTCGAAAATTTAAGTGTCAAAGACTCTTTTGGTTCAATGACCAGATTGTAGTTTGTTGACAAAACAGAAACGCAGGCGTTTCTGAAAAGGTCCTTAACCTCACAGACCTTATTGCCATCACATGATGCAAAATCAAAAATGAGTTAAGCATTTTTGCACAATAAGAAAAAGTGCAATGAAATCATAATTATTCAGTTTCATAAGAACATATTTCCTAATACTTAACCCTTCTTAATAATTTGTCACACCCAAACCTCAATTTCATGCAATAAAACTGGTGTGCTTACGATGTAATTCGCTTCTTCGCGACAGTTAACTCCTGGAGACAGGTTATCGCGAGGTTGACCGTCTGCGAAACTCGACCGGTTCAAGGGTTCGCCACGGGTAATCGAATTCGGGTAGACGTTAAACTCAAAAATCGCGAAGTGTTCGAAATAGATAAGACTAAGAAGTTATTTTGAACACAAAATAAAGAAGTGGAATAATTTAAATCAATTCACTAAAAATAACCTAAAAATTGTTAATTACTCTCTCTCGCATATTATACAATTTTGGCAGCCCTTTCGTCAAACTTTGAATTGCTCTGAATATATGACTGATCATATAACAAACTCAAAGCAATATATAGTCGAATTAAATAGCCGCGAAAAGATTGAGAAATTAAGACGAGTAGAGACGAAAATAACGTGAGGTTAAAAATGAGTGTTTTAAATTGTCCCATTTAAATAAACCGTTAATAGTGAAAAGTTCAAAATAGTATTGACTGAGAATTAACAAGTGAACAACCCATTAACAAAATAATTAATCATCAAATTTGCCCGTTCTGACCAGAAGAAAGGTTAGTTTTAAATGACTCTCTCTCATTCTTCTTGTTTCAGTGCGGTAGGGATTAAGATTACATAATACAAAGATAATTGTAAGTAAAAATCAATTATGACTATTGCTAAATAAATATAATATCTTATTTGGTCTAAACAAGATGTTAAATTGATCTGAACCCATAGTTCTTATATGCAATCCCTAATGAAATTCCTAAAAATCCTAAATTAACAATAGATTGAAAATTAAATTAATCGAGATATAAAGAGAAGAAGAATACACGATCCCATAAATAAAAACATTTAAATTCATTTAAGTGGTTGTTGTGAACCGAAGATTAAGCTACAACTTTTGTTTTATGAATTAAATAACGAAAGACCTTATTGAATAACCTATATATTGTATAGGGCATTCTTTCTGAACGGGAGACCCCTATCCCCCAAAATTAGTTTTGAGCTAGAGACTTGAAATAAAGCTTAAAATTTAGCTCAATTAGTCTACTTTTCATTGCAAAGTGGCAAAAAAAAAATTCAAAATGGCCGATTTAATATGGCCGAAAATGTATTAAAAATACATAAAATTTATTTTAATTCTTAATGGAAATCAATTTTAGATTGATAGAAAAAGTTGTACGGGGTTCTAAAAGTTAGCTAGTCACTTTTCTCACAAAAAGCAATATTAAAAATTTTAAAATCCAAGATGGCGACTCCAATATGGCGGAATCATTTTCAAAACTGCTCAAAATCATTAACAATTTCTTACTCAGGGGTTTTTGAGGGTGCTCAACACGAATCTGTTATCTAAAAATATAATATATTATAACTGTTAGTGATTAACCCCTAAAACTCACCCTTAATTGATAGTTTCATCCCTTAAAAACCGTTACATATTTTTTTAAAATTAAAATTTTTATTTAGTTTGATTAGTAGGTAAATACGATTTTTCGGACCACAAGTAATGATATTACGTAATAACCCGATATAATCACCCCTTAAAAATAACCCTTAATTCATATTTTCATCCCTGAAAAACCGTTACATATTTTTTCAAAATTAAAATTTTTATTTTGTTTGATTAGTAGGTAAATACGATTTTTCGGACCACAAGTAATGATATTACGTAATAACCTGATATAATCATCCCCTAAAAATCAATCTTAATTCATACTTTTATCCCTGAAAAATCGTTACATATTTTTTCAAAATTAAAATTTTTATTTAGTTTGATTAGTAGGTGAATACGGTTTTTCGGACCACAAGTAATGATATTACGTAATAACCCGATATAATCATCCCCTAAAAATCACCCTTAATTAATACTTTGTTACCTTAGAACCTTGACATACTTTTTTGAATGTCATAATTTTTTTGCGCTTTATTATCAGCTGCATTTTTTTTGTGTAACTACTAATGATATTTCGAGATAATCAAACATGAGTAACGCATGTTAACAAATACAATTATAATTATTATGCTTGTTTATAACAATGTTAATTTATTATTGATTAACATTGATGTAAAACAAAAAACTATTAATAAAAAGATATTCGTATGCTTTGACAGGTATCACATTAAACTATTTAGCGAAATAAATTTGCATTTGAAAAACATGTGGACTGTGATCCATCCTTACCTTTGCTCGTCGGGCTGAAACTAATCTTGCCTTAATTGTCCGGACTGTGATCCTTCCTTACCTTTGTTGGTCGGGCTGAAACTAGTCTAGCCTTAATTGTTCGGACTGTGATTCTTCCTTACCTTTGCTGGTCGGGCTGAAACTAGACTTGCCTTAATTGTCCGGACTGTGATCCTTCCTTACCTTTGCTGGTCGGGCTGAAACTAGACTTGCCTTAATTGTCCGGACTGTGATCTTTCCTTACCTTTGCTGGTCGGGCTGAAACTAGTCTTGCCTTAATTGTCTGGACTGTGATCCTTACCATTCAAAAAAGTATGTCAAAGTTCTAAGGTATCAAAGTATAAATTAAGGGTGATTTTTAGGGGATGATTATATCTGGTTATTACGTAATATCATTACTTGTGGTTTGAAGACCACATCATCATCGCGTAGTTTAGGGCTTTCGAATTTCTGCCCGTGTAATGTATACTATTTTTCTTTATATACGGTCGTAAGTACGCTCGCTAATTTATTTTTTAAGAAAATTGCAATCGTGTTTCATTTGACAGCCGGCCTTCTTTATTTACTTTTGCTCTTCGCAACAACGCTCCTAGCGGACACTCGTGAAGCTCTGGTTTTTTCTCTGTCTCTCACTTGCAAACAATATTCGCCTGCCCCGACAGTTGATGCACGAGCAAAGCGAGTGCTTTTGGTCAGGGGCAGACTTGCCTTAATTGTCCGGACTGTGATCCTTCCTTACCTTTGCTGGTCGGGCTGAAACTAGTCTTGCCTTAATTGTCCGGACTGGGATCCTTCCTTACCTTTGCTGGTCGGGCTGAAACTAGTCTTGCCTTAAGGGGGACTGACACCTTTGAGGCCAATTTTGAACCTGTTTTTCATGAATTTTTTTAAGACACGGGAATAAAGTAAATAAAATTTGGTTTTGAGGGATTTATTTGTTAACTTTTTAAGTTTCCAAAAATATATTTATGCGTAAAAAAAGTTTAAATTTGTTGCCTATAGAGGGCGCCGAAGTTGGTCTCCATTCCCTGCAGAGCAAATCGGTGGGCAAGATTCCGGTTAGACCGTTTAATCTAAATCAAAAATTCAAAGTTTTTCTGAATCTCAGATAGATTTAGCTTTCGAGTAAGTAGGATATTTTAAAAATATTAATTTTTGTGTATTTGGCAGTTGTTTGAAGTAAAAAGTCGATTTTTAGGGCGAAAATTAATCAAAAAATCTGTTGCCAAAAAAACAAAGAAACCAAAAAAAAAATCCGCTACGTACTCGAAAGCATTAGTAAATGACAATTAAAAAAAACTTTGTCCGAAGTCAATCCGATCAAAACTGTTCTAGCTAGACTGCCCACCGTTTTGAAAAACGTAATTTCGAGAAAAACGCGTTTAAAGTTTTGAAAGCACTTGAAGCGCTCTTGGACACCTTTTATAGATTTTGATTTTTTTCACATAAAATAACTTCGAAATCATCTCTAATGATATAATTTCTATTCTACACATTATAAAGTATCGTTTAAGCAAAGAAAAAAAAATTCGATTTTTTTTCGAGTCAAAGGTGTCACTCCCCCTTAATTGTCCGGATGAAAGTATGAATTAAGGGTGATTTTTAGGGGATGCTTATATCGGGTTATTACGTAATATCATTACTTGTGGTCTGAAAAATCGTATTCACTTACTAATCAAACTAAATAAAAATTTTAATATTAAAAAAATATGTAACGGTTTTTAAGGGATGAAACTATCAATTAAGGGTGAGTTTTAGGGGTTAATCACTAACAGTTATAATATATTATATTTTTAGATAACAGATTCGTGTTGAGCACCCTCGGAAACCCCTGAGTAAGAAATTGTTAATGAATTTTAGCAGTTTTGAAAATGATTCCGCCATATTGGAGTCGACATCTTGGATTTAAAAATTTTTAATATTGCTTTTTGTGAGAAAAGTGACTAGCTAACTTTTAGAACCCCGTACAACTTTTTCTATCAATCTAAAATTCATTTCCATTAAAAATTAAAATAAATTTTATGTATTTTTAATACATTTTCGGCCATATTAAATCGGCCATTTTGAATTTTTTGTTGGCCACTTTGCAATGAAAAGTAGACTAATTGAGCTAAATTTTAAGCTTTATTTCAAGTCTCTAGCTAAAAACTAATTTTGGGGGATAGGGGTCTCCCGTTCAGAAAGAATGCCCCATATATATATTATAAACATTTTTCACAACGAATGGTGGCAGCGGTGGGATCATTCTTTGTTTCTCGCCTTTCTTAATTATATTTTTATTAAATAATTTCACTAAAAATAATCCTAATATTTCATGAAACCTGTCCGACATTTTTATAATAAACAGTTATAATTATAAGTCTTCTCTAGGTTCGTTGAACGGACACTCAAAAGAGGTGAAACTAAAATTAATTGCTTATTATAAATTGTTATTAATTTCATGAACCATATTTTTAGATTTCAGTTGATCAGTACATTAAACTTTTCTCTTTAATTTAAAACACAACTATGAATGAGTGTCTCGCGGTAGTTGTAACATGATACGGTGTTGAATTACTACTCGACAGTCATCATACTTGTTTCTTAGAATAAAAATATTTCCTAATTGAAGATTTTCTTGTTGTTTCCTTTTATTCATGATAGGTCTTTCAATAATTTAATAAAATAAAGATTTGTATTCCCTATCTTGTGCTTTTTTTACTCAATTTCAATATTTCTTTTATTGACAAGTATTTTACTGGTGATGTAAATTTTATTGCGATCACATTAATATAATTATAAAAGATAAGTACTAAATACATAATTATTTAGCGTCTTACCTAAACCACATACTTTATAAATATTTTGCATGCTCTTCTGAATTTTCAACCCAATTAAATTGAGCTGAATCCAATAAATAAAATTTTTAATAAACAAATAAATTAAATTTTATACTTTTCAAATTTTTCTTTTATGCACACATGTGAATCTATATTTTTCATTTCAAATTAAAAAAGAAAATATGTAATAGAAATGTTTCTGTAAAATTATAATGACCTTGCATTTCAAGATTGTAACGTGATAACAAATCAGATTACTCTTCAAATGTTAACATTTAATTATGGAATAATCGAAAATTAATAAGTTACATTATCGTAAACATTAAAACAATCATTGTTTATTTTTAATTATTACTTTTGCAAGTAAGTCTATCGGTGGCGTAAGTGTTGCTCACTAGCGACCTCTTTATCTTTTATTAACATTGATTAAAATAATCAATTTTATTTTTACTGAGATAAAATATTCTTTGTCAACTTTTTTTTACCAAAACAAATTTTATAGATTGACAGATTTAACAATTTTGGTCAACTAAGGTGTCGGAATTATAAATAAATTTTGTTTCCCTTGAGTCACTGTTAAATTCACTATTTTGCTGAGTTATCACATTCCTTGTCATTGGGTCAGTTACATCTATACGTGCAACCGTACAACACTTTACTCAAGGCCGGGTTACATTATTTAATTCACTTTGTTTTCTCTTCCTTTTTATAATTTCTATTCTCTTGTTATTTCTCAACTTGACAAGCATTTTAATTATTAAAGTTATCACCATGGAATGCAAACATTTGATCCGTCAAGAAGGTCCTTTGGATCCCTCCAGAATTGATTTTAAGCCAGACAATAAACTTGCACTAAAGGCACTACATAGTCCAACAAACAAGAAGGAATTAGAATCATTTCTAAATTTTGTAAATATCTTTGAATCACTTGTGAATAAAATTTCCTTGAGAAAACAGCAACCTCTTTTAAAAGTATTGCAATCGAATGGAAAATGGGAATGGACTCCTTTTCTTCAAATATGTTTTCGTTATGTTAAATGTCAATTGTCCTCACAAATACTAAATGAGTTAGATTTTTCTAAACCCTTTTTATTACCTATTAATGCCTCAGACTATGGGGTTGGGGCCATTTTAACTCAAACCCACGGCGAGGTAGAGAAACCCGTTGCTTATTTTTCCAGATATTTGAGCGAGCATGAAAGATGGACTGACAGACTTGAGAAAGAATATATGGCTTTATACTATTCCGTCATACAGTTCAGGTTTTACTTAGTTTCAAAAACGGTGCTATTAAACAGCATCCTTTCTTCTAAATTGTGCAAAGATTGCCTTTCTAAAAAAATTTTGTAATGGTCAAAATCTTCTCTAAATTTCGAGTACGAATTTAAGTATTGGAATGCTAAATTGTGCAACGCTGCAAAAATGCTTTCAGAAAATCCTATTCCCAGAAATTAATCGATATTCCTGACTTGAGTATTGCCTAACATCAATTCTCATCAACATCAAAATACCACGCTTTTCAGCCGAGCAAAACACATGAATTAAGGTCTTTTCTGTACCCCACAATTGAAATAGAATAATTAGAATAATTTTTAAAATTAATTTTCGTTTTTGGAATCATCATGAATAAAAATTTTAGAAGAAAGCAACAACCATTTAGTAAATTGTTACAATCAGATAATAAATGGGAAAAGAATCGTGACCATGTCAAAAAAAAATAAATAAAAAATAAATAAATTGATAATTTTAACGTACAAAACAGATCCTTCTAAAATCTTTTTTTTATTAACAGTTAATGCTACTTTATGGTATAATAGAGTGGAAGAAGACTTTTTGTTAATCTCTTATTCTGTTATAGATTTCAAATCATAATTCATTATCAAGAAATTTTCAATACATAGTAGTCTAACCTTCACAATGCACAAAGATTCACTTCACTTCAAAAAAAAAAATTTCAAATCCTACTCCTAATAATTAGTTGTATAGTTGTTTAGACCAAATTTGAAATAAAAATTGTAAAAAACTACAAATAAAAAAAGGGGAAGAAATATTCACTAAATCAAAATAAATTATGATATATGATAATCATAACCCTGACCACATTATGATTGGAGGTTATTCCTTTTACTGTGTGTCAGTATTATAAGAATGTGTAAATTAAGAGCCGCACATTTCTGCAAATTCGAAATTCGTCTTGTCATCAACTTTGACTCCAGGTAAGTATAACAGGTTAATACTATGTGATATAACACCACATTATATGACGTATAGTAGGGTGTTGTGACATATGGTGTATACCGGGATTTGTATCGTTTCTTAATTATTCAATTTCTTTGATTGTGAAATTGTTGTGTTGAAGCAGAACGAAAAATTTATATTATATAAATACCAATCTATGATATTTTTATAATATAATTTAGGTAAAACAAAATAATATTAAAAAATATAATAATAATAAAGAAATATGGCAGAACGGTAGCCACTGGTTTCTGAATATTGTTTGCTGCTCTTAGTCTGTAATTTAAAACTTGTGGCAACATCCACACTCTTTTGAATAAGTTTTTCTTTTACCAAGGTGCAATTCTCAGTCAGACATGATAATTTTGCTTTATTAAACATGAACAAATACAAAATAAAATTTTTTTATTGTAAAAATTTAATTTTAACTTTAACCTACAAATTTTTAAGGATCACTTAAACTTAACGAGTATCAATTATAAATAGTACCAATGTTTATTAAGTTGAAAATAATATTTCATACAAATAGTTTATACATACTCTCTAAAATAATTCTTTTCATAACGCGGTGCAAAAAGGGCACTTTTTTGCACCTTGTTATGAAAAATATCGTTCGTAACTTGTGTGAACAGTTGCTAATTTTTGAATGAGCCCTTTTTTTGGAACAAACTGTAGGCGAAGCTTCGCTTCGCCTACAGTTTGTTCCAAAAAAAGCGCTCATTCAAAAATTAGCAATTGCTCACACAAGTTACGAAATATACTATATTGCAACACACACCCATTACTTTCACGTTACAAGTAATTCTGTTCACACTGTTCCTGAACCAAAAAAAAGTTTGACAAAAATAGATCCACAACCTGGTTGTCGGGAATGTTTCTGCATCATACCAAATGTAAAAATCCGTTGAGATCAAAATCCTAGCTGATCCTTTTTTCGAGTTATCAATATATTTACATGCAAATTTTTGCAAAACGTTCAAATTAAAACTTTGTAACTTCATGTAGGCAATCCAATCCCGCAAAAGGTATCTTAAATATTTTTTATATGTAAATATATATATCATTACATTTAAAATAAGACCTAAATAAAGAAAATTGATTAATATTTATCAAAATTTCGGGGTTTTTCAATATAAAGATTAGTTAAAAGTTGGTTTTGAACTTTTTTGATATTTCAGGTAATATTTCCGTAACCTTTATATTTCTTTTAAGTTTATTAATTATATTTTAATAATATTTACAGAAAATTTTATTTATTTGATTGAAAAAATACAAACAATAAGACATATTATGTAGACAAATACAAAAAAAATTAAAGGAGTTTTTCACGATTAAAAATCATATTAATTTCACAGTGCAACAGCATTTTTATTTTTGGGATCGCGTAGGGTGATTTTTATAGGTTTTTTAATACCGAACGCGAATCCGTAATCAGAATTGTTCCATCACCCTAGATTTTTGAGAAATTTGACCTTGAAAATTGAAAAAAGGACGTTTTTGGGGTACTTTTTGGTTTTTTAGCAGGGTATAAAAATTTTTTCTAGGCTTTTCATTATATGCGTACGAAAGCCCATATCCTCCTTAACAATTTCCAATTTGGACCTTTTAAAAATATCTATTTTTCGATGAGTTATCTTTGTTTGAAGTTTGCGTCGCATCGTAAAATCAGCAAAAATGCCGTTTTTGAGGTATTTTTTTGTTTTTTATCAGGGTACTTAAGCAGAAACCAATGATTCATTAAAGAAACTATTACATTCTTAGGAAAATCAAAAATAAATAAACCATTGATTTTTTGTTTATCATTTTAAATTCTTTAGCAATAATTTAATAAAAACAAAGATAACTCATCGAAAAATAGATATTTTTAAAATGTTCAAATTGGAGATTGTTGAGGATGATGTGAGCTTTCGTACGCATATCATGAAAAACTTAGAAAAAATTTTTGTACGCTGATAAAAAACCGAAAAGCATCCCAAAAACGTCCTTTTTTTAATTTTCAAGGTCAAATTTCTCAAAAACCTAGGGTGATGGAACAATTCTGATTACGGATTCGCATTCAGCATTTTTTAATTGCTTACTGCTGAAAAATTGAATTAAAGCTTATTAGTAGTTGATAATATAATACTTAAATCTTATAAGTTTTTATATTTATGATTAATTATCAACAAAACTTTGTGCTACTTATTACGCTACTCGATAATGGTTGTACCTATAGTCGGACACTATGATTTTTAAAATAAAAGATAAAAAATCTTTTGTTTAAATATAATGTACAATAACACTACCTTCTTTCATAAAAAATAAACTTCACACATTCGACCAGTAGGGGAGAGTCTCCAGTTGTGAGACACTTCCAGTTGTGAGACAGTCAATTTTTTTTAACATGCAATATTAAAAAGCCGATTGGTTTATATAAAAACATTTCTTTTTATATGAGCCAACTTTTTCGTGTACGCCGAAGCGGATATATAAACAGTTTTTGTTAA
The DNA here is from genome assembly GCA_032872505.1 of Leptopilina syphax. Taxonomy (NCBI): domain Eukaryota; kingdom Metazoa; phylum Arthropoda; class Insecta; order Hymenoptera; family Figitidae; genus Leptopilina; species Leptopilina syphax. The sequence goes on from CM065475.1 coordinate 10,113,737, forward strand.
ATACCAACACTGTGTGTGATAATCGAGTAAAAAGCGTTTTTTCAATAAATGCAAAGTACTTTTTTTCTAAGTTAATTAATTGGAAAAGGTAAATGTAATGCATTTTCTTTTAGTGTTTTCCTTATATTTTGTGATGCAATATTGCATTGTTCCAATCTACGGTTGAAAATAATTTAATTTTCCTTTTTCAAAATAGCGCCAATTTCTGGGTGTGAGACACAGCATATCACCAGTTGTCAGACGGTGTTAACACCCATCTGGGCAGCATAAAAAATACTACTTTGCAGGCATACTATTTAAATGTTGTTTTGATTTTTTTAGTATTTTTGGGCATGTCAAGTGGAAAAAAGTCAACTGATTCAGAAGAAATCAATTTTAATGCTCTTGTTGAAGCTATTAAATTGTGTTTATTTGATAGTCATATTTTCGCGAATAAGTATTATTATTCAGTATATAATAATATATATATATTTAAGAATTTATCACTCGGTAAATGAATAGAGAATGAGATTTATAAACTTTATGTCAAAACATCCTTTTTCACAAAAAATTGCAATAATTTATAATCTAGTTGATCGTGCAATAAAACTAGCAGATCAACAATTTCATAAAAAAAATCTAAATATTATAAAGTCCTTACTTATTGAAAATTTATATCCTCTTACTCTAATTGAAAAACACGTAAAAAAGCGAATTAATTTGCTTAAATCTAAAGAACATGTCCCTAAAAAGAAAACAATTTTTTGTCGCATACCCAAGGTTGTTTTGCCATATTCTCCCAGGGTGTTTGAAAAAACTTCATCTATTCTAAACAATTTTAACATAACATCTATTCCTACAAATTGTTATAATAATAAATTGATAAAAAGAGGAAAAGATCCCACTCCTAAAACAGAGACCACCAATGCTGTTTACAAAATTAATTGCCTTGACTGTTCTGCCTCTTATGTAGGACAAACAAAAAGGATGGTTGGTGTACGAATCAAGGAGCATATGAACTCTAAAGACAATGTCGTTGCTGTGCACAGACAGAATCATGGACATAGTTTTGATTGGCGAAATTTCAAAATTCTTGACAGAGAACCTTCACTTAATAAAAGATTGATTTCTGAAATGTTGCACATAAATTTGCAACGTTATAGTTTAAATAAAAAAGATGACACTAATAACTTGAATTCCAGGTACAAACAGTTTTTCATCAAATAGAGGATTTTAATTACTACACGTGGTTCTATTTATTTTGACACACTCTTTATCTCATCTTGATTTCAAATTTACGGTGCTGTTTCTCTGTCATTCAATTTTATATATTATCCTTTTTTTCTGTGTTTACCTTTTTTTAACTTCATTGACCGCTATTCTGTTGCATACTACGTCTTTCAACGATATCTCCTTCAGTCTGTTTCTAAGTTTCTGATGATGTGGTCGTACCGTGAATTACTTTGACGAATGTCTATTTGACATAAAAATCTTATTACACGGTAAAAAACTTTCTTGTTGCTCTTTTTTTTGTCAGGATTACTAAACCCTTCTTGTTTGTATATACCAAATTTTTATAATAAATTACAGTTCTGAAGAGGGCGGCGGTGCCGTCGAAACGTTAACAAAATGATGTGTTAATCAATTATTACACTACCTGACTCGGAAAGATTGATAAAATCTCATTCTCTATAATAATATATATTATTAATATATTTAATTATTTATACTAAACATAACGTTTTATGTCAAACTTATTAAATTTTAGCAATTTTTAATGAGTGTCTCACAACTGGAGAAATTTTTTTTTGACAAAAGCGATGTGCTCGGAAAATGTATCGTAAAATTTTTTGAGTTCATCGAAACACTATACTTTCTTTTAATAAAAGTTGCGTATTTCTGTTACCTTTCGAACAGTGTATTTTATTTACAATCTCGTTTACCCGTTTACAATTTACTGGTCAAAAATGAAACCCGTCTCACAACTGGAGACTCTCCCCTATATTCTTTAAAGTAATTATCAGAATGCATTAAAATTTATTTAATAAAAAACACGAAAGTGTCCGACTACCGACACTATAAAGCCATAGTAATTCTTATGTGAGATCCTGCAAATAATAAAGCAGCAACACACTTTTTATATAACAAATCAAGTTTAAATAATCTTAATATAAAATTGAACCGCCGGATCGTAGAAGGGCATATAGCTAATGTAATTTAAATGGGCTATATGCCCTTCTACGATCCGGCGGTTCAACTGTATTAAAATAAAACAACAGAAGGTTATTTTTATTAAATACAATAAATTGCTGTGAGCATGGTATACAAAGAACACCATATCTTTAACAAATATCAATCAATTTTCTTCATTGAGGTCTTATTTTAAATGTAATTACATATATTTACATACAAAAATATTTTAGATACTTTTTGCGTGATTAGTTTGCCTACATGAAGTTACAAAGTTTTAATTTGAACGTTTTGCAAAAATTTGCATGTAAATATATTGATATCTCGAAAAAAGGATCAGCTAGGATTTTGATCTCAACGGATTTTTACTTTTGATATGATGCAGAAACATTTCCAACAACCAGATTTTAGATCCATTTTTGTCAAACTTTTTTTTGGTTCAGGAACAGTGTGTGTTGGTGGTGTGTTAAAACACTCTGAAGTATCTCTTCTATTAAAAGGAAAAATTAATTAAATATTGATGTTAATTAAAGCACAATTTTTAATTGTTATCAAGCCATTTACAATTAAAGAGAATAAAGAAACCAATATTATCACATAAGTTGTTTATAGATCATAACACTTGTAAGAGTTATTAGTAAGTCATTGTCTGATTGTAACGCGATGTCGCCTTATGTTACTACATCGGTTATACAACTTATTTTCTGGCTGGGATCGGCAATTTATGCAAATTCAGAAAATCTAATAAATTCTTGTTCTAAAAGGTAGAATATGTTTAAAGTAAAATTGTAAAATTTTTATTAATAAATTCGTTAATCTTTATGGATTTAACAAACTCCATACCATGATTCTTTTGTAAAGGATAAAATAATTCTTGTTTTATTTAAATGGAAAATCATTCGCATATTCATTCAGTGTATTCTTTCAAAAAAATCACAATGTTTTATAAAAAACAGTTATCAAAGGCAAATTAAAATGCATTACTTTTTAATGTGAAAGATCGAAAACAAGAAATATTTAATATCTAAAAGGTAACAGTAGTTTACTCTCAGATGCTTTTTTTTACAGTATAGGAATAGCAAACAATGTAATCAACACATATATTTGCAAATCAAGGATATTTCAATAAAATTATTAACATATTTTCTTGTGTCTATAGATATCGATTTTACTGATTCCACATCCATTAAATAGGATTCAACATATAAATTGTACACTTGACTCATAGGTTAAAAAAAACTGTAATTCTATACATATATGGAACGAAGACTACTGTTACACCCATCAAATCAACAGAAGATTAATATATCTGCCTAATAAAAAAAATTATATACATAAAGAAAATAAAAAAAAACAATTTGTAAAAGTTAAATGAATTTGCAATTTTTACACTTTATATACACAGTTAAAAGTAAATTTTAATTTAGGGTCAATCTTAATTTCATGCGTAAATTCATCTTTAATTGAAGCTGTCTAAAAAAATATTGCATTCTAATTTTAGTACTACTTTACAGCATTAAAATAAAAATTTATTTTACTGTATACGATAATTGCTAAATTAAAAATTTTAATTGTAGATAAATAGAAACAAGATGTTATGTCAATAAATTTTAAATTAGTACTTTGATAGAAAAATCCAAAATTAGTACTGAAAATGTTTAATTATGCGAAAAAAAAGTTTAGTTGGAAAATTCTTACTAAACTATAAATAAGGTTCTATGTTACTGTATCTATTTTTAATTACAAATATTATTAATACTGTGATTTGTTTCTTCGTATTGACATAGTTTTTATGTCAGTTTTGCCAATTCTGTTTTCTGGCTGATTTAACCATACTGGGTAATGGCACTGCAAGAATATGTGTCTTTTTGATATCTTAAAATAAGATGTTTTCTAAATCATCTTACTGACATTTAAGATGTTTTATACGTTTTAGCAATGATGAAGATAATTTTGTCATCTTAGAAAAGTAAGATACACTACCGTCGGGAATTATCGGTACGGCTGCACGCGCAGGGCCCAAAAACATACCAATATTCAAATCACGATTTCTTTGTAAATAAAAATGTCAGAAAATTAACAAATATACCATTCGAAAGATTATTTAATTCTACGATTATTGATATGTAACTGAAAATTTTAGTAATTTATACAAAGCTTGCAGCAATCTACAAATTTGACAAAAAATATTTTAAAATAAAATTTTTTTAGAAATTATTTCAACCCCTGCACATTTTTTAAAAATTGTAGGAAAATTTTGAAACTTATATAGGTGTACTCATTCAAGTCTCATCTTTAACTTAAGACCAAAAGAGTTTTAAAATCTTATTCGGTTCGTGAGATATCATTATAAACGTCCGAGCATGTTTTTTGACAAATGCATTGAATTAGTCGATTTTGAACGTTTTTTGGCTGAAAATGCTCGGCCGTTTATAATGATATCTCTCGAACCGAATAAGATTTTTTAACTCTTTTGGTCTTAAATTAAAGATGAGATTTCAATGATTACACCTATATAAGTTTCAAAATTTTCCTACAATTTTTAAAAAATTTGCAGGGGTTGAAATAATTTCCAAAAAAATTTTATTTTAAAATTTTTTTTGTCATATTTGTAGATTGCTGCAAGCTTTGTATAAATTATTAAAATTTTCAGTTACATATCATTAATCGTAGAATTGAATAATCTTTCGAATAGTATATTTGTTAATTTTCTGACATTTGTATTTACAAAGAAATCGTGATTTGAAGATTGGTATGTTTTTGGGCCCTGCGCTTGCAGCCGTACCGATAATTCCCGACGGTAGTGTACTTATTTTTGTAGTGAGTATTACAAACACAGCTTTCGTGTGTGAAAAAGAAGGTTAGGTACATTTGTTAAAAGCGTTGTGCGCAGACGTAAAAAAATAGAATATAGCTAAAATAGTGATATCGTATCATTGTAACAAGTCTAATAATACAGTATGGCTGTATTAGCCAGAATTCTCACAGTAATCACCAATTATTTCTTTCATTATAGATAAGAACCTAATCTTATATAAAAAAAGAAAAATTTTATATATGTATATAAGAAAAATTATAATAATTGTTACCTCTTCTGTCAGTATAGTATGAATATTATTTATGTAAACAAAGATGCTACGATGATTGTTAAAATAGTAAAACATCGTAGAATTCAGATTATAAAATATCTTTAGAACCCACTGCAAAAACGCACTTAAACAAGAAAAGTTTTGAAATTATTTAAACTAACAGCACTTAAATATCACCCGATTTTTCAAAGTTATAATGTTTCCAAGGACCAAAACACGTAATTCTATTGGTGGTTTGTTACGATACATTCAAAGTATCGTTCTTTTTATTATTGATTTAAAAGTTATACTTTGAAAAATCGGATCTCTTTTTGATCATGTGTATATAATAATTAATTGTTATTTGAAATTTAAATAGATTATTAAATTCAATGAACTTATTTAAAAAAGCCGCAGTGTCGCAAACAGGTCAATAACATAAGGATTGCTTCGAGTTCATAACAGTCTTTTTGCATGATTAAGAAATTCCAAATTCTTTCATATTCCATTCCTTCTTACGATTCTATAATTTAAAATAATTGACAAGCACAAAATACAAGAATGATTTCACCACTTTATGCATTAACTCGAAAATTTAAGTGTCAAAAACTCTTTTGGTTTAATGACCAGATTGTAGTTTGTTGACAAAACAGAAACGCAGGCGTTTCTGAAAAGATCCTTAACCTCACAGACCTTATTACCATCACATGATGCAAAATCAAAAATGAGTTAATCATTTTTGCACAATAAGAAAAAGTGCAATGAAATCATAATTATTCAATTTCATCAGAACATATTTCCTAATACTTAACCCTTCCTAATAATTTGTCACACCCAAACCTCAATTTCATGCAATAAAACTGGTGTGCTTACGATGTAATTCGCTTCTTCGCGACAGTTAACTCCTGGAGACAGGTTATCGCGAGGTTGACCGTCTGCGAAACTCGACCGGTTCAACGGTTCGCCACGGGCAATCGAATTCGGGTAGACGTTAAACTCAAAATTCGCGAAGTGTTCGGAATAGATAAGACTAAGAAGTTATAGTGAACACAAAATAAAGAAGTGAAATAATTTAAATCAATTCATTAAAAATAACCTAAAAATTGTTAATTACTCTCTCTCGCATATTATACAATTTTGGCAGCCCTTTCATCAAACTTTCAATTGCTCTAAATATATGACAGTGATCATATAACAAACTCAAAGCAATAGATAGTCGAATTAAATAGCCGCGTAAAGATTGAGAAATTAAGACGAGTAGAGACGAAAATAACGTGAGGTTAAAAATGAGTGTTTTAAATTGTCCCATTTAAATAAACCGTTAATAGTGAAAAGTTCAAAATAGTAATGACTGAGAATTAACAAGTGAACAACCCATTAACAAAATAATCAATCATCAAATTTGCCCGTTCTGACCAGAAGAAAGGTTAGTTTTAAATGACTCTCTCTCATTCTTCTTGTTTCAGTGCGGTAGGGATTAAGATTACATAATATAAAGATAATTGTAAGTAAAAATCAATTATGACTATTGCTAAATAAATATAATATCTTATTTGGTCTAAACAAGATGTTAAATTGATCTGAACCCATAGTTCTTATATGCAATCCCTAATGAAATTCCTAAAAGTCCTAAATTAACAATAGATTGAAAATTAAATTAATCGAGATATAAAGAGAAGAAGAATACATGATCCCATAAATAAAAACATATAAATTCATTTAAGTGGTTGTTGTAAACCGAAGATTAAGCTACAACTTTTGTTTTATTAATTAAATAACGAAATACCTTATTGAATAACCTATATATATATATATATGTATATATAAATATTATAAACATTTTTCACAACAGTTTTTACGAGCAAGAACTTTCTAAAGTTAAATATCCAGATGTATATTTAGCTGAAAAAGTATTAAAAAAACGAGAATCTAATGTATTTGTAAAATGGTTAGGTTTTGATCATTCTCATAACAGTTGGATAAACGAATCTGAATTATAATGTATTTGAGAAAGGTTTAAAATAAAAATAAATTAAATTGTATGTATTCTTGTATTTATTTATCCTTTCATTTACAATAAACGACCATTTATACATTGAATATTTGACATTTGATAAATAGCTTCATTTGATATTTGTTTTCAGTGAAATGTGACAAGTTCCAGCAATAATGTCTCTAAATTTAAAACATTAGTTTTTCCCATCACTTTTTGAAGTATTCTACTTTAATGTTTTTTAATTTATATCAATATCTTTACTATACTGCAAATTGAATTTTGATAGTTCTACATATTTTTGTTCAACACAAGGAATAAGTTCATTAAATATTGCAAATGACGTTTCACTAAATGTAAATGATACACTCGATTCTCGTTATAACGACGATCTCGGGACTTCAAAATCTCGATATAACGACAGAAGGAGAAGATCCTACTTCACGTTCTATTCAAACGTCAAATACGTGCAAAATTTTTCGTAATGTATGTTTATTTATATTAAAAGTTTTTAAATTATAGAATCAGTTTAAAGAAAAAGTAAGTATTTTTAATAATAATCGGATCACTAGATTCTTTAGGTTAAATAAAGTCAAGAGTCGATTAAATTTGTCGTTTTTTTGAGTTAACCAAAATTTTGGTTAAATTGAATTCTTAAATTCGTTCGTGTTTTTTTTGTCGTTGTATCGAGAGTTTTAATGTTCGTTATAACGAGAGAACGTTGTAACGAGATTCGTTATAACAAGAATCGAGTGTATATCTGAACGCTCAATTGATATTAAACGATATGTAGCGCTAAAACGTATTGTAAACGTTTCACAATCCAACACTGTTGCATCACAATCTCCATTGAAAAATCGTATGATATGTTTTACTGCATTACACAAAAAGCGCCATTCTTGAAGCTCCAAAGACAATTATACTCGTGGAAGGCTGCTTCTTAGTTGAATTTTTGGTATTATATTTTCATTTGTGTCCAGTTCTGCTCCAACGACAACTTGCTTTGTAAATGATGGATTTAAATTGTATGTTAAGAAGTTTTTAAAAACGGATTGCAGATTGGAAAAAATATATATACTTTCCTTTTACAGAGGGCGCTTTGTCTACTGGTAAAAATTACTTTTAATTACGGTTGTCACTGTAGCTCATAGCAGAATCATCTAAAATAAAAAAATCAAACATTATTTCAAAATAGATGACTTAATACAGGACCTAAACCTCGAAATACTTAAAAAATATTAAAAATTAAAAAAATTAAAAGCTTTTGAATCTAAAAATCTGAAAAAACACAATTTTTTTAACATAAACATACACAATGATATGTAAAAACTTTTGATCAATTATATTTTCAAACTTATGAGCAAAATTTTTTTTAAAACTTCCGATTTTATTGCCTAAAAAATTTACAAGACCCCTTAAATTTCAAATATTTAGATACAAAATTAAACTAACACACCACACCAGTTGTGTAGAGAAATATTTAATTTATTTACATGTTATGTGTTTAAAAATTAAATACTTAAACTAATGTTTTAAAAAGTAAGAGTTCGTTTAGTAAAATTATCATTTCATCTTTGCAAAACAATTTTTTTGTTATATTTCTTAAAATATTTGAAATTTTTAGGTTTTTCTTTTTTAATCAATTGGTCTGATTACATTGAAACTAAATTTTTTACACCAATTGAAATAAAAAGAATATAAAGGAGATACTTTAAAAAAAGTCTTTGCCCCGCATATCGCCTTTGCCCCACTGTCCCTTATATAAAGACACCGAAAAACGTGTCTTTGAAGGTTTTCAGTATTTTTTTCTCTTTAACCTGACGTGCTAGAAACTTCTACATAGTCTTAAATCAAAGCTTAAATCCTACACTACAAGACCCACAACAAAAATTACGAATCCAATGTCAGATTTTCAAAATTCAAAATGTACTTAATATGACGGACGACTTTTTTGAAAATCGATCCAATTATCCTAAAACTTGTTAGTCGGGTATGGCATAAAAAGAATGGATGATTGTAAACAAACGGGCCCTCTTCAGGGCCACCAATTACTTTTTACGAAAAAATTTTATTAAGGTCGAAAATAATTTTTTCAAACTTATACAAATATTATATTATTCTATAATAGTAAATTATTATTTATATAGTATTTTCCCAAAAATCCCAGAAATTAGAGCAATTTCCGTGTGCAAACATAACAGCTGATCCCATGAGTCATTTTTGCCCATAGGAGAAAATGGCCGCTATTTTCATATAAGTCAAACACGTGACTGACTTTTATTACCTGTCGTCTGCTATCTAAAATCGACACTTTTGTGCATTAGGAATACAAAATATCGTAAGTAACATGGGAATAAAGGCATCCCCCTACTAAAAATAAAATCACAAAACGACAGAAATTTAGTCAGAATCTTTGATGATTTTAGGCTGCATTTGTTACGATTGCAGCAACAGAACGTCAGGCTTGAGTGATGTTTAATCAGAAAGCTTCAAAAGTAGTCAGGTTTTTTATACAAAGTCAACACCCTTTTTCACCCTGAATTTATATTCATTTTACTTGAAATTTTAAAAATGCAAAACTTTTAAGCAATAAAAATTAGGTTAGAAACCCGAACCTCGTAACAATAGACCCGCGATTCTATTGTGAAAAAAGGGCTACGCACTTTCAAGTTTTAACGATACTTTACATTTATCGACTATATTTCGGTGAGGGGCTGTAAATAAAAAAAAATTCAATACTCAATAATCACAATCCATAAACATCAGGATTCAACAGGAGCATAAAAACCCCTTTAGTCAGAATTAACCAAAAGCTTTAGGAAACGTCAAAGTAGTCACAAAACATCAAAATTTCTTACGTTTTCTCTTTATTCCTGATTTTATTTTTAGCAGGGCCCAATTTGTTTACGATGATTTTTGTGACACTCGTTCCGGTCTCAGAGCGCCCTCGACCTCCAATCGTGTCACAAAAATCACCGTAAACAAATGGCTACCTTTATAACCTTGTTGCTTAATATACTATTTTAGGCTCTTTATACCCTTACTTTTCTCAAAATCCTGAAATGAAGGGCAATTTTAGGACCCGGGATCGTGTTCAGTAGACAAAACAACATAAGAATCCTCTGCGATATCAAAAATAAAAAAAAGTCGAATTTTGCAGGCCTGTGTAACTAACCGGGAAAAAATATATATTTGCCTGGAAAACTGGGAATTAGCCTGGAATTTTTTTCTAACTTTTAGTGGCCACCCTGAATTTAATTATTTATAAGAGCTTTTTCTAACATTTTTAGTTTTTTTGATGAATTTCTTTTCACTATTTAAAGTCTAACCACCTGGGTACATTTATGTTTATCTAATCTGTCAAGAATTTCAAGTAATTATTTATTATTTAGAGCTTTATTAATTGCAATTTTTGCCTATATCAAATCTCTAAATATCCAATTAACATTATCAATATTTCCTTTTGCTATATAACACCTTCTAAATAGTTTTTTTTAATTATTACACCCAATAGGTATTGTGACCAAGGGAAATTAACAATTAAATTTCTTTTATAAAACTAGAATTTTACTTCAAATAAATCAACGATAATTTCCTTAGGCTCTATTTGCTATTTAAATTTTAATTAGTCAAATACGCTTCAGTTAAGTCAACAATTAATATTCTCATGTCTCTCACAAATAAATTTACTCTAAATAAATGCTCAGTTGAGCGCCAGTTATTTTACTTATTTATCAAATTACGAAAATGACAAAATAATTTATTACTCAAATAAAAATTAGACAACTAAAATAATAATGAGACTCTAATGATTCGGGTGAGATTCTGTTGAAAACGCCATCGAAAGCACATGGCGTGAAACACAAATTTAAAACAAAGAAACTTTTAGGTTAACTCACCAGTTGTTGGAAGGAATTAATCAAAGAAACGCCAATATCCAAATAGACAATTTATTAATCCAAAAAAAGGAAGCGCTGGTTGGGAAATTCTTATTCTTCACACTTAATTTGAATTAACCTCACACTACTCGTTAAATTCACTGACCCAAAGTCGGTCTTAATAAAGTCAAGTTTCTTGTTCAATTATTATAAACAACTTAATGAAACTCCTTTCACACAATAGTAAAGTACTTCAAATTCACTAATTTATTTTTCTCGACGCCAAATTATACTCTCTAAACTCATACGAAGTAAACTCTCACTTCTCTCAAACAAAATAATCGTCTCTATACTCATACACAGAATACGTCTTTTCTCGAACACGGCGTTATACGCACTCTGCACGTTTTTGGTTCTCTCTCAAAAACGTTGTCCGCTACGACGCGCAAACGAACACATGTTGCGTCGAACGGAAGTCCATTCAAAATCCTTAATATGAAACGAGTAGATATGCAAATTAGGTAAAGAGAGACAGTCTAATGTTACTTGTCCTCGAAAGAGAAAGAAAGCAATAGCGTTAGATTTTCTGCGTTATAAACAGAGACCGATTTATGTTATTTCTATATGGAAAGAGGAAGAAAGCAATAGCGTTAGATTTTCTGCGTTATAAACAGGGACCGATTTATGTTATTTATTTAGAAAGAAGAAGACAGAAAGATATTTGAAAGATATATATATATATATATGTATGTATATAAAATTTAAAGGGAAGCGAAAGGTCTGCTCGAGTACCTGGCCTATTGTTTGAAGGGTTTCTTTCAACCAGTAGGCAGTCTTTTGAGTAACCAGTGAGCAGAGAGAGAGAGAGAGAGAGAGAGAGAGAGAGAGAGAGAGAGTTCCATTAGCAGTCTATTTTATACTTGAGTATATATACACTGTAAAAAATTTAGGGAGTTAACGGACTCGGGAGTTTGGAGTGAAATTTTTCGAGTTAAAAATCAACTCCAAAAGAGAGTTAATTTCTAACTCCCTTCATTCAACACCCGCGCGAGTTATTTTTTCATTGGGGAGTTAGCATTTGGGTGTAAAGTTTTAACTCTCTTTATTTAACTCCCCTGGCATTAACTCCCCAATGGGTGCGACTTGTATAGAATCCCCTGGGGAGTTAAAATTTAACTCTCTTTTTTTACAGTGTAGTTATAGTTTATTAACAGATTTTTGCCTTATATAATACAGAAAAATAAAAGTGCAATGTGAAGAACACTTTTTTCTCTTTTTAAAATTAGGAGACGACAAAAATTTTTGTGATTAAAAATAAGGATAAGGAGGTAAGTTTTTAAAAATTGTGTAAAATACTACTTTTTAATGATATAAAATGATTTTTCTTTTTTGTAATTAAGAAATGCAAGTAATAAATTAACAACTTTCCCGTCTAAGTCACTAACATTATCTACTTTTTCAACAATTAAACTTGTAAAGAAATTTAAATAACTTTCTAGAATCATTTTAAAAATGCTTGATCTCGTCCTTGAGTTTGCCTTGTTTTATTAAAAAATTAATATAATTTCAAAAATACTTCACATGGTTTAATATTTTTTTAATAAATCTTAAACAAGTACCCAGTTTTTTATTATAAAAAAGTTTATGTTATCTTAAACAAAAAAAGATTATTTTTTATTTCAGTTCAAAATTAGAGTCTTGAAGGTAATAAACAGGTGCCATAATAATAAGGTGCCAGTTTCAGAATCATGTTTTTGACTTTTTTTGAAAGTAATTTTGATTAGTGATTTTTAACTTTAAATTCTTAAAAATTGGTAAAAATTTAAAGCTCAGAGTGATCATCTGTACTGTTAATTTCAAAGTATTTTTATAATAGTATTTAATGTTAAAATACTTAAATAAAACTAAAAATTACTTAACTGACTAATATTCAAATTTTTTTTATTTTATAAAAATTTTGTATTTTCTTATAAATTTAAATTTAAAAATAAATTAATATAAATAATATAATTTTTTAATTTTTAAACTTTATTATAAAAATGTTTTTTGTGTAAAAAAATTAGGTAGGATAGTGTTGTATTATTATGATTACTATGAGTAAAAATGGAAAATTTTAAAAAATTTTATATTGTAAATGTTTTGAAAAAGACAATTTTTGTTTTAGCTTGATACTTTTTTAACAAGAAATGGCCAAGCATTTAAGTTAGGATAATACATCAAATTCTGTCATGTTTGGCTTTTTTATTTACATATTTACTTGTAGATTTTAATGCTAAATACTATTAGCATTAATTAATACTATTAACATTAATTGTATTAAAATAAACCGAATGCTTATTTCAGCTTTATCCAAAGAAAATTAAAACATGTAAAGTATTTCCAAAATTATATTAATTTTATTAAACAAGACAAAGGCAAGAAATTTTTTAATGCTTTTGGAAAGTTAATTAAATTTTACTTTTAAGTTTAATTTTTAAATTTTAAAAAAGTTACATCAGATTCGTAATCAGCGACCCCAAAAACTTTTTAGTAACCATTTTCAAGCAAATTTAATTACTTTTTAAAAAATTGTCAGCTATATTGGATCCGCTATTTTGAATTTTGAAAAAGTAACATCAGATTCGTAATCAGCGACCCCAAAAACCCCCGAGTAACCATTTTCAATCAAATCTAATAACTTTTGAAAAACATTACCCGAAAATTTTTTTCGGCCTTTTGCATTTTGGAAAAATGGCCATTTTCATATCCGTCATTTTAAATTTAATAAAAAGTAATTATGGATTTTTATAGCTGAGAGTTCAAGGACGCGATATTTTGTGCTTTGGAGACCATATTCTTAAGTTTTCCATGTCAAAATAATAATTGAAATTTTTTTTTCATAAAAAAGTGTGTTTTTTTGCAATAAAATTGTTATAAATTTTTTTGAGATAATTATAAACAAATTTTAGCTTCATATTCAGAAAGGGCGATAAATTTTACGTCGGAAATGGTACTTCCTAAAATTTTCAACTAATTATTTCATACAAAATAAGAGTCGTGAAATCTTGGTACATTTTGCGTCTTGGTGGTCGATAATGGGTTAATACATTTTGCAAAATGAAAAAATAATTTATAGCACTAAAATGTAGCATTTACATATTTTTTGCAGATAGTGTACAATTAATTAAAATTGATTCAATAAATGGTAAAGAAATCATTAATTAGAAAATAATTTAATCCCAACAAAAACATCTTTGATGTTTTAATACACGGAAAAAAAGTTCCCAGATATTTCAGGAATTATTTTCTAAGTCTTGGATACGTGGTAACAGCTCTGATCTAGCGACGAACATTCAATGGTAATCAATGAATGTTTGAAAGAAATTCGGGAACTGTATAAGAAAAAGCTATAAATAGTCCATTAGTCTCTTTTTCATTACTTTCTCATGTAAAGTTCATGGCACTGGCCGCAACTGTTTCTGAAATTTTCGGGAACTCGTCAAGGAATCTTGGTGCGCAGAAACCCAATGCGCACCAGTCTCAACAAGTCACACAGTCAGTAAGACTTGCGTGCCTTATATATTTATTTTATGCTGAGGTATTTAACTCGCCTGTTTAGCTCAGCTGGATAAGACGCCGGACTTCTATTCTCGGGTACGCGAGTTCTGTTCCAGCCGCCGTTGATTTTTCTCCAATAGGGTTTTTTCTATTTCAGAAACTTAATAAAAAATGAAAATTGTATGTGACCTTCCAGGATAAATGTGTGTGTGTGCACATGTCAAGGAGGGGAAGTGGGACGGGGGAAGTAGAATCCATTTTTTCTTGCATTCGCCTAAGTTTTCGATTTTCTTGAACAGTTTCCGACTTTTTCAAGAACAGTTTGCCGAGAAGTGGTGAAATAGTTATAATTTGTAGAGATATAGTAAATGACATATTTAAACGAGGCAACCTTTAGTTATCTGTGTACTACCCGCCGTATTTAAGAGTTAAAAACGAAGTTCCCGAATAATCCTCGAACTTTTTTTTCGTGTATAATGGGTTTTGACCCAATAAGGAAAAAAAAATTTTTCCCTATAAAAATTTATTATTAAAGTAATTTGGTGTTAAAGTTTTAGATCATTTTATTTTCATGTTATTATTACTTTGAAATAAATAAAGAAACCGCTGCCAAGTTGTATATTTTTTTATAATTTTGGTGCGTTCATTTCATGAACACTATGCTTCCTCATAGAGATAATAATAATAATAGGAAAATATATGAATAACTTTTTATAAATACAGTAAATGTGATTGAATCTTGGGTCAATCAATGTATTTTAAAATACTCTACAATTAGTTATCATAGTTTAATAGTTAAACGAAAATTTTCAAACAAAAAAGTTGAGAAAATGTCATTTTCCACAATTTTTGGTTTTTAAAATACCAATAATTTCGAAATTTATTATCGAATTAGGTTCAAAAATAGGTCAATCGAATCGTTTTATAATGCTCTACAAGTTGGTAATGATAATTTTAAGATTACTTTTACATTTTTTAACAGAATTTTCGAAAAAATATTTTTTTCTAAAATTTATGATTTTTAAAAGTTTAATATCTCCATTAATATGGACGAAAAATGTTCAATTAGAACTCAAAAGATGCGTTTAAAAAAACTCTACAAAATTATGGAAAAACATTTATAGGTGTCCTAACATTTTTTTAAAGTTATGGGCAAAAAACGTGTTTTTGGAAAATTAAAAATCCAAAAAAAATTTAGTTAAACTTTATTAATCTATCACAAAGTACGCTCACTTTATGTCCGCAACTCCTGAGGTCAAATAACATAAAGATATATCAAAAAATCGAACTCGAAAAATTTTGGTATTACAAAACTTCCTCTATTAGAAAGTAATAATTAAGTAATTTTTTTAAATTAAAGCTTAAAGTCTATACTTTAATTATAAAATAAAGGGATTGTTAAAAAAATGAAATTTTAAAATTGTTATTAACAATTTTTTAAAACAATTGCAAATTCAAGAATGTTCTCAATATTTTGGGAAAATTAAATTACCCTCTATTGATGTGCAAAACTCCAAGTATTAATTTAAAAAAAATTTCTCCTGTATTTTGGCAGAAAAATCTACATAATTTCTATAATATAGAGGGTTACTGATTTTTCTCTTTTTAAATTAATCCTTGGAGTTTGTACATAATTTTTCAAGTCATTTCATCAATATTTTATTTGGACATTTTTAAAAAATGATCATTTTCAATGTTTTACAAAAATTTTAATGACTTCTAAAATACTGAATGCTTTTTAATGATTTTAAGCTTATTTTAAAGGTGATTTTCTCCAAAATGAGAATTTTTTATAGGCATTAACGTGTAATTTTTTATAGAAATTTTAATTCGTCAAACTTAGATTAAAAAAATTTAAAAATTTTTAAACAATCTTATTAACAGAAAAATAATTATTAAAATATAAACATATGTTTTTATTAAATTAAGATTTAATGTAATGTTACATTAAGGTTTTATTTTGTGTGTCAAAAGGACCAGAAGTAGGCGCGCAACGCGCGCCCTTTTGGTTCTAGTATCACTTAAAGTGAATAACACAAAAAAATATTCTCAAGAAACGCTGAAAACTTATACACTTAAACTAAATTTTTAATTAAACAAAAATATTAAACAATCAATAATTGCATTAAATAAATAATACACCAAAATAATTATTAAAATTCGAAAATTAAACAGAAGTGTGAATTTTTCGAGTACAGGGGCGGAACTGTGACGGGCACTAAGGTGTTATTAATAAATTCAGTTTCAGTGACGAATCACTTTGTCACAATTCCCCCCCTTTGGCCGGTACTACCCCGGAGTACCGCCAAAAATCGTAACTATTTTAAGAAAACTTTAAACCAAAAAAAAATTAAATTTCACTGAAAACCAATTAAGATTGCTTAAACTAACACAAAACAAAAAAGAGACGCATGCTTATTCCCGAAATCTCTTTTGACCAAATAGTTATTTGATATAAAACTACTTAACTTAAAATTCACATAATGTGCACATTATTTGACATAAATTTCATTGTACACTAACATCAGATTCGTAATCCAGGACCCAAAAACCCAGTGTGACGATTTTCATGACAATTAATTCATTTTTTTTTGAAAAAGTCGTACACCACTTTGAATTTTGAAAAACTAACACTAGATTCGTAATTAGCGACCCTAAATACCCCCAAGTAATGATTTTTAAGCGAATTAATTCATGTTTTAAAAAAGTCGTCCGCCATATTGGATCCGCCATTTTGAATTTTGGAAAACTAACACCAGATTCGTTATCAGCGACCTCAAAAACCCCTGAGTAACGAGTTTCAAGCCAATTAATTCATAATTGAAAATTTTTTTTCCCCTATTTATACCCATTTTTTATTCGAAAACCCTTGTTATTTAGGGGTTAATATTGTCCAAACACCCTCATTTAACCTTCAATCATCATAATTATCATTTTTCTTTGGCGGAAAATTTATTTCAAGCATTTAAATAAAAATTTGAAGTGGGCCGAAAAAAAGGCCTTATAGACCCTCCTCCTTTATATAAATTTCATTTAGCATAAATTCCATTTAACATAATTCTCATTTAGCATAAAATTTACTTGACATAAATTTCATTTGGTATAAATATCATTTAACATAATTTTCATTTGACATAAATTTCATTTGACAGATAACTCATTACACATAATTCTCATTTTTGACATAAAATTCAGTTTTCATAGATTTTATTTTACGTAAAGATCATTTGACATGGAAATATAGGCGCGAATTTCAAAATTGACAAATCACAATGTTGTTGATAATATCTAATTGGTTACTTTTAAAATTCGCGCCGATATTGTTATGTAAAATGTAATTTGTGTAGAATGATTTTTATGTCAAATGAGAATTTTTATGAATGACTTTTATGACAAATGAGAATTGTGTTAAATGTCTTTTATGTCAAATGAAAATTATGTTAAATGGGATTTATACCAAATGAAATTTATGTCAAGTAAATTTTATGCTAAATGAGAATTATGTTAAATGGAATTTATGCTAAATGAAATTTATATAAATTTAATTTTACGTTAAATAATAATTATGTTAAATAATATGCACGTCAAATGAAATTTATGTCAAGCTAATTTTATGTCTAATGATATTTATGTCAAATGAGAATTACGTTAAATGACATTTATGCCAAATGAAATTGATGTCAAATGAATTTTATAACAAATAAAATTTACGTTAAATGAATTTTATGTCAACAGAAATTTATGTTAAATGATATTTATGTCAATAGAAATTTATGTTACATAATTTTTATGTCAAATGGGAATTAAGTTATCTGAGTTTTATGTAACAAAATATTTCTGTTTAATGAATTCAATGACAAATGATATTTATGTTAAATGGTTTTTGTGTGCAATAAAATTTATGTCAAATAATGTGCATATTATGTGAATTTTAAGTTAAGTAGTTTTATATCAAATAACTATTTGGTCAAAAAAGATTTCGGGAATAAGCTTGCGTCTCACAAAAAATGATAATCATTGTTTGTGTGAGCGACGTCTTTGCTCGAAAAACTCGCGCATTACTAACAGAATCGCCTCTTCCGGCAATCCTCGTACAGCTTGGGTCAATTCTCTCGTCTGATCCACAAAACGATCAGCCGCATCCATGCTCGAAGATCTCTGCAAATCACTGTCCTGCGGTACATAGCAATTAACTGTAGTTGGCGTTAATGGTAACGCTGGTGGTGGTATTGTTGCATTGAATGGAACCCAAGGAACTATCTGAACTGAAGTGAACCGTCTTATCGCTTCAGGAGGGGCGCATGATTTCAGCCAAATTATTAAATTTATAATTGTCATATATTAGAATTTTGAACTTCATAATCATCATTTACTCAAAATTTAGGTGTCTATAATTTGATGTTGACATTATTATAATATTGAGAATTGATATTTGTTATAATTTACTTAAGTCAAATTTTTATTTTACAGATTTTCTAAGTATTATAAATATAAATTACAATAAATTTCGCACTATGAAATTGTATGTATAATAAATTTTTTAAGAATAACAATTATGTTTCATAATTTCTATAGAATCTAGTTATAAATTAACATAATTTTTAACTTGTGAAATGGAAAGTAATATAATTATTAAAAGTATAATATTTATTACTTACAATTTGTATTAAATGTAATTATTATTTAAAATAATTACTGTTTTTCACATTTTTCAAATAACCGAAATTTAAAGCCTCGAATTATTATTTGACATAATTTTAAATTACATAAAGTTTTATTTCTTATAATTTTCATTGAACAGAATTATTATTTAATATAATGTTTATTTTATAAACTTTTAATATGGCTTAATTTTTATATCACCGACGACGTAATTTACAGATTATTCTAGGAATAAATGAAAATTTACTGTGAAAACAATGAAAATCTATTGTTAATTCGTAAAATATTCTGCGATTCAGGTATTCAGTGGCATAAAAATTAAGATATTTGAAAGATTTATAAAATAAACATTATTTTAAATAATAATTATGTTTAATAAAAATTATAAGAAGTAAAACTTTAAATAATTTAAAATTATGTCAAATAATAATTCGAGGATTTAAATTTCGGTTATTTGAAAATGTGAAAAACAGTAATTATTTCAAATAACATTTAGATTTCATACAAATTATAAGAAATAAATATTATACTATTAATGACTATATTACTTTCCATTTCACAAGTTAAAAATTATGTTAATTTATAACTAGATTCCATAGAAATTATGAAACAAAATTATTATAATTAAAAAATTTATTATACATACAATTTCATAGTGCGACATTTATTGTAATTTATATTTATAATACTTAGAAAATCTGTAAAATAAAAATTTGACTTAAGTAAATTATAACAAACATCAATTATCAATATTATAATAATGTCAACATCAAATTATAGACATTTAAATTTCGAGTAAATGATGATTATGAAATTCAAAATTCGGATATATGACAATTATAAATTTAATAATTTGGCTGAAATCATGCGCCCCTTTCAGGAGTTGGAACTGGCAATGATGCCGTTGGTAAACGCTGGATTTGATCCCAGATCCCAGATCTGGAGTAGGTTGCGATGGTTCGACAACTCCACCAATGGCTCCTTCCAATTGGTCATCTGGACTTTTTTCTGGAAGTTGTTCAGTTTCAACTGAAAGATTCGCTGGCTCATCTATTTCTATCCGATCCTCCTGTAAGGACTTAAACTCCTTGGTAGAATCCTGTCGATCCCTTTTTAATTGTAAATCAACAGTAGTTGTTGATGGTCGCTTCCGTCCTTCTTGATCTTCTCTTAGCACGCTGGTTGGTGGAGACGATTTACTCGCTGTAGAAGTGGTGGCCTCCGCAGGTGTTGAAATCGACCTCTTCTCTTGCACCTTTTTTATCCGAAAATCTCTAAACAATTCGTAATTGCGCTTACCGAATCTTGACAACATATCAGCACTATGTTTTTCCGAGAAACGAGGGCAGGTTGTAAGCGTTACCCCTCGTCTACCACAATTTCGGCAATAGCCTTTATACGGGTTTGGGCATTTGCTCTGCTGGTGTCCCTTCTGCCAACAACTAATACATGAGTTTGGGGGGGGGTCAACACGAGGGTCGGTGGGAATGGGTTTTAAATTTCCTAACATGACTCCTCTTGTAATAATCGGAAGTTCAACTTTGGCATTTTTTGTGTTTTACCCACATCGAACATCAAACTCGCTAATTCCAACGGCGCATTTGGTTCACAGTTAGGGGGTCCTGGTGGAGTAGGGGTCGCTCAGGTGAAGGCGTTCGATTTTTGCTGACATAATTTTCAGGAAACAAAATATTAGTGCGAATATCTCGTATGGCCTTAAATTGCTCATTCCACAATCGTTCTCGTTCCCTCGATGTCGTTGGCTCTTCCCCTCGAAAATACTTCTCCAACTCCTCGACTGCTAATCGACTCTCCCACTCCTGCTCGCTCTCTCCCAATCTTCTAGCCGGCGATATTGGACGTTGAGCCAGGCCTCGACCAGCAACGGCCGCCATGCTGCGATGGTGCCGAAATAGTGTTATGGTTGGTTGATGTGGGACATCTTCCCACTGGATCAAGTCCTCGCTGGGCTCCGTCACTATTTCCAGACTGACATCCTCTGACCGATGACGATCCCCTGGACGACGTTCCGATGACTCGGCTCTAAATCTGGAAAAGCCTCGTCCTCGGAATCTCGCTGGAGCTTCTTTATCCGATCCCGACATTATCTGAAACAAATCACACATAAACAAAAATCAAGCACTGGCAAAAAAAATAAACATACAAAAATTAATAATTCGATTTAACATTAATAACGCTGGAAAAATAAAAATAAATTAATTTCATCTAACAAAAAAATCCATTATAACAAAAATTAAATAAAATACTCGATCAATGTAGAATTAACCCTTGTTAACATTTCGGGGTGGAATGTAACGTTTTAGTTCTGAGACGTGCACCTTGGGAATTCGCCTATTATTATTCCTGCCTAACACATAGACGGTCGGAGATAATATTTGAACAATTTCGAAAGGACCTTCGAATTTTGGAGCCAGTTTCGTTGCAAATTTACGAATACCGCTGGACAATTTGTGAGTCCTCCAAAGCACCAAGTCTTCAATATTAAATGTGATAGTTTTCCTTTCTCGATTGTAATACGCTGCTTGTTTGGACCTCTCTTGATTGACAACTCTTGCAACCATATCTCGAAGTCCATCTAATCGTTTCATCCGATCAGTCCACAACGCTGGATCAATTCTCACAACTGAAGTTGGATTTTCTATTGCTCGCCGAAGACTCTTGACTGGTTTTGGATGGCGACCATAATTGAGAAACGCTGGTGATACCTTTGTTGACGCTTGTGTGGCTGTATTCATTGCATGTCTCAATTCATGCAGATGTAAATCCCAATTTCTATGATCCGAGTCGATAAAAGTTGAAATCATTGTTTTCAACGTTCGGTTTGAACGTATTGGTTTCAACTGCACCCAGCGAGAGAAAAGATCTTGAAAGACCACAAGATGTTTGTACTGGCTTTTGCTCGCTGGAAACTCCATGGTGTCGGCAGCCACTACAGACCAAGGTCGTTCGACAATTCTTTCTCCCATCAATCCTTGTGGTCATAGCTGAGAGACTTTATGAAACTGTCAGTCAGGGCACTGCGTGACGAAATTGTGAACGTCATGCCAAATACCCTGCCAGTAATATTCCCTCGCCACTCGATTGTAAGTTTTGTCTACTCCAAGGTGACCAGCCGAGAATTCAGCATGCGCCACGGTAAGTATTTCCTCACGATGCTCTAAGGAAACAACTAATTTCCAAATTTCCTCATTTCCGGTGACTGGTGTCAAGAGCGGATCGATTCTTGATCGGTATAACATCTCGTTCTTTATTTTCTAACCCGGAAAACGCTGGGGATGACTCCTAACCATTTCACGACGTTTCAGATACCACGGATCATTTATCGTCTCGAAAGCAGCAACTTCCTCATCTTCGTCTTGCTCGACTATTCGCGAAAGAGCATATGAAACTTGATGCAGCGTGCCCTTTCGATGAATCACGTCAAAATTCCACTGTTAGAGTTCCAATGACCAACGCGCAAGACGATCAGTGGGCTTCTTCAAATTACGCAACCACTTCAAAGCACTGTGGTCCGTAATAACTTGGAATTTGGAACCCTCCAAATAAGGACGAAATTTCTTCTTCACCGACCATAATAACGCTAGACACTCCTTCTCGGTGACGCTGTAATTTTTCTCGTGCGATGTAAGTACTCGGCTAACATAAGCGATAGGATGCTCTCCATCCTCGGTTTCTTGTGTGAGCACTGCGCCTAACGCTGAATTGCTTGCATCGCACTGAACAGTAAATAGTTTACTGAAATCAGGGCGTGCTAACACTGGTGCTGACGTCAATTTTGATTTCAGGAGATTAAACGCATTTTCTTGTTCCTCACCCCACTCCCAACGCTGGCTCTTTTTAAGAAGTTTCAAAAGTGGCAACTTCATTTCACTATCCTTCTCAATGAACCTCGAATACCACCCTACCATCCCAAGAAATTTTCTCACTTCTTTAACATTTCTTGGCGCTGGATTATTTAACACTGATACAATCTTGTCAGGGTCAGTTCTTAGTCCTTCGTTGTCAAGAACGTAACCTAAATATGCAACTCGAGAACAACCGAACTCACATTTATCGGGATTGATCTTTAATTTTGCATCTGACAATTTTTTTAACACTACTTCTAACCAATGTAGGTGATCTTCGAAGGTTTCGCTGATGATGATAATGTCGTCTAAATATCGAAATACGTGAGTATAGAATTCTAGACCAAAGAGCGAGTCAATCAAACGCTGGAAAGTACTCGGACCGTTGGTTAAACCGTAAGGTAAACGCTTGAAATGAAAAATTCCAAATCCAGGAATTGAAAATGCCGTGAACTTTTTACTTTCAGGGGACAAAGGGACTTGGTGATACGCTAGTTTAAGGTCGATTTTCGAAATAAAACGCGCCTTCCGAAGCTTATCGAGTATAGAATCGATGCTGGGAATTAGATAAGCATCATGAATCGTCACTTTATTCAAATCCCTATAATCGAAGCACAATCTATAAGATCCATCACTTTTTAGAGCAACAACTGGAGCACTACTCCACTCGCTGGCTGAACGCTCGATTATCCCCATATCCAACAGTCTTTTAATTTCCTTTATTAACCCATTAACGCCTGAATGCACTGAATTTTTAGTCTGACTTCAAACTTAAGTATTTCTTAATAAAAATACTATTTTCTTTTCAGACAAAATTTTTTTTTATGTATTGGAGTGTCCTCTATCTGAATATCATGTTTAAAAATTATTACAAAATTGTTTAACAATATTTTTTTGCATATAATTAAAAAATTACACAATTTTTTAATGATTTTTTTTTTAAATCTTAAATTTAAATGTCAAAAAATTTTTTTTAACGGTTCACATTTCCATAAATCGTGCACTCGAATGTTACACTTTCCAAATATATATCGTCCTTTTGTAAATAAACTTTTGATTTTTCAAAATGGCGCCTAAAAACTCAAAAATTTATGAAAATTTAAAATTTATTGTCCGATGTACAATTTTTTTTTAAATTTGGCTTGAAAATGCTCACTCGCGGGTTTTTGGGGTCGCTGATTACGAATCTGAAATTACTTTTTGAAAATTCAAAATGGCGGATCCAATATGGCGGACAAAATTTTCAAAAATTAGTCGGATTCTCTTCAAAATCCTTACTCGGGGGTTTTCGGGGTCGCTGATTACGAATATGAAATTACTTTTTGAAAATTCAAAATGGCGGATCCAATATGTCGGACAAAATTTTCAAAAATCAGTCGGATTCTCTTCAAAATCCTTACTCGGGGGTTTTCAGGGTCGCTGATTACGAATCTGAAATTACTTTTTAAAAATTCAAAATGGCGGATCCAATATGGCGGAAAAAATTTTCAAAAATCAGTCGGATTCTCTTCAAAATCTTTACTCGGGGGTTTTCGAGGTCGCTGATTACGAATCTGATATTACTTTTTCAAAATTCAAAATGGCATATCTCATACAACGGGTAAAGAAGGTTAAATTTTATTTAATCCTTTTGAAAATGCTTACTCAAGGGTTTTTAAGGACACTTTATTTAAATATCTTTAATTATTTTGAACATCTTTAGCCACCAGTTGCTAAACTGATGTTTCCAATTCTCACCGCGTGGAGGTAGATGAACAACGAGAATCTTATTTTTTTTAAATTTTGTTTTTAATTTTTTTTTTGCTTATGACCAGTATTGTAGTCGCGTGTTGCCAATCATCAGATCAAAAAAATGGACTTGGGTGATATTTGAGCGCTTAATTCAATCATCAATAACGAATGCGGTAATTTTACACAACACTGTAAACAGCGAATCGAAAAAAATTGGGATAAAAGAGTTTTCTATAAGCATTAGCAAAAGTTATCTGATAAACAAAAAGTGCACAAATCCTGTTGTGGAAAGAAACGAATCACAAAAATATTGCTCAACAAATAAATGTTCAATAAGAACACGAAAATCTTGCCGCACCTGTCTTCAATATTTTTGTGAAAAATGTTTTAAACAGGCACACGGAGTGTAGAGAAGCAATAAGAATAAAAAAGTTGGACAACTATAATTTTAATATAATATATTAATTTATAAAATAAAAAAAATTTTAAATCCAAAAAAAATTAAAAATTAAAAAAGCAAAAAAAAATTTTTTTAAAAAATTTAAAAAAAAATAAGATTTTCGTTGTTCATCTACCTCCACGTGGTGAGAATTGGAAACATCAGTTTGGCAACTGGTGGCTAAAGATGTTCAAAATAATTAAAGATATTCAAATAAAGTGTCCTTAAAAACCCTTGAGTAAGCATTTTCAAAAGGATTAAATAAAATTTAACCTTCTTTACCCGTTATATGGGATATGCCATTTTGAATTTTGAAAAAGTAATA
The DNA here is from genome assembly GCA_032872505.1 of Leptopilina syphax. Lineage (NCBI taxonomy): Eukaryota > Metazoa > Arthropoda > Insecta > Hymenoptera > Figitidae > Leptopilina > Leptopilina syphax. The sequence goes on from CM065475.1 coordinate 10,139,405, forward strand.
TCAGATTCGTAATCAGCGACCTCGAAAACCCCCGAGTAAGGATTTTAAAGTGAATCCGACTGATTTTTGAAAATTTTTTCCGCCATATTGGATCCGCCATTTTGAATTTTCAAAAAGTAATTTCATATTCGTAATCAGCGACCCCGAAAACTCCCGAGTAAGGATTTTGAAGAGAATCCGACTAATTTTTGAAAATTTTGTCCGCCATATTGGATCCGCCATTTTGAATTTTCAAAAAGTAATTTCAAATTCGTAATCAGCGACCCGAAAAACCCGCAAGTAAGCATTTTCAAGACAAATTTAAAAAAAATGTACATCGGACAATAAATTTTAAATTTTCTTAAATTTTTGAGTTTTTAGGCGCCATTTTGAAAAATCAAAAGTTTATTTACAAAAGGACGATATATATTTGGAAAGTGTAACAATCGAGTGCACGATTTATGGAAATGTGAACCGTTAAAAAAATTTTTTTGACATTTAAATTTAAGATTTAAAAAAAAAAATCATTAAAAAATTGTGCAATTTTTTAATTATATGCAAAAAAATATTGTTAAACAATTTTGTAATAATTTTTAAACTTGATATTCAGATAGAGGACACTCCAATACATAAAAAAAATTTTGTCCGAAAAGAAAATAGTATGTTTATTAAGAAATACTTAAGTTTGAAGTCAGACTAAAAATTCAGTGCATTCAGGCGTTAATGGGTTAACCAATCCAAAATTGCAGGAGCCATTCTTCTCGGTCGTTGTTTGACTGAGAAATTAGAAAACAAGTTTTCTAATTTTTTATTTTCTAAAACAATTTTTTCTAATGAAGTCTAATTTCTAAAATATTTTTTTTCTAATGAAGTCCAATTTCTAAAATATTTTTTTCTAATGAAAGTTAATTTCTAAAGTATTTTTTTTCTAATGAAGGTTAATTTCTAAATTTTTTTAAATGTAGTTAAAATTGTTGAAATTGATAATTCCTAAAGTGGGCAACGGATTTTCCAAGGTTTGCAATTTCTATAATAAACTTTATAAAAATAAAGTACTAATAGAAGGACAAACAGTCACTAAGTTTTATATGAAAATATTCATTTGTTTATTTTTTATAAACAATTTAATTTTAATGTAACATTTTTTTAAAACATTTATATCTTAGAACTGGATTATCGGATTTTGATGAAAATTTTTGGACACAATTATTGAAGGTTTGAGCTTTTTAAGAAAAATTATTTTAATGTTGAAAAAAATTATTTATTGTAAAAAATAATTGTTAATAATAAACAAATGAATAAATAATTGTGTTCTGGACCTTTTTCGTAAAATTTTTTTTCAGAACCTTAAACTATATGAATCAAGGATTAAATAACTGAAAGAAAAATTTGGTAGATCGAAATAGTTTATTAACTGTGAATTTTTTTGTGAGCGCGGTTGCGTTGTTACATGCGTCGCGGCTTGACGTGGAACTCCATAAGTTCATTGCACACTCACCACGAACACAAAGTATTTTTAAAAACAGAAATACAGAATAAGTATTTAAAATTTAAGATTATTAGTAGAATTATTTTACCACATTATTGTTCATATTAGTGACAATAATATGTGAAAATAATTTTTTTATTCAGGTATTTTTAAGAAATGTAATTTATTTTCAATTAAATAAATTTTAATTTGTTAGTGTTTAACTAGTATTTTTGTTTTAATTTTCGACTAAATTTGTAAGTAAATAGAAAATTTTTTTGTTAAATAAGAAAAAAGTTCACAGTAAAAAAATTTTCTTTAGATTAAAATTTTTGTTATAGATTTTTATTGAAACTGGTAAAATTTCGTCTAAAGCAGAGAATTCAAATTTCCTTGTGTTAGATTAATAAAACAAATTATACAATATTTTTTAAAAAAAGGGAAAATTGAAAACTTTCCAAGTGTAAAATACTGTCTTCTGAGTAATAAAGTTTTTTTTCTTCAAATTATCGCTGATAATATTAAAAAAATAAATCTAACATAAGCAAATTTCAAATCTTTGCTTTAGACGAAATTTTACCAGTTTCAATAAAATTCCATAACAAAAATTTTAATTTAAATTTTTACTTTTAACAAAAACATTTTTTATTTACTTACAAATTCAGTAGAAAATTAAAACAAAAATACTAGTTAAACACCAACAAAGTGAAATTTATTTAATTGAAAGTAAATTACATTACTTAAAAATACCTGAATAAAAAAATTATATTTACATATTATTGTCACTAATATAAATAATAATGTGGTAAAATAATTCTACTAATAATCTTAAATTTTAGATACTTATTCTGTATTTCAATTTTTAAGTATACTTGGTGTTCATGGTGAGTGTGCAATGGATTTATGGAGCTCCACGTCAAGCCGCGACGCACAGAACAACGCGACCGCGCTCACAAAAAAATTCACAGTTAATAAACTATTTCGATCTACCAACTTTTTCTTTCAGTTATTTAATCCTTGATTTTTATAGTTTAAGGTTCTAAAAAAAAATTTTACGAAAAAGGTCCAGAACACAATTAATTATTCATTTGTTTATTATTAACAATTATTTTTTACAATAAATAATTTTTTTCAACATTGAAATAATTTTTCTTAAAAAGCTCAAATCTTCATTAATTGTGTCCAAAAATTTTCATCAAAATCCGATAATCCAGTTCTAAGATATAAATGTTAAAAAAAAATGTTACATTAAAATTAAATTGTTTATAAAAAATAAACAAATGAATATTTTTAAATAAAACTTGGTGACTGTTTGTCCCTCTATTAGTATTTTATTTTTATAAAGTTTATTATAGAAATTGAAAACCTTGGAAAATCTGTTGCCCACTTCAGGAATTCTTACTCATAGTTAAATTGTTTTTTGTTATTCGAAAGCAACTTCGCAGAAGTGGGATCAGTTGTTTTATATCATGTCAAAGTTTTTGTATTACAGTTGAACGTTTTTTAAACTAAATTTCAAGTTCGCATATTCTAATTTAATAAAAATGGTTGTGGAGCTTATTGCAAGTCATAATTGGTCGAAAGCATCCGAGTATGCACGCGTTTTTAAAAGAACTGCAAAAAGAGCAAGCAGACACCGAAAGCATGTTAAGGCAGTTGGAATTGGGCCAAAAAATTAAAAAAGTGTTTCTTATAAACAAAACAGGCTAAATAACAGACTCCAAAATATTGTATCGAAGTATGATAAATCTTCGATTTATTGGACACAACATACATTTTTAGTAAAAAATTTATTTCAAAAATCAAACGTCATTAGATAATGTAAAATAAATTTTAGAAAACAAAACTTGTTAGTAATTTTTTTTTAGAAATGGAACTTTATTAGAAATTTTTTTTTTAGAAATCGAACTTCATTAGAAAATTTTTTTTTAGAAATCGAACTTCATTAGAAAACACTTTTTTTAGAAAAAAAGAATTAGAAAATATTTTTTAGAAAAAGTGACCACCTATTGTTCTGTGAGCGTTGTCATATCATGCTCTTTCGACGGTGGTATTATCAAGTTCTTGACTAACTCTTGAATTCGTTCACGCTGATCACTTGTTATTTCAGAAATTCCTGCACACTCTGCAAAAATGTCACTGTCACTACGCTGGTTTATATTTTTGGCAAACTCATGCCACTCTTTACTACTCACTCTCCATAGACCCTTTCCAAGTTGCACATCCATGTCGAACGCTCGACAAAAATCAACTCCTAAAATTAATTCCTGAGTCAATGAATCGATCACCTTTAACTCGAATGGCTGAGAGACACCATCGACGGTTAACCACAATTTTAATTTTCCAAGAGTATTTGTGGAACCACTGATAGCACTCTGTATCATTGTGTCAGTTGATTGAAGCTTCGATTTAAATTTCTCCGCTAGTTTAGGGCCTACCACCGAGATCATTGCCCCAGGATCAAATAACGCTAGATAGGGTTGATCAGTGATGACTAATTTTAAGAAATATCTATTTTCAGTCCTCGCTCCGTCAACAGCTTCGTCATCCACGGTGGGCTCAGCTGTTTTCACAACAGCTTCTTCCCCCCTTGGATTGAATTACCGGTCTGAACGTTGGCAATTTGAATATTATTTGTCGATTGATCAGAATTCGGTAAATCATTCACTACAATATGTAATGGCTACTTGACCTTCGGGGACAAAAGGCCAAAAACCAAAACCAACCAACCAACCATTCACTATAAAATCAGGTATAAGGTATAAGCCTTCTATAAGAATGTTTTAAGTCTATGACGTATTTCAATTATCATACTCCATAGACTTAAAACATTCTTATAGAAGGCAAACCACTTTTCAAAAAGTTGTCCAAACCGGAAGGAATGCATATATGATATTGGGTGTACATAAGAATTATATGGTTTCCTTTATATAGCCGGGAATCTAATTCGACCAAGAAAAATCAGGAATTTTCTTATCTAATTAAAAAAAGTTTTATTATATTAATTCGTTTTTAAAAAATTGTTTTTTGCTTTAATTTTAATTGTTGTAATATTTTTATTTGTCAAAATTTAAGACCTACTTTCAGCCTACAATATAGGTCTTATTTTAGATTTTAGCAGTCGTAACGTGGGGCCTACTTGCGATACAATTAGTTCAAATTAGACTCTACATAACTTCAAAAGCTGGTGGAAAATTAGTATTAATTATTAATGCATTAATTGAAATTTTAGAAACGCATAAAGTACTACAAATTGATAAATACTGTTTTGTAAATCTGAATTAATTAAAAATAGTATTTGATAGAAAAAGTCATTTACTGATTCAAATGGTAATATTTTCCTAATAAAATAGTTAATGGTAACTAATTATTAGTTTTTTCCCAGTCAAATTAAATTCCCGATTGGTAGACACCTGTTCAAATATATTAGTAGAAACTAAAACCCGTCAAAGACGGGTACGACAGCTAGTTACTTATAAAAAGTATGTAAATAAAGGAAAAAATAATTTACATTGGTAAAAGAATGTAAAAATATTAATTATGTATATGAATAAGACTAATTAGACAATAAAACTTGTAATTTAATTAAATGCAAATGGTAAAGTGATATTAAAGTAATATCTACTTTACCAACAACTTATTTTATTTCAGTATTAGAAAGACACTAGAAACAATCAAAAGTCCCTAACGGCAGATATCCCCGCGCGGCGTGGGAATATTTGAGATTTTTTGTGACAAAATCGTAGAACTTTTGATAGAAGTGTCTTATTTTAACAAATCAAAAACGATAAGAAAGTCCATTATCTACAAAAAAAAAACTATACACCCTAAAAAAAGTAATCTTGATTTGATGCGGATTCCTCTAAACTGAATGCATATTTTCCTCTTATATTTGGTATCAAAAGTTATATTCTTCATTTGAAAGGATTTTCCTCTTTCGAAAATCCTCTTACAGAGAGAATAATATTCTCACATTCCTACATATAAAAAATAACAGAAATTAAAATTTTTATTACAATATTATTAATAATCATGGTTATGTCAGTTATGTATCGATAAAAATCATAGTTCTGACACACTGAATTAATTATTAACACGAAAGTCTCAAAAAAATTCTCTAATTTCCTTAATATTATGAACAACAATAAAAAGTTTTTCTTTGCAATCAAATAATAATTATTTTACAGTAGATAAATAATGAAATTACAGATAAGTTAAATTAAAACAGTTTACTTAACTATAAAATTCAATATTTCCTTCAAATTTAACGAAATTTAAACATCACAATTTTAGAAATTGTGGTATAGTTTGTAGTAAGGATTGAGCCAAAAATTAAATTTGTTGTATTAACCTACACATTACACACGGAAATTACTTGACTATTAAATTATGAATATTATTATTTATTTATTTATAATAATTATTTGTAAAGATTTTACAGGTTAATTTTCATTGAGAAAGCAAGAAAGAAATTTTTAAAGTTAAAGCTAAAAGAATTTATTTAGTTAAATAAATTATTATTTTTTTGCTGTTCTTTAGATAAAATTGAAAAAAATTATTATCAAAGTTAATGTAATAGAAAATAATTATTAATAAATAATAATAAATATTGTTACATCTGTGAATAGTAATAAATAAAAATTAGGTGGAAAATTAAAACTTCTATAGTCAGAAAAGTAATTTATTTTCAATATTGAAACAGTAAACTATAAACTACAACTAAATTACTTATAATTTAAATCGTGTTGAAATCATCTTCAAACCACTTTTTGGCATAACAATTAATTTCAAAGGATATGGAATCACAATTTCGTCGTACATAAGACGATTTAAATTTTATCTTTACTTACTTTTAAACGATTCAACATATTCATTAAGTTTAAATTCATTCAATAAATCTTCGAGTTTTTTTCCATATTTTTATTTATTGAATTATATATTTTACACTTAAATCAGCACTTATCACAAATATTGAAATTGACAGGTTAAAAAAACAACAGCGCAACTGTCAAACGGGAAAAATGTTGAACAATATAATATTATCAATATTGTTCCTTTTCCTTTCTTCAAATATTCTAAATTAAAAACGGAAAATCTTATCTGAAGAGGAATATATTAAAGGAATCCTTTTGTCACTATTCTATTAAAACAAAAAATAAAAATATTCTACATTAAAGTTGAATATTCTTGTTTTGAGAGGAAATACTGAGAGGATATTAAAAGAGGATTTTTCCTCTAACTATGAGATTACTTTTTTTAGGGTGTAGAGAAATCTATTAGGACTTTTCTAACTATTGAAATAAGCGTATATTGGTTAACAGACCGAGGGAAGTATACATCTATATATTTTTCCTTTATTTTGATTTAATAGCCCACTGCACGGTAAAATTCCAAAAACCCACGTGTTTTAAATATGAGAATTATCTCACACTTGCGTATTTGACAATTCTCATTCTTATATCATATGTTTAATATATAATAAAAAGAATTTTATTATTGAATTTAAAAGGACATTGTTTTCCCAATTTAAAGATCCTCTAACACTGAGGCACGCGTCAAACTATATCAACTGATAAGATCTTGTTTTGACAACATATAATAATAGATTTTATACAACTCAGGCGTATTATGATCACTTTATCTACCTGTACAGGCGCGTACTAAGTTCCTCCTTATAACCCAGCAGTCAATAAAGCAACCATTATAGCCCTAGGGAGAAAAACGGTATATTATTGACAGCTTACAGGTCAATAAAGTACCCTTTATCTCCCTTGGGCAATAATGGTTACTTTATTGACCAGCTGGGTTATATGGGAGAACTTAGCATGCACCGGTACAGGTAGCATACAGTAACCATAATACGTCTTTGTTGTATAAAGCAAAGTATGGAACAAGGGAGGTAACCTCGTTTATGACCTCGCACAATTTTAAAAAACTCGTCTTCGCACTCGCTTCGCTCGTGCTACGACTCGTTTTTCAATATTGTGCTCGGTACAAAAACTCGGACGTACCTCCCTTGTTGCATAATGTACTATTATGAATGAAATTATGTAATATAAATTTCCCTTCAATTTAATATTATATTTTATTTTTGAGAAAAATTTTCGCTTTGTAACCAAATTAGAGGAATCTGCTCCAATAATTATTCGGTAATTCAGCTTTTATTCTTTCTAATTTATCCACTACTAAATAAAATATTTTTTATGTTCTGTTCGTAGGATAAATATATAAAGTAATAAATTAATAAATTAAAGTCAAATTATAATAATAAACACAATTTTTTAACTATAAAGAAATCTTTTCTTATGATATAGTTTTTATAAATAAATAATTTTGTAAGTTCGGTTGCTATTTTCTATATGGATTGACTCAACAAAATAAAATAAATAACAAAGCTCATTCACCTTAGAATTAGAGGTGTGCATTTAATCGAGTCGAACCGAAAATTATTCGACTCGACAACAGAAAATTCGAATCGAACTAGCCAATTCGAATTCGAATTTCGAATCGGCCGATTCGAATCGAAACTGAATTCGAATCGAACTAGCCAATTCGAATTCGAAGTTTCGAATTTTGAATCGGCCGATTCGAATCGAGTCGGCCAATTCGAAAGTAATTCGAATCGGACAATTCGAATTTCGAATTGTGCGACTCGGTTATTTTATTTGCACAACTATTTTGACAGAAATCCTAACCTAAAATTAGCAGGCTGGTATTCATAATAAGTAAGTATTCATAATTCTAAGTACTTAGAAACTTTTTCTTAAAAATGTCAATATATTTTTTATTATTTCTATAATTTTTTTAATATATAAATAACATACAAATACCAATAATGTGTTGAAAGTGAACAGGGCTCTAACCAGGGAAAGTTTTTAAAAATACGGACTTTACGGACCAATTACTGACAAAAATATAACTATAGTCCGAGTCAAATAAGAGAATATTTTACTTCAAATTATAAATTCAATTTTTCATAACATAACCGATCACTCCAAGTCTTCGACTTGGAGTGATCAATATCTTCAAGTTTTTTCTATTCTATTTTTCAATTATTATTTTCAAGAATTTTTAACTAAAATTCTTCTTTAAATCGATTATTCTTAATAGTTTTCGAAAAAATTCTTTGAGAATTTTCAAATCTATTAGTTTACAATATTCAATTTTATGAAATTTCAAATACATATTCCTAAATTTTTCAATTAAATGAATATTAAAAAAAAACTTAAACAGTATTTACAAAATTCAATTAAACTTTTTCAAAATTAAATTATTTTAAAAAATTCACGCTATATTGCTTTTAATATTTAATTGTAATCTAAAATTTTAACTAAAATTTATTTTTAAATCAATTTTTATTAGAAAATTTTACTAGAATTCAATTATTTATAATTTTAAATACAAAAGTAAATAGTTCATTGAATAATTGAATGTTTCTTAAAATTGAATTCCCATAAAGAATCGTTATCAACAATTTGTAATAAAATTTTTAAGAATAATGCCATTTTCAGAGAAATTCGATTAAAATTGTATTTAAAATAATTGAAATTTTTTCAGTTTCATTACACAGGCACACAAAAAAATAAAAAAGTCAAAACCCAGAGTTCACACCCCCCTATCCTCATGTTTTTGGGGTCACTGAAACCGAATATGACCATGAAAAATTTTTTTCATCGGCCATTTTCCCGCTACCACCCCCTTACACCTGCTCCCGGGGGTTGGAATTTCAGTTTAAAAAAAAGTGGAGTAGGGTGTCTATTCCTATGTTTTTTAGGTCGCTAAAACCAAAAAAGACTACCAAAAACAAATTCTTTCCTCCCTTAACCCCTTGTAACCCCCTTAACACCTGAAAGGTGGGTGGTCGAAATTCGAATTTTCACGTAAAGTCGATTACGGTGTCTAAACCTACGTTTTTTGGGTCGCTAAAACCAAAAAAGACTACCAAAATTAAATTCTTTACACCCTTGACCCCCTACAACTCCCTGCAATAATTTAAAAAAAATTATTGCAGGGGGTTGTAGGGGGTCGAGGGTGTAAAGGATTTGATTTTGGTAGTCTTTTTTGGTTTTAGCGACCCAAAAAACTTAGGTTTAGATACCGTAATCGACTTTTTTTGAAAATTCGAATTTCGACCCCCCCACCCTACGGGTGTTAAGGGGGTTGTAGGGGGTCAAGGGAGGGAAGAATTTATTTTTGGTAGTCTTTTTTGGTTTTAGCGACCCAAAAATTTATGACAAAAATTAAATTCCTTAGAGAAATTTTGTAAAATATTTTTAAAATAATTGAATTACTGCCAAGTCTTTTATTAAAATTATACCAATATTTAAATTCTTTTGAGAATTTAAATTGATTTAAAATAATTGCATTTTTTCGAAGATTTTATTAAAGTTTAAAAAAATTAAATTTTTTCTAGAGTTTTTTTTTAAATCTATTGAAAATAATTAAACTTTTTATTACAATAAATTTTTTAAAATAATAAAATTCCTTTGAGACATTTTGTTAATGATTTAAAAAATAATTGAATTACTGCGAAGCCTTTTATTAAAATTTGTGACAATAATTAAATTTTTTCAAAATTTCAATTGAAATAGTACTGAATAGTTGTAAAGAATTTTATTAAAATTAAAAAAAAAATTGAATTCCTAAAAAGAATTTTATTATTTATGGAAAAAATTGAATTCCTGAGAAGAATTTTATTATTTATGAAAATAATTGAATTCTTGCAAAAAAGTGCCCTTTTTAGCACTGCGTTATGAAAAATTAAATTACAATTTATTTTATATAAAAAACTTATTCTTAAAATTGTTTTATCATTATTTTTTAAGATTTAATTAGCTTGGAACAAAGTAAATTATAAAGTTTTCTCAAATTTACTATTTTAAAATTTTTAAGAAATTATTTATAATTAAAATTCTTTAAAAATTTAATTACTTTTTAAAATTTTTTTAAAAATTGATTATTTTTAAAAGATTTGACTAAATTTAAATGAGTTTTTAAAAGATTTTACCAAATTTCAATTTTTTTTACATTTTTTAATTGTAGGTATGTAATTGTAAAAATATTGTCTTTCAAAAATGATTTAGAAATAATTATGAAAAGTTAATTTTACGAATTTGTTTATTAAAATTTTCGAAAATATTCTACTTTAATATCTCTAAAAAGAAAAATGAACGGTTTTAATTATTATAAAAAATTGAATTTCTGGAAGCTTTATAGTTTTAATGCATTTTTGGACGAATCTACAATCTTGTTGAATAAGAATCGGAATTTAATACCGCCGCAAATCGCAAAGGAAATTGTATTTATTAACCCTATTTGTTACTAAATGAAATTAAATTAATCATTTTTTTATTTATAAATTACTATTAAAGGTAATTAAAATATAAATAATGTAAACAATATTTAATAATATATTAGCTATTAAATTGTTAAAATAAATAAAAATTTATTTTAAAAATTGAGCAAAAAATTTGCAAAATAAGTTCTTTTTCCTTACGTACTACAAACAATAAGCGAAATATTTCCTTCACTTTCAACACATTATTGGTATTTGTATGTTATTTATATATTAAAAAAATTATAGAATTAATAAAAAATATATTGACATTTTTAAGAAAAAGTTTCTAAGTACTTAGAATTACACAGGCACACAAAAAAAAAGTTGTCTGTTCATTGAACAAGACCTACATGTCTTATAGTATTTTGGCCCCCTGAATACGAATATGAAGTCAGAATTGCTCCATCACCCCCTGTTTTTTTTAAATCGAAAAAACTACCCTTAAATCTAAAATTCAAGAACTAAATTTAAAAAAATGAAATAACCGCGGTTTTCTTCGGAGTAGTAGAATATATTTATGCGTTTTCTTCTTTTAACAACTTAGAAATAATGTCAAAATTGCTCCATCACCCCCTGTTTTTTTAAATTGAAGAAACTACCTTTAAATCTAAAATTCAAGAACTAAAGTAAAAAAAAATGAAATAACCGGTTTTCTTCGGAGTAGAAGAATATATTTATGCGTTTTCTTCTTTCAACAACTCAGAAATAATGTCAAAATTGCTCCATCACCCCCTGTTTTTTTTAATCAAAAAAACTACCCTTAAATCTAAAATTCAAGAACTAAATTTAAAAAAAATGAAATAACCGGTTTTCTTCGGAGTAGAAGAATATATTTATGCGTTTTCTTCTTTCAACAATTTAAAAATAATGTCAAAATTGCTCTACCACCCCTGTTTTTTTTAATCGGAGAAACTGCCCTTAAATCTAAAATTCAAAAACTAAAGTATTTTATTTTTTATTTCATTTATTTCATTTTTTTTTAATTTAGTTTTTAAATTTTAGATTTAAGGGCAGTTTCTCCGATTAAAAAAAACAGGGGTGGTGGAGCAATTTTGACATTATTTCTAAGTTGTTGAAAGAAGAAAACGCATAAATATATTCTTCTACTCTGAAGAAAACTGCGGTTATTTTATTTTTTTAATTTAGTTCTTGAATTCTAGATTTAAGAGCAGTTTCTCCGATTAAAAAAAACAGGGGTGGTAGAGCAATTTTGACATTATTTCTAAGTTGTTGAAAAAAGAAAACGCATAAATATATTCTTCTACTCCGAAGAAAACCGGTTATTTCATTTTTTTTTAAATTTAGATTTTAAATTTTAGATTTAAGGGTAGTTTTTTCGATTAAAAAAAACAGGGGGTGATGGAGCAATTTTGACATTATTTCTGAGTTGTTGGAAGAAGAAAACGCATAAATATATTCTTCTACTCCGAAGAAAACCGCGGTTATTTCATTTTTTTAAATTTAGTTCTTGAATTTTAGATTAAAGGGTAGTTTTTTCGATTTAAAAAAAAACAGGGGGTGATGGAGCAATTCTGACTTCATATTCGTATTCAGGGGGCCAAAATACTATAAGACATTTAGGTCTTGTTTAATGAACAGACAACTTTTTTTTTGTGTGCCTGTGTTATGAATACTTACTTATTATGAATACCAGCCTGCTAATTTTAGGTTAGGATTTCTGTCAAAATAGTTGTGCAAATAAAATAACCGAGTCGCACAATTCGAAATTCGAATTGTCCGATTCAAATTACTTTCGAATCGAATCGGTCAATTCGAAATTCGAAGTTTCGAATTCGAATTGGCTAGTTCGATTCGAATTTACTTTCGATTCGAATCGGCCGATTCGAAATTCGAAACTTCGAATTCGCTAGTTCGATTCGAATTCACTTTCGATTCGAATCGGCCGATTCGAAACTTCGAATTCGAATTGGCTAGTTCGATTCGAATTAACTTTCGATTCGAATCGGCCGATTCGAAATTCGAAACTTCGAATTGGCTAATTCGATTCGAATTTTCTGTCGATTCGAATTTTGCACACCTCTACTTAGAATGTATTTTCTTTTCACTCATGAACGGTAATTGCTTAATTTTTCCTTTATGACAATTCTACAACAAAAATTTAAACAAAATTTATAATTTTATTTTATAAATCCTGCCTACCATTATAAGGTCAAGTTTTTCCTATTCCCTAAATTAACTATTTTCTAACCAAATAAATATTCTTCAATAATATAAATTTTGCTGTTACGTATGACTTCGTAACCTTTATATTTACATAGAAACTACGAATTTTAATTGAATTATATAGAATCCATTTAATAATTTTGACTTGTAACCTAAAAACACAATTATCGTTCTTACACAAAAATACATATTTATTAGCAACACCAATAAATTCCAACATTAAGCAAAATTCTTAACAACCCACTTTTAATCGGGTAATTAGCACAATTAAATTAAGCAAAGTACATTTTTCTTTTTGTGTTAATATCGCAAGGTAAGGTTTCCTTCAATTATTTGTAATTTATTGCACAACAACAAAGTGGTCAAAATCTAAATTTCGCAAGTACCAAATTCTGCAAGCTGTCAGAATAAACTGCATTAAGGATTTCCCCACCTAATTGTCGTTCAATAAAAAGAATCGACAAAGGGAAATCAGGGCAGTTGCCCGCGTAAACTTGGCGAAACTAAGTTGGGCAGTTGAACTCAGGCAAAGTACCTGAAAGTATTATATATTGTCAGTCATTAAAGACTTGAAGTTTTTTTCCATTTTGTGAAACAAAGGGCGTTGTCCCCAATTATTGTGTAATAGATAAATTATATTGTGATTAAGTCTGTTCTTAACAAGTATCACGATTAAGATTAAATAAAAAAAAATAAAAGAAAGAAAAAAGGGACTGCTGCGAATATTAATACAAAAGAAGGAATAAAGAAAAATTAAAAGTGAGTAAAAATTTCTACATTACACACTCACACACACAAATACATTTTCAAAACTTATGCAAGTTTTTGTAAGTTGTTTTCATTAGATTTTTCTCACAAAGATAAAGAGTATCTATTTCTTCCATTTTTGAAAATTTATATTATCAAAGGAACATAAAATTTGTACTTGAAAATTAAAAAGCTATAATAATATATGTACATTTTATAATTTTTCTGCATTAATTTTTATTTAACCTTGTCATTAAAACAATATTAATTAAGGAACTTACATTAAATAAATAAACCAAAATTTCTATTTTTATTAAATTGGCATTAAAGCCACATAATTGAAATTAATAATTGTGTTAGAGGAAAAGTCCCCTACCTTACAAATATTTTTTGCTGAAGAGCATTTTGTTATCACGATTAAATTTAAATTAATAATAAAATAATTTATTTATTTTTTAATTATTTGTTTATTTAAATCCAATTCGTAACAACTGGTGGCAGCGGTGGGATTTTTCCCTCTAAATTATAAGGGTAGAATTTTGGAAATTTATATTTAAAAAAAAAAAAAAAAAAAAATTTTTTTTGAAAAAAAATTTTTTTTACACATTTCACATATTTACACACTGATGCTATCATTGATTATATATATATGTTTGTACATGAAATTTTAATTGTTTTTTATTTACAGTGAATATAAAATAGATATTGTGCGGGTAGTAGATTTTTTTTTAGTTCGATAAAATAGAACTGTAGGGAAAAAGTAATCATCCTTGCATCGGCAAGCTCTGGTTTCTATAATAAACGTGCCCAATTCCCTGAATTAACCTTGCCGGAAGTGTGTAGCCACTTGGGCAAGTGAAGGGATTAAAATTATCGAAAATTTACACGGTTTAAATAAAAATTTTAAACATTTTTTTTCCCACGGGTAAATAAGCATTTTAATCAACGCAAAATTGCTACAACATTCATGTTGTAGTTTATAGTTTTCTTTTCTCAATGAACAGTTCAGACAGTAAAAAAAAATAATAGTCAAGAAGGAATAAAATTCGCAAGAGCAGTTCGAAGTAAATACGATTTAGAACAAGTAAATTTAGTTAAACGCGTACTATTCATGGAAAACAAATCGAAAAATAGTAACGACAATAAAAATAATTTTCTCGAAAAAATTGTAGAGAATCTAGACAGTTTAAAACTGCGAGAATAGACGTTTATATTGAAGTACAGAAATAAATGAATATTTGCAATTAAGCAAAACTGAGATTTATGCGAAAAATAAATAAACTAGTAGCTGTTTGAGAAAAATAAAAAGTATATTGTTCGTTTAAATTTGTAGTTGCATTTTTATATAAGAAAGAAGAAAAGAAATTTTAGTAAAGTGAATTTTATAATTATAAAATTTTGTTCGATAAAAATAATATTAATTGAGTTAAAAGATTTAGATTAGTAATGCAAATTGAAGTAAGTCACAGAAATACGAAACGGGATCAGATTACCGCACAAGGCCGTGCGTACGCGAATAGTAAGTCTCAATGAAATTTCGCAAGTCTGAACATTGTAGGTAGTATTTCTTTTATTTCATTTAAAGAGAAATATCAGTCTGTTTATTTTTTTTTTTAAGAGTTACTGTTTTGTAAGAATTATGTCTGAAAACGAATTTAAGCATTTTCTGAGTTAACAAAATAAGGGAATAAGAAGAACATAATTAAAAAAAAAACAATAGTTTTTTTTAGAATAGACTATCACATTGAGAAATAAAATTTAAAGTAAAATTTTCTTTCAAAATCTTTTTTGTTCCTCATGATATATTATTTTTTAAAAAAAAAACAAATTTTTTTAAAAATATATTCATTTTATTTTCTGTTAAAAATAAAAACAGAAAAGGGTTTTTAATTCATAAATATTTATTTTATTTCGTTTGAATTTCCTCCCCAAAATTACGGAAGTGTGATTCAATATATTTTTAATTTATTAAAAATTTATTGTACCATTCATACGCTCAAACTTTTAAGTACGCTTAGAATTTATTTCTTCAAGCGAAAATAAGAGTTTTTTTTGTAGCATTGAATATTCTGTAATTTTGTATTTGAATGAATCAATTTAATATTATTTAATTATAAAATTTTAATTAATATTGAATTAAATCATACATCTCGCAACGGACCACAGTCTCCCCGTTCCGTTGTTAGCAGAGTTTGATGTTCATTATACCTAATCCTTATACCAAAAATTGGTTTATCTACCTTCACAAAATTTACTGAAGTGTGATTCAATATATTTTTAATTTATTAAAAATTTATTGTACCATTCATACGCTCAAACTTTTAAGTACGCTTAGAATTTATTTCTTCAAGCGAAAATAAAAGTTTTTAGAGCATTGAATATTCTGTAATTTTGTTCTTAAATGAATCAGTTCAATATTATTTAAATATAAATTTTAATTAATATTGAATTAAGTCCTACATCTCACAACGGACCACAGTCTCCCCGTTCCGTTGTTAGCAGAGTTTGGTGTTCATTATATCTAATCCTTATACCAAAATTTGGTTTATCTACAGCCACAAAATTTACTGAAGTGCGATTCAATATAATTTTCAATTTATTAAAAATTTATTGTACCATTCATACGCTCAAACTTTTAAGTACGCTTAGAATTTATTTCTTCAAGCGAAAATAAAAGTTTTTAGAGCATTGAATATTCGGTAATTTTGTTCTTAAATGAATCAATTCAATATTATTTAAATATAAATTTTAATTAATATTGAATTAAGTCATACATCTCACAACGGACCACAGTCTCCCCGTTCCGTTGTTAGTAGAGTTTGACATTCGTTATACCTATGCCTAAACAAGAAACATTTATTTTAAATACAAAACAAATTTGTAAAAGCAAAAGAGGAAAAAAAGGAATAAAAAAGATTTGTCTTAATAATAGATAATGCATATTTTGAAACTAAAATAATTAAAAACGAAGTACAGATGCGTTAAAAAATGAAGAAATGAATTATTTACTATTCATCTATTATGTTTAAATTATATAGAATGAACAATGTCATTGTACTCAAAATTGTTACTTAGTGGTGACATAGAAAGATGGAAATCGGAAGGATGCAATTTTAAAATAGGCGATCGTAAAAATGTTTACAAAAATGAAGAGTATGAAAAGCAACATCATGACAACCATAACCAGGGACAAGAGGAACATAGAAAGAAAGATAATTGTTATGATCAATATTTTGATGATATTAAAGAGGAGGCTGATTATGAAAATCAATATTATCGCCAAAATAAAAACAAACAATTTAATGAGTATGAACAAGTTACACTCAATAGTTACAAACAACAATGGAACCACCATCGGCAAAAACGGAATCAACGACAGGATCAAAGATTTAATAGCAGAACCTATAGTAATAACGGTATCAACAACCAAAATAGAAACATGAATTTCAAAGAAAATTATCAAAGTATGAACATGCCATCACAGGGGTACGAAAAAGGAAATTTCTATAACAGCGATAGGAATTTTGAAGAGTATAACATCGATACAAGAAATTTACAATATAGATTTGCTGAACAAGAACAAGAATTCAATTTCAAAAATGAATACAGAAGATACAACGATATACAAGATGATTTCAGAATGGACCGGCAGAAGGATTATGCATATACTAATTACGAAGAATCGTATATGAACTGTGAGGGTCCATTTTTTAAAAATGATTATTTCGAAGTAAAGGAATTTGTAGACAATAGACCTGAATTTAAAAGAATACATGATTATGATTTCGTAACACCACCAATTCGTTTTAAAGATTCGTTCACAAACCAAAACTCTTTAGCGGATGAAAAACAATCTGATTATAATGTCTCACCCTCTGTAAATGAACCACAATTTGAAACAGAAAGCGAAAAATCAAGAGAAAAAGAAGAACATATTACTATTAGTAACTTCAATAATACAAAAATTCTGAAAGAAGAAAGAACTCAAGAGCAATTAAGCAGCAAAAATGAAAAAGGAAGAAAATTAGAAGAATTTAGGGATGCAACAATAAGTAAAAATGCCAAGCATCCAATAGAAATGTCACATAAAGACGAAAATCCTGCAAGGAATATGGCAATTTCTTCTGTCACGAGTGTAAATCAAGAGATATTAGAAGAGGTCCAAACTTTAAACAGAAAATCCGACAACTTTGTATCAATACTTCAAGATTATTCTGAGAAAAAACGGCTACCAATAATAAATGAAGACAATGAGACAGAGAATGTACCAGATGGATTTACAATTGATATGAAAAGTGATAAACTGGACACGGAAAGTAATGAAAAGATGACGACATTAAACAGTGACACTCAGCAAAATTTGCGTTTACCAGGGTCAATGTCATTCGTATGGGAAGTCAATTTAGTAAAACCGAAATTAAAAGTAGTTAGTAAAAGAGAATGGGTTTATAAAATCCAAAAAGAAAGGTCAAATGTGAAAGGTCATTTGAAACAAAAATTAAATGCGTTTTATTTTGAGGAAAATAAAAAATTACGAGACAAAACATGGAGGGAACTAGAAACTAGAGTTAAATCAGAGAGGTTAGGAATAGGTTAGACATAGGTAAACTTAAACAGGGGGATCATAATGTAATTCTAAGCATGAAATATTTTTAACAATCTGCTTGGGTAAAATATTAAATTTACTATAAAAAAAAACCTCATAAGCTAATTGTAAAATAATCATGAAATTTTTAAGATTATAATTATTTTCTTATTCTGTTAAAAAAATTCTATATTCTATTTTATTCTCGTCTAAAGTAGACAAAGTAAAATTAAAATTGAGAACATTAAATGACATCTAATTCAATATATAACAAGGGAAAAAATAGGATATAAAATTAATAGTATAACAAATGAAACAAAAGACTAAAAATTTGTTAATACTTTTCTTGAAAGAAACAGTTAATCCAAGAAAGAATAAGTAATGAGTCAAATACTAACATAGTACAAATTGCTATACTAATTTGGAATAATATTGTATAATCACTTGCTAACAAATAAAGTTTGTCCAAAGTACTAGAATATTAAAGAAACAAATTTTTTTATATAACAAGTTTTAAAATAATGTTTTTCTCTGAATACAGGAAACTTAAAAAAAAACACCTTTACTAAAAATTGGTACTCAGAAAAATTTAATTAAAAATAAATAATTACCTGATTAAAATGTTTATTTTTCTACAATTATGCATAAAAATCAACAAAAAGTTATAATATTGTTTTAAACATTTGTATATATGGTTTTTTATTAATATTAATAAAATTAACCAAAAGTTTATTCGTGATGAATTTCAAAATACCAATACTATGCTATTCTATAAAAAATAAGTATATTATTGGTTAAAATATTTTTAAAATATTATGTTTCATTGATGCTCTGATTAAATTATGCTAAATCGTAATTTTTAAATAATTCTACTTTTCTCATAACAGCTTAATACTATTATGGACTAAATAATATTAAAAGGAATGCTTTAAATTTTGAGCATAAATGAAACTATTGTATATTATCAATAACATAAATTAACAAGCTTAACAGTATTAATTTATAAACTTTAATATTAAATAAAATTATTTTTCTTAGAAAAAAATCTATCTATTTTTATTTTGCTCGCTGAAAACTAAAAAAAAAATTTTTGAATGCCATTTTGTGCTTGCATCTAATGAAAACGGAAAACTTACTGAAATAAAATTTTTTCTAAAGCAAATTTATTCAAAATAGCTAAGAAAACAAAACTTTTATTCTGCAAGCAATAGATTTAAACAATTAAACTAAAACGTAAACGGTATAATGTAATAAAAAACAATTTTAAAAATTTATTTTCTTATTTAACTAATTTTTTGTAGTATTTCTACAAATTCAAGTACATTTAAATTCTATAAAGACTTAAACATTAAAATAAAAATATATCTTGTCAAAATTTAAAATTCATTCTCTATGAAAAGCTAGTAATGAACGACAGCGCATGAAACAGAGGGAATGAAGTTTTAAAAAAAATGTAATAAAGAAACAGTGTTAAACAATAATTCAACATTATTTCTTTAAATTTTTGCATTTTATGGAATTAAAGAAAAATTTTATATCCTTCAATTTGGTTTGCATCTTTTTCGATACATCTTACTAAACTTTATGAACAAAATAATGTTAAACTAAGGCCATATATATTTTTTCTCAAAATTATAATAAATCCAAATTTTTCTAGCTATGTTATGATATAATAATTCAATGTACACAAAAATTTGCGATTATTTTGATTACATTTTTAATATCAGAAATATTACTTACAAAATTTAGAAGGAAATAGTAACGGAATTTAGATTCCATTTTATTATGAAAATACAAAAAAAAATCCTAATGTTAGAAAAAAAATATAATTTTTTTTTGTAAAACAACCTTATAAAATCACTACGAATTATAATTTTTCCTAACGAATAAGCAAATCTTGTAAAATAACAACAAACATTGTAAGCAAAATATTTTTTTGAGTTGAAAAAGTTATATTAAAATTAAATTTAAATATTGTAAAGTTAGGTTATTAAGTTTGTTCAAAGAATAATTTTCAAATGTATTCTTCGTTTAAAATTAATAGAAATTGTGTACTTACATACAATTAAAAAAAAAAATTTAAACAGTTGAAATTAAACGTTAACTAAAATTATAAAAACCATAAATATTGCCAATAAAATAAAAAAAAGGTTATTTATCTAGAAATAAAACAAATTTTTCATTTGATGAAATACAATGAAATTATATTTAAAAGAGGAAACATTTATTTTCTACGCTGCATGTCTAAAAAGTTAAAAAAATTTAAATCTAAAAAATGTATTAAATACAAACAAACAATGTACAAATCAACGCCAAAATTTTCTACCGCTGTAAACTAATTCAAATAAAAGCAAACTAAGATAGTTAAAAATCTTCCTAAAACAAAAAAAAAGAGGAAACGAATCTTTTTTTTAAACAAAAAGTTTGCCTTTATTTAAAAGAATCATTTCCAATGTTAACATAAAACAAGGAAAATATTTATATTGTAAAAAAAAAGGCTGCCAAGGGACGTCAGCCTAATAAAAGGGGGGCAGTAACAACAATTTTGTTCTAATGTCCTATGCATAAAAATTTTTCTCTGATTTTAATATTAAAAAACAATCAATTAAATAAGCATCCACATGTTTATTTTTTGCATTTAATAAAATTAGCAAACTACAAAAAGCACTAACAGAATTCATCAATTATTAAAAATCACTGATATCAGAGAAAAATTTTTTTTAATAAAATACTTATCTTACAGAAATCTATGTAAAAATTATATCAAGGATATATTATTTGTAAAACTCGAAAGAGTTAAATACCTCTACAACAAAGAAAGATACATCAGGACCACTACACAACCACACGCAGATTTTCTTAGCAGCTGACAAGGGACGTCAGCCTAAATAAAAGGGGGGCAGTTGTTACGTATGACTTCGTAACCTTTATATTTACATAGAAACTACGAATTTTAATTGAATTATATAGAATCCATTTAATAATTTTGACTTGTAACCTAAAAACACAATTATCGTTCTTACACAAAAATACATATTTATTAGCAACAACAATAAATTCCAACATTAAGCAAAATTCTTAACAACCCACTTTTAATCGGGTAATTAGCACAATTAAATTAAGCAAAGTACATTTTTCTTTTTGTGTTAATATCGCAAGGTAAGGTTTCCTTCAATTATTTGTAATTTATTGCACAACAACAAAGTGGTCAAAATCTAAATTTCGCAAGTACCAAATTCTGCAAGCTGTCAGAATAAACTGCATTAAGGATTTCCCCACCTAATTGTCGTTCAATAAAAAGAATCGACAAAGGGAAATCAGGGCAGTTGCTCGCGTAAACTTGGCGAAACTAAGTTGGGCAGTTGAACTCAGGCAAAGTACCTGAAAGTATTATATATTGTCAGTCATTAAAGACTTGAAGTTTTTTTCCATTTTGTGAAACAAAGGGCGTTGTCCCCAATTATTGTGTAATAGATAAATTATATTGTGATTAAGTCTGTTCTTAACAAGTATCACGATTAAGATTAAATAAAAAAAAATAAAAGAAAGAAAAAAGGGACTGCTGCGAATATTAATACAAAAGAAGGAATAAAGAAAAATTAAAAGTGAGTAAAAATTTCTACATTACACACTCACACACACAAATACATTTTCAAAACCTATGCAAGTTTTTGTAAGTTGTTTTCATTAGATTTTTCTCACAAAGATAAAGAGTATCTATTTCTTCCATTTTTGAAAATTTATATTATCAAAGGAACATAAAATTTGTACTTGAAAATTAAAAAGCTATAATAATATATGTACATTTTATAATTTTTCTGCATTAATTTTTATTTAACCTTGTCATTAAAACAATATTAATTAAGGAACTTACATTAAATAAATAAACCAAAATTTCTATTTTTATTAAATTGGCATTAAAGCCACATAATTGAAATTAATAATTGTGTTAGAGGAAAAGTCCCCTACCTTACAAATATTTTTTGCTGAAGAGCATTTTGTTATCACGATTAAATTTAAATTAATAATAAAATAATTTATTTATTTTTTAATTATTTGTTTATTTAAATCCAATTCGTAACATTTGCAATTTTTGATTTATTTTAGATATTATAAATTATAATATTGAAAAATGCTCAAAATTACTTTAATTTATTTAGAGAAATCTATTTATTTCTCTGAAAATTTAACTAAATAATTATTTCAAGTGAACTAATTATTTCCTATTATAAATAATAATTTGGGAGTATTAGGATCAATATTTATTGAATCTTTCAAACTGCCACATCGATATAGCCTATTACTATATGAGCACAGCTCATAAAAATATTCAATAAACTTACAATTTGCTTTTTATACCATTTAAGGATTCAGATTATGAGGTGGAACAAAGATTTCTCAATAGCCCCTCAACACTTTCACCATGGCTTGACTTTGTAAAATTTTTAAATATAATTAATAATTTAATAATTAATAATTATATTATTTATTAGAAAAAACTAATTGTATATTGTTTTTATAGTACATGTGGAACAAAGATTTCTCAATAGCCCCTGTACTAATTATGTTATGTGTATAAATGTAGTGTAAAAATTATATAATCTAGGTGGAACAAAGATTTATCAATAGCACCTGGATATTAATATAAAGGTACACTCTCACCTCTACTGCCTGCCTGCGCAAGCAGGCGCAATGAGAGTGAGAGAGAAAAAACATTTAATTTGAATTTTCTGACTCTCTTACTCTTATGTGTTACCATGACAACCTGCAGGCAGGCAGGCAGGCAGTAGGAGCTATGCTAGCGCCTTAAGTGTATTACCTTTGTTAGTTGCTTTCAAAATGAGAGAGCGACGCTTCTATTTTTAGGGTTTATATAGTCATGATCAACCCCCAGATTTACAATTTTAGTGTAAATTCAAATTATTGAAATAGTATTAGTGAGCTTCTTCCCTTTGATTGACTAGATTTAGGCGCTTATCCTTACCTTCAGAGGATGCTCATTTTTGCCATGCATTTCTTACCGCCAATTCTATCCCACTTTTTACTTTTCGGAAAGCGTCTATTTCTTTTCGCCAATAATATTCAAACTTCATATTTAAAGACAGATATATATTTTTTCTCTCTCTAGTCTCCAACGTGTCTAACGTTTCCCGAAAACAATGCCATTGTTAAGCTGTCAATCACTTTTCTCTATGAATTTATTTTATTTCTTTTAATTTAAATAATTCTTTAAATAATAAACTTATAATTATTTTAAATTTTCCTAATAATATCTATTAATTTTTATCTATTTATTGATATAAATTTTACCATTACTTTATTTATTATAACCTATTATTTTTTAATAATTATATAATTTAATTAACAAAATTAATACTATTTATAAAAAACAAAATATACTATTTAAATAGAAAATTAACATTATGTTGAAGTTTTATAATATTTATTCAAATTCCTAATTAATTTTATACTTTTGAAATATCAAATTTTCTTTTCTTCCTCTTAACCTTGGCCTTAAGTCAGCTGAGCCTTTTTCATATTTAGGTGTATATCTTAGTACATTTGTACTCAATTGACCTTATTTTAAATTTCTTATACTTTAACTTACATAGAAATTATATTTCTCTTTTACAAAATCTTATTTTATTATTTTATTTATAATTATTAAATTTTTAATTTTGACTATTAAAATACCATTTCACTATTATTAACGTACGCAAAGTTGAGTGTTTAAGGTTTAAATAATTATTTATAATTATCCTGCTGGGAAAAACGATAAATGTAAGTGTCCCGAAGAATAAAATCCAAGATTTTATAATGACAAGTGCGAATTATGTGCTAAAATTAGAAAAACTATAATGGAAGAATCAAAATGGCGACCAAAAACGTCATTTCTTAAATAATCAATCAGATTGGGTTGAAACTTCTTACTTGGGGGTTATTGGGGTCGCTAAATACGAATATGATGTTTAATTTTCAAAATTTAAAATGGCGGCCTTAATATGACGGTTGACTTTTTTAAAATTGCTAGGATTCTGTTGAAATTTGTTATCATGCGATTTTTGGGATCACTGATAACGAATCTGTTATCATGTGCTAAAAATTCAAAATGGCGAAACTAATATGGCGGCTGATTCTTTAAGATTTAATCTAATTCAGTTGAAACTTGCTGCTTCGGGGTTTTCGGGGTCGCTTTTTATGAATATTATGTCAGATAAGATTCAGTTGATACTTTTATTTCAGGTGTTTTATTTTTTATTAATTTATTAAAATTTGAAGAACAATTAAGTAAAATGGTTTTTATATATATGTATAATTTCTGGAGACTATTGTTAAAGAGTCATGTGTGGTAATAATAGAACTGAAATCTGACCCAGTAAAAAAAGTATTCAGAATAGAGAAAAAGTATTGGTGGAGACTTTCGGTGAATGCGTTTTCGCGACAAAACCCTATTGGTGGGTTACGGTGAATACATTTTGCTTACCGTGAATACTTTTTTTATAAACTTTCGATTTAAAGATTCCTTAGCAAAGTTGAGAATATTTATAAAGAGCGTAAGTGACCTGAAATATAAAAATGACTATTGCGAGAAGAAAATAAGAAATTTTGAGAAGAAACGAAAAATTAAATGTGACAAACAGATTGACAAATGTTGATCAATTACCATATGCTTTTCTGTGCCTACAACGTATGATGATTAAAAGGAACTTTGACGTTACTGAATACTTTTTTTACTGGGGAATATATTAATTTATACGTAATATTAAGAATTGCATGAATTCTATAAAAATCAACTTTTATAACTTTTCAGCTTGATGCCATTAACACTTTGTAGAACGCGTTGTTTACTTTTAAAACATGTTGTATACGAAGTAATCTAATTCGTTATAATAAATTTATACATTTTGAAAGAAATAACGTAAGAAAAATCTGATTAGAGGTGTTGTCTTCTATTGCAAACAAACACACCCCTCCTCAAGCGCCGTAAAGTTATACAAAAATGGATCCAACTTCAGTCAACGGAAACTTGTAGCATTAGGCTTATATTTTCCAAATTTTCAAAATGTGAAATTGCCCCAGCTCCTATATTCAAATAAAACGAATTTCCGTAACTATCCCAAAACATAATCTTGAAAAAACCAATTTTTTAGGTTTGGACAATTATGGAAACAATTATGGAGAAAAAATATTTTGTGCTGTTTTATTAATTTTGAGTGAAAAATTAGTATTAGCATGAAAATAGAAAACAGTATAAAAAACTTTATTTACAAAAGGAAAAATCAATTAAATCGTAAATTTCGAAAAGGGCTCAACTCGGATTTTTTCAAATTTCACTTTTTTGCATTATTAGGGGATAATGGGATAACCCCGAACACTAAAGCTTTTTGGTTTTCAAGTTTTTTAAAAATAGGAAATAAAAAAACTGAGTCAATATTTTAAAAATAAAAGTTAAGAGAGTGGTCCTAAGTTGTCCGTGGGCCTACGTTGGACACCCTGCGTTCCTCAGGCAGAGATGGTATACTGGACGAATTTATAATTTTGTGGTGTGATATATCGATAAACCATGATATAATTTATGGACTTAATTATAATCTAAGATTCTTCTACGCATTATGAGGACAATAATATTGTTTACAAAAAAAATTTAATTTTTCTTATTTTTTTGAGATCAGCTACAAGAGATAAATAATTAAAAATTTATAAATCAGTGTGTGCTTTAGTTCCTTTTATTGAATGTTGTAATAAGAGGTTCTGTTGATTTTTTAATTTAATTTTTTTATTAGCGTAATAATTTGAAACTTGTAAAAATCTACAGAGGTCCAAAGTTGGCCACCTATTATTTTTGTTTGTTTTTATTTATGTTTTGTTTCTTTTTAGTGTTTTTCATCACGAGAAAGACCGTGAAAGTGTAACGTAGGAATTAAACAAAGACAAAAAACAATAGAAAAGACATACTACAAAAACGCCAGTCTTTGCAGCCATCCATCAGTGCAAGTAAATAAAATAATGCTTCATTTTCTAAACAAAAATAGTTAAATAATGCTTATTTATTCTCCTAAATTATCAAATTTGTCAAATTTCTGCGTAACTGAAAAGAATATGCATTTTTCCTTAAGGTCAAGCGAAAAAATGTGGTGGCCAACTTAGGACCGCTATTTCTGAAATGTCAAAAATGCAACTTTTCACTATTTATTGTATTAAGACTACAAAAGCCATTCTATAACATTTTAAATACCACAAAATTATAAGAAAACGATCGCTGAACACAATTATATACTTTTTGACTTGATTAAATTCCATTTTGTTACTATTTTCGAACTGTAAAATTTAAAAAAAAACGAGTTGAGCCCTTTTCGAAATTCATGATTCAATTATTTAAAAAAGTTTTTTTTTTGAGAAATTGGATATTGGTTCACAAACATTTAATCTTACAGATTCAACATAAGTACATTTATTCATACATAAATACATATTTACAAATTTTGTAATGGTTCATCGATGTCTCATAGTTAAATAATCAGGACAATTCTACAACTGACTTATGAAGTAGTATCGCGTATCATTCATCTCCAATGAACTTATGTTGAATCTGTATGGTTAAATGTTTGGAAAAAGATATCTAATTAAAAAAAAACTTTTTTAAATAATTGATTTTTCATTTTGTAGATAAAGTTTTCTATCCTGTTTTCTATTTTCATGCTAATACTAATTTTACACTTAAAATTTATAAAACAGCAAAAAATATTGTTTCTCCCTAATTGTTTTTCCTCTTTTACAACTGGCAGGTAAGTAGAACCTTCATCTACATATTTATATACTTGAAATATTCATAAACAATAGATATTTGCTTACATTTTTTGCGTTCAAACCTGAAAAATTGGTTTTTTAAGATTATGTTTTTGGATGGTTACGTAAATTCGTTTTATTTGAATATAGGAGCTGGGGCAATTTCACAATTCAAAAATTTGAAAAATATAAGCCTAATTCTACAAGTTTTCGTTGACCGAAGTTGGATCCATTTTTGTATAACTTTACGGCGCTTGAGAAGGGGTGTGCAAAGTTTAAGTTTGGAACAGTTTTTTCATTTGAACAGGTTCTAGGTCTAATCATTGTCATCATAGCTCGAAGAATTTTCATCTTCCACGATTACGCTGCAAAAGTTTATAATTAATGTAATGTTTTATTATATGCACGTATTTTATATTTCATTAGTTTTAATAACCTTTCTTTAATGAAGCATCTAAGAGAATTTGGAGCATCATTCATCTTTGGTTTTTGACGACCATTAATTAAAATCAACAAAATTTTCGAATCACTGAGATAAATAGCTCGATTAAAAACATCTAAGAGTCTGTTTGTTCTATTATTCTGACGAGCATGTGAAGTCATATTTCTTCTATAATACTTATGCCAGGATTCTAGAGCATCTTCGCTAAAATAAATCATAGGAATAGAGAATTGATCCGCTATATCACATCCATGTTGCAACAACTTATGAACAGTTGGACTCATTCTTGACCACGGATATAACGCGTAATTCATTTTATAAGTTTCCTTTGAAAAGTGACGGAGCTTTTGCAAATCTAATTGTAGTTTGCTCTTAAATAGCTTTAAAACACATGCAATATTACAAACAAATGGAGTGTCTAAATCTAAAGCTTCCGAAAATGCTTCAGGATTATTAAAACATCTGCGTGCTACGTTTCCAGTATTAGTCATTCCATGCCCTTGTAAAATTTGATCAACTCTGACACCAATTTTTTCAAAAACTTTTTTCTGCACATCGTTTTTTCTTTTGTCATACTGTTCTAATTTAACAATATATTTAATATTAAATAATAATAATAATATTGTTACTGAACTTGCTTCGTAAAAAATAAATACATAAATAATAGTATAAAATATTTTCAAAAGAATTATATTACACTCGACTCTCGGATCTTTTGCATTCAGTTTTTTTACACTCTCGAGTCTTTTGCAATTTTTCTCCCGCACCTTTTACCTTTTACATTAAATAAATAAATGACTATCAGAGTGTCAAAACATTTATTTCACGATAACTTTGGTTATCTAAAGTAAATTATAACAGTTCCTTCATGTGATTGAAATTATATTAAAATTTTAATTATTAATAATGTAAATATTAAAACTAAAACATATGTAAATACTGTCATTAATTTACATATTTGGTTATACATATTTTATTGTTTTGCGTTACCATGGCATTTGTTTTGGTAAAAGGTATGAGAGGATTTGGTCCCATAAGTGGAGGGAGGGGTGGTTGAAAAATGCAACTGATTGCAACAAGGGGGGAGGTGGGTGATTTTGAAATGTAACGTTGCAAAATGTTTCTTAATATTATTATAAATTATTATTGTTGTGTAAATCATTATTAGAGTTAATTTTAATAAATAATAATAATAATATGAGAAATAAGAAAAATGACTTTATTAATCCAGAAAAATAATATAAATCTTATTTTTGGGGGTATAAGTAATTTTTCAACGTTATATTTAGGGGTGGTGTTGGTAATTTGCAACCAAATGCAACGAAGGGGGTGGGGGTCAAAAAACCCGAAAATAAGTGTAACGTTATTTATGGATGATCCCTATGCAATTAAGTACGAATCAAAATTTAAACTAGTAATTTATACCTCTAAATTCTTTTCGAACATCCAATACTTGCAGTTCCTTGCGGTATGTTACATGAAGTAAGTATTCCATTGCCTTAACTTTACAATGTAATAAACCTAGTCCATGTTTCAGGTGCGAAATTTCTGCAGCAAAGTTATCTTTCATATTTCCAAATTGGTGTGTTGTTCTTAGACAAATGGGACAACGACTGGAAGCTTTATTTCCTACAATAGTATTAAGACATTTACCGTCAAACAATGTTTGAAATACTCTGAATTCTATTTTGATTTTACTGCCATTACTAATTTGAAAATGATGGTTTCGAAGTTTATTAATTTCATTGTTAAGACGTTGAAATTCTTTTAGTGTTGCAGTAGTGTCTTCTTTCTTGACAGCAATCCTTAAGGGTCGAAAAAATCGCACACTTTGTGGAGTAGGATTGATCCAAGTATAGTTACTTGGACCACCATTAATGTCTTTTAAATAAACTACAATCATATGGGTAATGAACAGCGATTGTTGAGAAGTAACAGAGAGAAGAGTATGACCTTTTAGAGAAATTATTTTCTAAATAAATTGCCAAAGCCGATGAGTTCGAATGTCGCAATTGCTTATTTATATGAATATCTTTTTCACTATCTAAAGTTTCCGTTTTTGCAGCAGCTTTCCTGTTAGCTATTTGAACAGACATTTCTAAAACTTCAACGTTATTATTAACTGATGCTACAAGTTCCTCAGCTTTCCTATACTTTGTTCTCTTGCAATAATTATTTAGGTTAACTTTCTTTCTTCCTGAGTTTATGCTAATTTTTGATCTTTTACGTGGACGACCACCTTTTGATGTTTTCAAAATTATTATTATTATTCATCCTAAAGAATTAAAAAGATATATTCCAATATACGTTCTTGTTTAGAACAATTTTAATCATTTCGTATTTTTAATATATCTAAAAGATTTACCTCAGTTGGTTTTTAATGTATCTAATGGTTCAAATGTGCAAAATTGAAACTTTTATAAAATAAATATAAATATATATTTATACTTTTATAACTATAAAATAAAAGTGACAGATCAACATTAAATAACATAAAGACTGACGATTGCCATATGTTTTCTTTGGAATCAAACTGATGTTAGTCGTAAAGACAAAAAAAATGACTTGATTATTAAACAGATGATACGCCTCGTTTTGATTTAAAATGAATTAATTTTCACTCCAGAGAATTTCGACCATTAAAAAAATTTAATATATAGGATAAATCTATGAAATTATTAAAAGATCTATAAAATATACTATAACTACAATTGCATTATAAAATAAAAACCATAAAATAAAAAAAATTACAATCATATTATGTTTTATGTCATAAAAAGCGACCCCAAAAACCCCGAAGCAGCAAGTTTTAACCGAATTGGATCAAATCTTAAAGAATCAGCCGCCATATTAGTTTCGACATTTTAAATTTTTAGCACATGATAACAGATTCGTTATCAGTGATCCCAAAAATCGCATGGTAACAAATTTCAACAGAGTCCTAGCAATTTTAAAAAAGTCAACCGTCATATTAAGGCCGCCATTTTGAATTTTAAAAATTAAACATCATATTCGTATTTAGCGACCCCAATAACTCCCAAGTAATGAGTTTCAACCCAATCTGATTGATTATTTAAGAAATGACGTTTTTGGTCGCCATTTTGATTCTTTTATTTCAGTTTTTCTAATTTTAGCACTCAATTCGTACTTGTCATTATAAAATCTTGGATTTTATTCTTCGGGACACTTACATTTATCGTTTTTCCCAGCAGGATATACGAAATGGGGGGCCACATGCTAGACGCTAGCTTGATGACCTTTTATAAATTAAATTCTTATTTAACCCCTTCGCAGTCAAGACCAAAATCTCATAAGTGGGCTTAAAATGTCGACAACTTTTTATAAAACTAAAATTTGCGCAAACGAGCATACTATTGTATTTGAACTTGCTGATTACGAATCCGATATCAAATTTTGAAAATTCAAAATGGCGAATCCAATATGGCGGATGACATTTTCTAAAATTCATTGGATTTACTTAAAACTTGTTTCTAGAGGGTTTTCGCTGATTACGAAAAACTTTTTAAACGATGAAAAATACCAAATTTTCACCCCGAAGTCAGCTGGTATATACTACGTTACTTACGACCCCAGAGTGTACCACGGGAGGAATGCGGTCGGATTTTACACTCCTTTATCTTTTTGTTTTTTTATTTTTTTTGTTTGTTCTGATATTGGATTCATCATTTTCAAAACCGATATTACATTTCTAATCTACGACATCAATAATGACATCAAAACATGACTAGTTCTTATATTAGATCCGCCATTTTTATAACCGATATTATATTTTTAATCTACGATATCAATAAACCCCAAGTAACTAGTTTTAAGTAAATCTGATAAATGTAACAAGTTTCAAGTGAATCAGAGGAATTTTTAAAAATAGCGCTTGCCATATTGGACCCGGCATTTTGAATTTTTAAAATCTAATATCGGATTCGTAATCAGCGACCCTGAAAACCCCTGAGTAACAAGTTTCAAGTAAATCCGATATATTTTTGAAAATGTCGTCCGCCATATTGGATCCACCATTTTGAATTTTCAAAATCTGATATCGGATTCGTAATCAGCGACCCCAAAAACCCCTGAGTATCAAGTTGTGGACGAATCTGTGTGTTTTTGTAGCCAAAAATCTGCTTGCGTTTATACACGTCATCGACAGTTTGAGCCCACCTGCACCATGACGTGTATACACGTCATTATCTTCATGCCAAGGGGTGAAGAGGTTACATCAATAAGTTTTGTATCGTATATTTAGAAGATATTATAATTTATTCAAAAACTTGAGACCGTGCTTCACAAAAGGTTTGTCGTTATTTCAACATGGAAACTCGTAACTCTCGAAAATCGTCGACCGATTTGAAGGGTCCAATTAAAGATGAGGAAAAAAATTTCAATAACCTAAAACAAAAGTCAACTGAAATTAAGAATAAATTAAAGGAGGCCGATAAAAGGAGAGTAGAAGCAGAAGACAAAGCGTTGAACGAACTAAGGAAGCTGCTGCGGAGAATAAGCTTGCAGATAAGCTAGATGAATACGAAAAAAGGGCCATCGAGGGTGAAAAAAAGGCGGCGGAAATGGAAGAGATTGCTAAACGCGCTCTTTTAATAGATCAACAAGAAAAACAACGGATAGAAATTGAAAAGAGAATTCGGGATGCCGAAAAACGAATAAAAGAAGCCGAACGATCAATTGCTGAAGCTTCTGCATCTTTATCGGCTGTTGCAACTACAGCTTTAGCTGTATAGAATCCAGAAGCCAATTAAGACCACAGATATGAATGGAATCAGGAGTTCAAGGAAATGAAAAAACTAAAAAAGCAAGTCTATGGTGCTTTAAACATGGTCAGAGGCAGAGGCAGGCTAAACACTGGAAATCGCTTTGATAATAATAATTATTATGTCCTAATAATATTAATAAGATAATATTTCATATTTTAATAACATGTAAAACGTCCTAAATTTAAACTGTATTTCCTGTTGATAATAAATAATTTTATAAAAAAAATATATCCCTGTAAATAGTTAAAATCAAAAACAAAAAGAATATTTTTTTGTTTTATTTTTGTTCTTTTTCTCTTATTATTATTATAAATAGTTATTCAGTTAAAAATGTTCCTTATTTTTGTTAAAAGGAGAAAAGAATGTTTCGCGGCATACATTCGAAAAAGTTCCAAGTGAACTGAACGGCGCATGAGCATTAGACCGGAGCGAAAAATAAAAAAATTTCCGATTTGAGCCGTAATAGTGCGGAAAATTTGCTATTTGTTAAAACGAATTCAGAGAAAAAAAAGTTTTTGAAATCGGACAATATCTTCCGTTCGCGCATCGCATTTACAGTTTACTAATTTAAAGAAAAATTGAATAGAATTACCAAAAATCATATATCATCATTGATACCTCGTAAATGATGTCCGATCGCGTTCTTTTTATTTACGCAGCATGACCTTGTGGTAAACTATGAGAAAATAGTGCACATCACGAGAGCTATCTCTATACGGTCTATGCATATTCTGGCTTGTCGCCCGACGAAACAACGTAGCTCTATCTGATAACTTTCAATTCGATTTGATTGATTCATATTAAATAGTTATAAATACTTTATTCATGTTTCTTACACGAAAGAATGTACACTGCCCATTTTTTGGTGCACCAAAACCATTACTGACAAATGTTCTACCTACTAATGCCGACATTGTTAAATGTTGTCACGAAGTGAGGTACAATATGACAGTAGAATCTACTGCTGCCAGTTCTGGTAAAAAATTGAGCTTCACAGCCGTTGCAAATACTGTAGCTAGTGAAATTGAGTCCCTTTATTCCAAGGCTTCGATTCCAACTGTTTCTCACACAAGAGTCGTTCAAAAGATCAAACAGTTGCACGATAAATATTACGCACTTCGTAAATCTTATCCTAGAGACAAAGACAAGATTGGGAAACAAAATAAGTATACTGATTTTATAGAGCAATGTACAAACT
Organism: Leptopilina syphax; assembly: GCA_032872505.1. Classification (NCBI taxonomy): domain Eukaryota; kingdom Metazoa; phylum Arthropoda; class Insecta; order Hymenoptera; family Figitidae; genus Leptopilina; species Leptopilina syphax. The sequence goes on from CM065475.1 coordinate 10,172,916, forward strand.
CAATATTTGACATATCATCATGTAAATGTGAGATGACACTACACTGTTCTTGTGAAAAAACCTTTGACAAATGCATTTGTCTCAGTCCAGTAGTTGTCAACTGCACTTGCTCTAAAGACAGAAAGATACCACCATTAGAAATAAAATTTCTTTATGCTCAAAGACAACTTAGACAAGGTAAGATTGGGGCAGTGGATGTAAAGGAAAGTCAAAAACTTACACTAAGGTTGCAAAGAAAGGCTCGTCAGATAAATCAAACCAGCCTGCCTGGACCCTCTTATAATAACATTGACTCTGATGTAGAGACTTCCTTTGATGTTAATGATGATAAGGATGATTCTGACTTTCAGTCCCCACGCCCTTTGTCATCTCAATCAGGATGTTCAATCACTTCCAGCAACTGCGTTGACAAGTGATCGCTTTGGTGTGTCTGACAGAGCCACAGCTGCTATTACTTCTAGTGTGCTTAAAGATCTAGGTCTTATTACCGACAGTGATAAATCTCTTATCGTTGATAGGAGCAAAATTAGAAGAGAAAAAGAAAAATGTAGACTGAAACTTACCGCATCGGAGAAGGTAATGGGTCAAAAGAACGGTCCGATGTGCATATATTTCGATGGCAGGATGGACGATACGTTAGTCTTGATTGAAAAATGATGCAAACAATACCAAACTGTTCCAAAGGAAGAACACATTTCAGTAATTGAGGAACCAGGCTCAAAGTACCTTTGTCATTTAGTTCCTACCTCAAAAAGTGGAAGAGACACAGCATTTTGCATTGTAGACTACTTAGATGAAAGTGGAATAGATTCATCCAATATTGTAGTGGTTGGATCTGAGGGCACTTCAACAAACACAGGCTGGAAAAATGGATCAATTAAACATCTTGAAATGCGTTTAAAGAGACCAGTACAATGGGCTATCTATCTCCTTTTTTTAAATGAGTTACCTTTAAGGCATCTTGTCGAATCACTTGATGGGAAAACCACCGGGCCTCAGACTTTCAGTGGTACTCTCGGCAAACAGCTCGCACAGTGCGAATCTTTGCCTGTCGTTGTTTTTCAGAAAATTGAGTGCTCTCTTCCACAAATAGTTGACGATAAAAACCTAAGTAAAGATCAAAGATACTTACATGACATTGCTACTGCCATTGATGCTGGTTCCTAGCAAATCGAGATCCGGGACCAATATCACACTCTCGATGGTTGACAACTGCGAACAGATTTCTGAGGTTGTACATTTCCGTGCGAAAACCATCTAATAACCTCATTCAGATTGTAAAATACATTCTTGCGGTATACGTACTTCTGTGGTTCGAAATCAAAACAAAATCTTCGATAGTCGACGGACCTAAACATATTTTAGAATGTATTAAAAAATGTAGTAACTTACCTTCCTCTGTTCAGGCAGTAGTTCATAAAGTCATCCAAACAAATGCCTTTTTTGCCCATCCAGAAAATATTCTTCTCTCGATGGTAGTTGATGAAAGAGAGCATGTCCGAGACATGGTTCCCAAAGTAAATTTTGAAGCGAATGAATATTTTGAGTTAATAAGTTGGTCAGAAGCAAAACTTACCTGTCCCTCACTATTGGCAAGTCTTTCTTCCAATACAATTTCACAATTAATATCTAAAAAGGACAAACCAACATTGGACATAAATTTGGCAGATATTCCATGCCACACTCAGGCTGTGGAGCGCTGTGTTAAACTTGTAACACAAGCTTCCTCAAAAGTTTACGGACCAGAAAGACGTGATGGGTTTATAAGAGCAACCCTCACCTCTCGTGCATCCATGCCCAAATTTGATACTAAATCAGAGTTTGCTATTCCGCAATAATTTTCTACATTCATTTTTGGTTGGTTAGTTGGGAAGGGTGTGGGTGGAACTCGCGGTGCAGCCACCTTCCCGTGGTGAGTTCTGAGCCGTACAAAAAAGTGCGGGCGAAGAGCTGCACAGAGGGAATAACATTTTTATGTAGTGTACCACAAGTTCATTTTATCTACATAAAATTAACTTGTTTGAACATCATTTGTGAAGTATAAATGATGACATACGATTTTTGGTAAATCTATTTAATTTTTCTTTAAATTAATAAACTTTAATTGCAATGCGCGAACGGAAGATATTGTCCGATTTCAAAAACTTTTTTTTCTCTGAATTCGTATTAAAAAATAGCAACTTTTCCGCACTATTACGATTCAATTTGCAAACATTTTTATTTTTCGCTCCGGTCTAATGAGGATGGGAATTACATATGGCCTCAAGTAAGGAAGATAAGACCCTCCCTTTTGAACAGCGTCCATCTCTTAACTGTCCGTAGTCAGTTTTTTGCGAACTGCGGCGGTAATAACATCACTGACAGAATCTTAGAAGGAACCTAGATTCCAAATAATGGGATCTTAGAGATAATTATTGGATTTCTTCCTGATCCCGTGGAGCGATCATAAAAAGAACCGAGAGGAAGTAGGGAGGAAAAGCACGTTCGTCTTCTTCAGATTCCCAAAAAAGGTATCTTGAGAAAACCTGTGGTAAGAGCGAGAGTTACAAAATCTATTAGAGCCTTCCGAATATCAGCGAACTTCAATTTTTAAGGAAAAGAAAAAAACGACGAGAACCCGATGATTTGTCAGATACCCGAGGCGGTATCTTGACGAATCCCAAAAGTAAATGATACTCGGTATCTTTAATCCAAGGAATGAAATTATAACAAAAAAACGTGAATTGAAATTGAGAGAACACGAACAAAAAAATAATGATGATTTATAAAACACTGAACTTTTTATAATTATTAAACAAAGAAAATTTCTGGGCTGCGGTGCGGTGCTGAGCAAGGTGTGCTCTGATCGTTAGCTCGGTGAGTAGTGACTCGATAGTCAGCGGTCCCGAGCTCACTCGCTTGGTCAGGGACAGTAGAACGTACGAATGCCTTCCCCCTAAAGTTGCTGCAGAAAAATGAGAATTTATTGTCAAACTTGAGTTTCTATATCCCATGCCTAAAAAATTGACGTGTGTTTTGATGTCATCGTTGGTCATCGTTGTAAACATTAAACAGTTTAATGTTTACCATTACATTAAAGTTAAAAATAGATTAAAATTTTTAAAAAATTGTAATCAATGGTAAAAAAAGTTAGGTGACAAATATTTTAATATTGGTAAGTAAAAAAAAATGTTTGTAATAAAAGAACAAATCTAAAAAGTGGTTATGTTAAAAAAAATAAGAATTTTACATAAAGTTTCTTTTAATGCATTGATTTAATAAATAATGTAAATATGGAAACAAATTAAATAATAAGTTATTAAAAAAATATAAATGTAAAGTAGGAAATTTTTTTTTCAATTCATAACCTTTAAAAATAATACAATAAAAATTTTTATTAAATGAACTTTTATAATTTTTTCTGCATTGAATATTTTTATCTTTTTTTTTAAAAATAAGAATCAATTTTTCGTGTTTTACACTAATCAATAATGTTTCTCTTTTTCATTGAAAAATTTCTTTTGATAAACGGAAAATTAAATTAAATCTATTTTTTGATAAAAAAATAGAAATTGCTATTAGAATTAAATTAAATTAATTAAATTGCTCTATTAGAAATTGCTATTTTTAAATTATCTTTCACTATTTTTGAAAAAATTTCTTTAATAAAAATTCGACAATTTTTCCTCAAAAGTTGTAAAATTTAATCTGTAAATAATAATTTTTTAATAATAAATTGTAGAACGCTGGAATTTGTTTTTATTTTATTAAAATATTCTTTTTTTATTTTTATTTAAATATCAGAAAGTTTTTCAGCATCAGTAAAAAAGTTTCATGAAGCGGCCGAATTAATTGATCATAGGAAAATTGTATAAAGAAAACAATGTGGGGACAATTTTGATCATTGCATCAACAATTTTCCAAAAATGAAGCACTACGTATCCGTGGCACGCGAGGTTGTCAAATGCAAAAAATGCGTTGTCCTTGGTTTTCAATCCTGGGCGAAGCACGTACCCTAGAACAATTGGAACGAAATGATGGCGAATTGTCTCTTCTGCAAAGTAAGCTTATCATAATTTTTTCTCAAGTGTTTAAATTTTTAATTTTTCTTATCGGATCTTACCTTCATCCTGTCAGATTTTCAAATTTCATAAGCATTTCTTCTAATTGATTGCATTTTTTTAAACATAGGAGAATGGCAGTCATTGATGGAGAAACATTTCCCCGCACCAAATCGGAACCGAATGTGTCATATAACTGGTGATTTGCCACCAGACTCAGAGCGTAGCGGAAATTGAGTGGATCTGGCGGTGGTTCGAGCCCTTCATTGGAGAACGGAATTTCAGAGAAGAATCGAAATGGAATCGGAATTTAAATTAAAATGCAGCAAAAGTGAAAAGAACAATAAATCCGCCATTAGTGACTCTGACGTAGGTAAAAAGTAAAACAAAATTTTAATTTAATACTATTTTTTAATTCATTTGCTTTAATGCTTTTCCTAATATCTGATCTTCCCGGTTAACAACGTTTCGCTTCGATTGTCGCCAAGCGTCTCGAGAAGAAAATATTTTCATTTTCTGTGATTTTCTTAAAGGTATGAACAGCCATTGGTTCCACAACCGCAAGATTATTGAGAAGATTTCTTCATGGATGATGCTGACGCTCTTGTAGGAGTGGGATTAATTTGCAATAGGAATAGTACGACCGGTGTTGTCGCCCGATAACGATTTTACTAGAGCTGTGCAAAATACGATTTTATACCCTTTACAAGTTTTAATAACACAGGCACACAAAAAAAAAAGTTGTCTGTTCATTGAACAAGACCTACATGTCTTATAGTATTTTGGCCCCCTGAATACGAATATGAAGTCAGAATTGCTCCATCACCCCCTGTTTTTTTTAAATCGAAAAAACTACCCTTAAATCTAAAATTCAAGAACTAAATGTAAAAAAATGAAATAACCGCGGTTTTCTTCGGAGTAGTAGAATATATTTATGCGTTTTCTTCTTTCAACAACTTAGAAATAATGTCAAAATTTCTCCATCACCCCCTGTTTTTTTAAATTGAAGAAACTACCTTTAAATCTAAAATTCAAGAACTAAAGTAAAAAAAATGAAATAACCGGTTTTCTTCGGAGTAGAAGAATATATTTATGCGTTTTCTTCTTTCAACAACTCAGAAATAATGTCAAAATTGCTCCATCACCCCCTGTTTTTTTTTAATCGAAAAAACTACCCTTAAATCTAAAATTCAAGAACTAAATTTTTAAAAAATGAAATAACTGGTTTTCTTCGGAGTAGAAGAATATATTTATGCGTTTTCTTCTTTCAACAACTTAGAAATAATGTCAAAATTGCTTTACCACCCCTGTTTTTTTTAATCGGAGAAACTGCCCTTAAATCTAAAATTCAAAAACTAAAGTATTTTATTTTTTATTTCATTTATTTCATTTTTTTTTACTTTAGTTTTTAAATTTTAGATTTAAGGGCAGTTTCTCCGATTAAAAAAAACAGGGGTGGTGGAGCAATTTTGACATTATTTCTAAGTTGTTGAAAGAAGAAAACGCATAAATATATTCTTCTACTCTGAAGAAAACTGCGGTTATTTCATTTTTTTAATTTAGTTCTTGAATTCTAGATTTAAGGGTATAGTAGTTTTTTCGATTTACAAAAAACAGGGGGTGATGGAGCAATTTTGACATTATTTCTAAGTTGTTGAATGAAGAAAACGCATAAATATATTCTTCTACTCTGAAAAAAACTGCGGTTATTTCATTTTTTTAATTTAGTTTTTGAATTCTAGATTTAAGGGTAGTTTTTTCGATTTAAAAAAAACAGGGGTGATGAAGCAATTTTGACATTATTTCTAAGTTGTTGAAAGAAGAAAACGCATAAATATATTCTTCTACTCCGAAGAAAACCGGTTATTTCATTTTTTTTTACTTTAGTTTTTGAATTTTAGATTTAAGGGCAGTTTCTCCGATTAAAAAAACAGGGGTGGTGGAGCAATTTTACATCATTTCTAAGTTGTTGAAAGAAGAAAACGCATAAATATATTCTTCTACTCCGAAGAAAACCGGTTATTTAATTTTTTTTAAAATTTAGTTCTTGAATTTTAGATTTAAAGGGTTGTTTTTTTGATTAAAAAAAACAGGGGGTGATAGAGCAATTTTGACATTATTTCTGAGTTGTTGGAAGAAGAAAACGCATAAATATATTCTTCTACTTCGAAGAAAACCGCGGTTATTTCATTTTTTTAAATTTAGTTCTTGAATTTTAAATTTAAGGGTAGTTTTTTTGATTTAAAAAAACAGGGGGTGATGGAGCAATTTTGACATTATTTCTAAGTTGTTGAATGAAGAAAACGCATAAATATATTCTTCTACTCTGAAAAAAACTGCGGTTATTTCATTTTTTTAATTTAGTTTTTGAATTCTAGATTTAAGGGTAGTTTTTTCGATTTAAAAAAAACAGGGGGTGATGGAGCAATTTTGACATTATTTCTAAGTTGTTGAAAGAAGAAAACGCATAAATATATTCTTCTACTCCGAAGAAAACCGGTTATTTCATTTTTTTTTACTTTAGTTTTTGAATTTTAGATTTAAGGGCAGTTTCTCCGATTAAAAAAAACAGGGGTGGTGGAGCAATTTTACATCATTTCTAAGTTGTTGAAAGAAGAAAACGCATAAATATATTCTTCTACTCCGAAGAAAACCGGTTATTTAATTTTTTTTTAAATTTAGATCTTGAATTTTAGATTTAAGGGTTGTTTTTTCGATTAAAAAAACAGGGGGTGATAGAGCAATTTTGACATTATTTCTGAGTTGTTGGAAGAAGAAAACGCATAAATATATTCTTTTACTTCGAAGAAAACCGCGGTTATTTCATTTTTTTAAATTTAGTTCTTGAATTTTAGATTTAAGGGTAGTTTTCTCGATTTTAAAAAAAAACAGGGGGTGATGGAGCAATTCTGACTTTATATTGGTATTCAGGGGGCCAAAATACTATAAGACATGTAGGTCTTGTTCAATGAACAGACAACTTTTTTTTTGTGTGCCTGTGTAATAGATATAAATTATATGAATATTTAAATATGTGCAAAATCCTACATTTTTTAAGCTTTGAAAAATTGTGAAATTTTTTTAATAATAGAATTTTTAAATTCAATTTAATTATCTTAAAATAAAAAAATTATATATGTATACAAAATGAAGTGTATAGGAACTTAATCAAAGTATCTTAGATAAACGAATTTACTGGATAAACGAATTTACTTCTTATTAAATATTCTATAACTAAATTTTCAAAATCACAGTTTTTAACCTAGAAAGTTAAAAATTCGTATACATATATTTATTTATACTCGTAGATCTCAGGAAAAATATGCCAAAAATTTTTGTAGTTTAAGTTTATATTGATTTCAATGAAAAATTCAACACTTTTTGCGATTTTGTAAAAAAAGTGTGTACACCCCTTCGCACTCATAATTCTTGGCCTAGTGGACTGCAGTTATGCATTTTCATAAAGAACTCAACATTTCTAACCAACTCAGTGAGATTTTAATACTACATTTGGTTTCTAAAAAAAATTGAGTGTGTTAAATTAACACTACATTCGGTGTTTAAAAAAAATGTCATCGGTAAATTTCATATTTAAAATCGACTATTTTTTCATTACTTAAACGAGAGGACTGTTTTCTTGAGAAGTAAAACACTTGGAACGAAAACCAAGAAGTTTAAAAATCTTTATATTATAACCTTTAGAAGTACGTATGGATTTTTTAACTTTTGTAAAAGGTCTTATACTTTTCAAGAAAACAGTCTTTCCGTTTGGTAATACAACAATTGTCGATTTGAATATGGCATCGGTCACCACCATTTTGTAGTGAAATTTAAATTTAAAAAAAAATTTGCACTTTAATGTGTATTTAATAAACCCTCTAAAAAGAAATCCTATTACTTCTTTCATAATTCCAAAAACACTATCTGAAAACTACTGTCAGCAACTGCCCCCTCGTGGCATTATCTAGCATTAGGAATTGTTTTTTTATTTAAAAACATTTTTTCTGTTTAAAATCATTTAGCGAAGAAATTAATCAATTTTAATACTAATTTAATTTCAGTCTTCAAGTAGATGAAAAAAATGATCCTCAAATCAATCCTCTGATTGATTTCAGGATCATTTTTTTAGCCTGTCAAAACAAACCGTAAATAATAAATGGGAAAAACGGCCAATATCTTCTGAAATCGTACACTGGTAATACTTTAAGACTTGTGATTTGAAAGTCTGTGTTCAACTCTCGGTCGATCAAAATTTTTTTTTATTCTTTTACAAAATACTAAATTAAATTGTTGGTTATAGTAATAATTATTCATTTAATAATTACAAATTATTTAAATAAGTATCACTAATTTTTTTAATTAATTTATCAATTAATAATTATTTAAAAATTCTTTAAATTATTTAAATTGATTTAATTGATTTAAAGAAGGTACACCAGTTGTAAATTTCGAAAAATCCATTTTTTTTTGTTTTTTGCATTTTCTTAAAGTATACGTATTTAAGAATGTTTTTTTCTGTAATTATATGACTCTTGGAGACTTTAAAAAAAATTTCTTTAGAACAAAAAAAAGTAAATGCAAACTTTAAATGCAAAAGTTTGATTATTATCAAGTGACGATTTATAAAAAAAATTTCTTTTCAATTTTCTATAGAATTTTGGAAAAAGTTTCATTTAAGTCAAAGAAATTGTTAAATCTTATGCTCGGATTGTTAAAAACTGTTTTTTTGGAGTGTAATCTAAAGGGAAATTGGCTTTAAACTGCAAAAGATTAATTATTTTCACATAAAGTTTATTAAAATAAATTTTTTTTTAAATTTTCTATGGAATTTTAAAAAAAAGTTCCATTTAAGTCAAAGAAATTGTAAAATTTTATGCTACGATTGGTGAAAACTGTTTTTTTGGAGTGTAATCTTAAGGGAAATTAGCTTCAAACTGCAAAAGATTAATTATTTGTAAGTGACGATTTACAAAATAATTTTTCTTTTTACTTTTCTATGAAATTTTTGAAAAAGTTTCATTTAAGTCAAAGAAATTGTTAAAATTTTATACTCAGATCGTTATAAACTGTTTTTTTGGAGTGTAATCTAAAGGGAAATCGGCTTTAAACTGCAAAAGATTAATTATTCTAAAGTGACGATTCATAATATAATTTTTCTTTTTAATTTTCTATAAAATTTTAGAAAAAGTTTCATTTAAGTCAAAGAAATTGTTAAATTTTATACTCAGATTGTCATAAACTGTTTTTTTGGAGTGTAATCTAAAGGAAAATTGGCTTCAAACTGCAAAAGATTAATTATTCTAAAGTGACGATTCATAAAATAATTTTTCTTTTTAATTCTCTATAAAATTTTAGAAAAAGTTTCATTTAAGTCAAAGAAATTGTTAAATTTTCTGCTGCGATTGTTGAAGCCTGTTCTTTTGGAGTGTAATCTAAAGGGAAATTGGCTTTAAACTCCAAAAGATTAATTATTTTCACGTAAAGTTTATTAAAATAAATTTTTTTTTAAATTTTCTATGGAATTTAAAAAAAAAGTTCCATTTAAGTCAAAGAAATTGTTAAATTTTATGCTGCGATTGGTGAAAACTGTTTTGGAGTGTAATCTAAAAGGAAAATGGCTTTAAACTCTAAAACATCAATTATTTTCACGTAAAGATTATTAAAATAAATTTTCTTTTTAATTTTCTATGAAATTTTAGAAAAAGTTTCATTAAAGTCAAAGAAATTGTTAAATTTTATGCTGCGATTGGACAAGACTGTTTTTTTGGAGTGTAATCTAAAGGGAAATTGGCTTCAAACTGCAAAACAATAATTATTCTTAAGTGACGATTCATAAAATAATTTTTCTTTTTAATTTTCTATGAAATTTTGGAAAAAGTTCCATTTAAGTCAAAGAAATTGTAAAATTAATTGTTAAATTTGTATGCTTAGATTGGTGAAAACTGTTTTTTTGGAGTGTAATCTAAAGGGAAATTGGCTTTAAACTGCAAAAGATTAATTATTTTCATGTAAAGTTTATTAAAATAAATTTTCTTTTTAATTTTCTATGGAATTTTAAAAAAAGTTTTATTTAAGTCAAAGAAATTGTTAAATTTGTATGCTTAGATTGGTGAAAACTGTTTTTTCGGAGTGCAATCTAAAGGGAAATTGGCTTTAAACTCCAAAAGATTATTTATTTTAACGTAAAGTTTATTAATATACATTTTCTTTTTAATTTTCTATGGGATTTTGGAAAAAGTTTCATTTAAGTCAAAGAAATTGTCAAATTTTATGATTAGATTTGTGAAAACTGTTCTTTTGGAATGTAATTTAGAAGGAAATTTGTTTTAAACTCCAAAAGATGAATTATTTTTACGTAAAGTTTATTAAAATAATTTTTTTTAATTTTCTATGAAATTTTGGAAATAGTTTCATTTAAGTCAAAGAAATTGTTAAATTTTATGCTGCGATTGGTAAAGATTGATTTTCGGAGTGTAATCTAAAGGAAAATCGGCTTTAAACTCCAAAATATTAATGATTTTTACGTAAAGTTTATTAAAATAAATTTTTTTTAAAATCTTTTATGGAATTTTGGAAAAAGTTTCATTTAATTTAAAGAAATTTTTAAATGTTTTGCTCGGATTGGTGAAAACTTTTTTTGTAATGTAAACTAAAAGGAATTCGGCTTTTTTGGAGTGTAATCTATAAGGAAATTGGCTTTAAAGAGCAAAAAATTTGATTATTCACAAGTAAAGTTTCATAAAATAAATATTCCTTTTTATTTTAATGTAAGTTTAGTAAAAGTTCCATTTAAGTCAAAGGTACTTTTAATTTTTATGCTCGTAATATATATATATATATATATATATATTTATTTATTTAAAATGTTTAAAAATTTTATTAGTATCTTTTTAGCTGTCATCTACATCTAAGAAAATTTAAATTATATTTCTTTTGTATGTTTTAACTTTAAAAAATAAATTTTTGTATTTTTTAAAATAAATTTTTTTTAAATTAAATTTTTAATTGATTCTTCTTGAAGTTGTAATTTTAGTAATTATTATATTGAGGAAGCTACACGAACATGGAATGTACAACTTGCATACTTTTTTATAATTTTTATTCTTTATTCTTCACAAAATTTAAATGTTAATAATTTAGATATTATGTAAAGTATAACTTGAATCTTATGATTATCATTTGTTACAATTATATTTTGCAAATTGTCATTTTAATTTATTATTGGTTATTAACACTAACGAAAATATGAGTCTGTTTCTGGAGGTAAATAATAAATTATATAATAATTTATTAATATTTATTATAAATGAAGGAGAAGAAAAAAATTATATAAATAATAAAGGTTATTTAACATCTAAAGTTTTGAAAAAAATGGTTACTTCAATTTATGGACACTAGAACAAAAAGGGCGCGCGTTGCGCGCCCACTCCTGGTCCTTTAACACACAAAATAAAACCTTAATGTAACCTTAAATTAAATCTTAATTTAATAAAAACATATGTTTATATTTTAAAAATTATTTTTCTGTTAATAAGATTGTTTAAAATTTTTTTATTTTTTTAAATCTAAGTTTGACGAATTGAAATTTCTATAAAAAATTACACGTTAATGCCTATAAAAAATTCTCATCCTGGAGAAAATCACCTTTAAAATAAGCCTAAAATCATTAAAAAGCATTCAGTATTTTAGAAGTCATTAAAATTTCTGTAAAACATTAAAAATTATCAGTTTTTAAAAATGTCTAAATAAAATATTGATCAAATTACTTGAAAAATTATGTACAAACTCCAAGGATTAATTTTAAAAAAAATCTGTAACCTTCTATGTTATAAAAATTGTGTAGATTTTTCTGCCAAAATACAGGCGAAATTTTTTTAAAATTAATACTTGGAGTTTTGCACATCAATGCAGGGTAATTTAATTTTCCCAAAATATTGAGAACATTCTTGAATTAGCAATTGTTTTAAAGAATTTTTAATAACAATTTTAAAATTTCATTTTTTAACAATCCCTTTATTTTATCATTAAAGTATAGACTTTAAGCTTTAATTAAAAAAAATTACTTAATTATTACTTCCTCATAGAGGAAGTATTGTAATACCAAAATTTTTCGAGTTCGATTTTTTGATATATCTTTATGTTATTTAACCTCAGGAGTTGCGGACATAAAGTGAGAGTACTTTGTGATAGATTAATAAAGTTTAACTAAATTTTTTTTGGATTTTTAATTTTCCAAAAACACGTTTTTTGCCCATAACTTTAAAAAAATGTTAGGACACCTATAAATGTTTTTCCATAAATTTGTAGTTTTTTTAAATGCATCTTTTGAGTCCTAATTAAACATTTTTCGTTTATATTAACTGGAGATATTAAACTTTTAAAAATCATAAATTTTGAAAAAAAATATTTTTTTGAAAATTTTGTTAAAAAATGTAGAAGTAATCTTAAAATTATCGTTACCAACTTGTAGAGCATTATAAAACGATTCGATTGACCAATTTTTGAACCTAATTCGATAATAAATTTCGAAATTATTAGTATTTTAAAAACCAAAAATTGTGGAAAATGACATTTTCTCAAATTTTTTGTTTGAAAATTTTTGTTTAACTATTAAACTATAATAACTATATTGTAAAGTATTTAAAAATACATTGATTGACTCAAGATTCAATCACTTTTACCATATTTATAAAAAGTTATTCATATATTTTCTTATTATTATTATCTCTATGAGGAAGCAAAGTGTTTATGAAATGAGCGCACCAAAATTATAAAAAATATACAACTTGGCAGCGGTTTCTTTATTTGTTTAAAAGCAATAATAACATGAAAATAAAATGATCTAAAACTTTAACACCAAATTACTTTAATAATAAAATTTTTTTTTGAAAAAGTTTCCCTTAAATTAGGAAAAAATTTTTTTTTCCTTATTGGGTCAAAACCCATTATATTAACCCTTAAACCGCACTCTGGGTGTGCGACACCCATATTCTAGCTTTTTACTCTAATATTTCGTTTAAAGTCGTAAAAATTGATCATATGTCGCTATTGAATGACACATTTTGTACTTAACTTTATGTTTCGTGAGAGACATTAGTCTTCCAAGTGTCTTTGTGTATTTGATAACTTTATAAAATTAACAGCGAAAAATTTCTGGGTGGCTGATACCCAGTTTTTGGTTTAAGGTGATTTCAATAGTTTTAAAAAACATTTTTTTAATTATTAAGATTAAATAAATCATTATGAAACTTATTTTCCTTCAAAATAGATGTACTGAGCTACATAAGATAATTTTTCTGAACCATAATATCCTTTTCCAGCTTGGAGAACACACTTTAAAGCCCCGGGTGTCGCACAACCAGTGTGCGGTTTAAGGATGGATTCGGAAGTGTGCGGTTTAAGGTTTAAAACATCAAAGATGTTTTTGTTGGGATTAAATTATTCTCTAATTAATGATTTATTACCATTTATTAAATCAATTTTAATTAATTGTACACTATCTGCTAAAATTATGTAAATGCTACATATTAGTGCTATAAATAATTTTTTCATTTTGCAAAATGTATTAATTAATATTTTTCCCGTCTAATGCGGGAATGCTAATAGTATTTAACATTAAAATCTACAAGTAAATATGTAAATAAAAAAGCCAAACATGACAGAATTTTATGTATTATCCTAACTTAAATGCTTGGCCATTTCTGGTTAAAAAAGTATCAAGCTAAAACAAAATTGTCTTTTTCAAAACATTTACAATATAAATTTTTTTTAAATTTTTCATTTTTACTCATAGTAATCATAATAATACAACACTATCCTACATAATTTTTTTACACAAAAAACATTTTTATAAAAAAGTTTAAAAATTAAAAAATTATATTATTTATATTCATTTATTTTTGAATTTAAATTTATAAGAAAATACAAAATTTTTATAAAATAAAAAAAAAATTTAATATTAGTCAGTTAAGGGGGGAAACCACATTAGAACGCTGTTTTTTTTGCCGTTTTTCGCGAATTTTTTTTTAAAGTAATATTTTTTTGAATGAAATAAAACATTTCCACTATGTTGTTCATTTATATTGTAACGTTAATTTTAAATAATCACGTTATAAAAACCGAATTTAGTTTTCGCCGAAACTTATTCAGTTAATTCTTGATTAATTATTATAAATTAAATGCGGTAGCCAGAATCGAACTCAACATTTTACTTTATTATTATCTTGTTGAATTGTATAGAATCAATATAATACAAAAATGTTGAGTTGTATAAAAATCATATTGTTTATCTCAAGAGAATTCCACACGTTTTGGTTGATTAGAAAACACAATGTTATTTATTGTTATTTAATTATCAACCGACCGAAAATGTGTCAACAATTAATATTAATCGGCACAAATCTACTGTCAACTGGCAACCACCTGTCATAGATGTTGGGTCTGTTATCATGCTGCTGGGGCGAACCCAAGGTGCGCATGACATATATACGGGACCGAAGCAGGATGTCAATTAACCTGATTTCGACAGTTCGTGCCTGGCTGCCGATTAAATTATACGGTTTCACCGCGGTTGACCATTTTCACTGCCCAAATATTAAAAGATGGATTTCCGTGCTCGGTTGGACCGAATTAAAGGTTAGTGTCCAGTGTCCATCTTCCTCGTTATCTTGGGAATATCACCGGTGCACGGTGTGACCGAGAAATAATATCGAGAAGGAAGACCTCATGGCAAGCCGATAGGACGCCGCCATTTTCGGTCGACCGTCGCAATCACCGGCGTGTGGAAGTTCTCAGTTCTCTTCACAAAGTTGAAAGTTTAAAATAAAAAGAAGAGTGATTTAAAAGAAAATAATCTGCTTGTGTGTTCTTATAATTTTCTTTATTCATTTGTTTTATTTGTGTGTTAAATTCAACTTGTCTCTCTCCTCTGTGTGCGGTACTCGCGCCCTATTATTTCAATATAAAACGTAACTTCGTAAATAAAATATTGAGTTCGGTAAGAGCTAGTCCGGGAAAGTTTTTTGTTTTGTTACAGCATCGTGATCCGGGTAGTTTACCTACCTGGCGCCGGGGAAGTTCCCTAAAACAGGTCATCGATGGTGTATTATAAGTTCGAAGTGTGGAATTTATAATTCGGCAATTTGGAATCAGTAAATTGCTATTTTTGTAACGATTCGCGGGTAAGATCCACAAGTAAACGTAAAGATCGTTACAATATTTAACTGTAACTCATATTTTTTATAAGCGTTTATATAAAAAATCTTCCAAATTGGGAGCTATTGAATATAGAGCTGCTCCGCCGGAGTTCATGACTGCCGTGCAGTCCTGAGCCCACAAATTTTGTTTGAAAGCAAAAAATCAAGTTTATTCATATTCTATAAATATTTTATTATTAAGTGAGCTAACTTTTAAGTAAAAATATTAAAAATTGAAAAATTGACACTACTTTAAAAAAAATTAGATTTTTTGCCTACTTTTTTGCAACTTTTTTATTTTAAAAAAGGTACTAAAAATTTTTTTCTTTTCAAGTTTAGTTCACTTAATAATAAATTTAATAACAAACAATTTTCAATTTTTCATTTTAAAATCGGTCAATAACTTTTTGAGCTACACTGCACGGCAATTTTAAAAATCCTGTTTTGAGAAAAACGCTTTTAAAAAAGTAGTATCAAAAATTGATATTTATACAAAAAAATTTTTACACTTTAATCGGCCATTACAACACTATAAATGAGGCATTTTACGTAAAATGTCCTAAGTTGAAATTTTAACTTCTTAAAAAAAATTGAAACTCAATGAATTTGTTGTTCTATCAAGTAGAAATGTGACCCAAAAAATATTTTTGATTTTTTCGAAAAATTGGAGGGGGCAGGGGGGGGTCTATTTGACGAATTTTGCCAATACCGGCTACTTTGTGAATTTTTTCTGAACATACTTGTAATGAAAAAAATTTTTTAGAATATGTTTCTGAAAGGTTTTTTCGTCCTTTTTTCAATGGTGTATTTTATTTTTTAATATTTTTAAAATTTACCCTAATTTTTGATAATTAATCATTAATTTTCAATTTTCTAAAAATCGGTCCGTTTTTTTAAAATAAATTATTGCAAACGAAAGCTAAGGTTTTTTTTCTATCGGCATGTAAATTTTCAGAATGCCCTTTTTTTGTTTTTGAGTTATTAAATTTCAAAGAATAAATTGCGTCCTGGGCGCCTCGTCTCACGCCGGTTACCACGCGGCTCAGTGCAACCGCGACGCAGCGCGCCGCAATTTATTCTTTGAAATTTAATAACTCAAAAACAAAAAAAAGGCATTTTGAAAATTTACACGCCGATAGGAAAAAACCTCAGCATTCGTTTGCAATAATTTATTTAAAAAAACGGACCGATTTTTAGGAAATTGAAAATTAATTATTAATTATTAAAAATTAGGATAAATTTTTAAAATATTAAAAAATAAAATACACTATTGGAAAGAGGACGAAAAAACATTTTAGAAACATATTCTAAAAAATTTTTCCCATTACAAGTATGTTCATAAAAAATTCACAAAGTAGCCGGTGTTGGCAAAGTTGGTCAAATTGACCCTCCTCTACCCTCTCCAATTTTGCGAAAAAATCAAAAATATTTCTTGGGTCACATTTCTACTTGATAGAACAACAAATTCCTTGAGTTTCAAATTTTTTCAAGAAGTTGAAATTTCAACTTAAAATGCCTCATATATCCTTTCATGTGCTTCATAAGTAGCATGTAAGTCTAATAATTCCTCTTTTCGTGACTTTCTGCTCTCCTTAGTCTAAAAAGTGCTACGCTTATTCTACTAATCTACGGTAACCTAGAGCGCGCTCCGTTCATCGCTAGTACAGCGAGGACTTCGAATTTTGCTCTAAAAACTTTGTTAGCCTATTTTTGAATACCTTAACGAACAATTTATGCAAAAAAGAAAAAATCGATTTATTCAGACGTCTAATGTGGTTTCCCTCCTTAAGTAATTTTTAGTTTTATTTAAGTATTTTAACATTAAATACTATTATAAAAATACTTTGAAATTAACAGTACAGAAGGTCACTCTAAGCTTTAAATTTTTACCAATTTTTAAGAATTTAAAGTTAAAAATCACTAATCAAAATTATTTTCAAAATAAGTCAAAAACATGATTCTGAAACTGGCACCTTATTATTATGGCACCTGTTTATTACCTTCAAGACTAATTTTGAACTGAAATAAAAAATATTCTTTTTTCGTTTAAGACAACATAAACTTTTTTATAATAAAAAACTTGGTACTTGTTTAAGATTTATTAAAAAAATATTAAACCATGTAAAGTATTTCTGAAATTATATTAATTTTTTAATAAAACAAGGCAAACTCAAGGACGAGATCAAGCATTTTTAAAATGATTCTAGAAAGTTATTTAAATTTCTTTACAAGTTTAATTGTTGAAAAAGTAGATAATGTTAGTGACTTAGACGGGAAAGTTGTTAATTTATTACTTGCATTTCTTAATTACAGAAAAGAAAAATCATTTTATATCATTAAAAAGTAGTATTTTACACAATTTTTAAAAACTTACCTCCTTATCCTTATTTTTAATCACAAAAATTTTTTTCGTCTTATTTTTTTTTAATTTTGAAAAGAGAAAAAAAAGTGTTCTTCACATTGCACTTTTATTTTTCTGTATTATATACTGCAAAAATCTGTTAATAAACTGTAACTACACTGTAAAAAAGAGAGTTAAATTTTAACTCCCCAGGGGATTCTATAAAAGTCGCACCCATTGGGGAGTTAAATAAAGAGAGTTAAAACTTCACAACCAAATGCTAACTCCCTAATGAAAAAATAACTCGCGCGGGTGTTGAATGAAGGGAGTTAGAAATTAACTCTCTTTTGGAGTTGATTTTTAACTTGAAAAATTTCACTCCAAACTCCCAAGTCCGTTAACTTCCTAAATTTTTCACAGTGTATATATACTCAAGTATAAAATAGACTACCAATTCAACTCCCTCTCTCTCTCTCTGCTCACAGGTCACTCAATAGACTGCCTACTGGTTGAAAGAAACCCTTCTAACAATAGGCCAGGTACTCGAGCAGTCCTTTCGTTTCTCTTTAAATTATATATATATATATATATATATATATATATGACATTCCACGTCAACACAGACAGAGCTCTAAACAAAAATTGCTTTGATGGATTTAAACGTTCTAGGGCTTAAAAAATTTCAATGAATTTTCAATTCATGTACTTTAAGATGCCGATGGACGTTTTTTGAAAAATTCAATTTCCGATGCCAATAGAACTGTCAAAAGTCAAAAGGTCCAAAAATCTCAAAATACTTTTATGAATTAAAAGCAAAAACGAGGTAAATAATTATGTAACTCATTCTTTATAAGTTTTTAGGGTTCCCGAATATAAATCTAAAGTTTTTTTTAAATCCAAAATGGCGAATTCAATATGGCGGACAAAATTCAAATTTGATCAGATTCGATTAAAACTTGTTACTCGGGGGTTTCTATGATCGCTGATTACGAATCTGAAGTCACTTTTTAAAAATTCAAAATGGCGGATCCAATATGGCAGAAAAAATCTTCAAATTTGATCCGATTTTCTTAGAACGTGTTACTCGGGGGCTTTTGGGGTCGCAGATTATGAATATGAAGTTACTTTGTAGAAATTCAAAATGGCGGATCAAATTTTTTAATTTGATCAGATGGTTTTTAGCGTATCTGATTATGAATTTGAAGTCTCAAACACAAAGTAACTTCATATTCATAATCTGCGACCCCAAAAGCCCCCGAGTAACACGTTTTAAGGGAATCGGATCAAATTTGAAAATTTTTTCCGCCATATTGGATCCGCCATTTTGAATTTTTTAAAAGTGACTTTAGATTCGTAATCAGCGACCCCAAAAACCCCCGAGTAACAAGTTTTAATCAAATCTGATCAAATTTGAATTTTGTCCGCCATATTGAATTCGTTATTTTGGATTTTTTAAAAAAAACTTTAGATTTATATTCGGAAACCTTAAAAACTGATAAAGAATGAGTTACAGAATAATTTACCTCGTTTTTTGCTTTTAATTAATAAAAGTATTTTGAGATTTTTGGACCTTTTGACTTTTGAGAGTTCTATTGGCATCGGAAATTGAATTTTGCAAAAAACGCCCATCGGCATCTTAAAGTACATGAACGTAAAAATCTTTTAAGCCCTAGAACGTTTAAATCCATCAAAGCAATTTTTGTTTAGAGCTCTGTCCGTGTTGACGTAAAATGGCCCATATATATATATATATATATATTAGGGTGTCCGTTATTTACCAAGTTGTTAATATTTCTTGCAACGCCCCCTTAATTATTAGTTTACCATCTAAAACAAAATGTCAGACCAAAATAAACCCTTAATATTCATAATAAACCTTGCCCCAAAGACGATACATTTCCCATTTAAAATACATGGGATTTTGCTACTTTTTACAAATTAATTTTTTTTTCGTTAAATATTTCATTTTACATTAATGAAAAATATATATTCTTATAGGAAATTTAACGCTCTAAAAAAAGTTTTCATATGATTTTTTGATAAATTATCTCCTTTAAGAGTTATTTAAAGTTAAAGTTCAACACTGTGTAAATTTTTAGATTTTAGTACTTTTACGGCAAAATTATTATGAAAGGATCCATATCAAATCATGCAGGCATTCCGACGATATAAATTGCGAATTATTTTCGCAATGACATATGTTATCCTACTCAAAAAATAATAAAATGCGTATTTTTTTTAATTTTGAATAGGATTCTGTTTGCACTTTTTACGAATATTTTAAGATTTTATCAAAAAAATTACTTTTTTGTATTTTCTTCTATAAAATTGCACAATTTTCATATTTTTTTACACTCTCGGGGCTCATTTTTACCTTTTATATACTCTTTTATGTAAAATTACGCAAAATAAAAAAATAATAAAAAACAAATGATACAATTTCAATTAAAAAAAAAAACTTTCTAAAAAAGGACATCTTTTTTATCTCTTTATTTTCAGGATTTATTAATACTCATGTATAGTATTTAACATAAAAATACCATTCTACTTATTTTTTTATATTGGAATATATAAATACAATTTTTATGTTACTTTTTTAAGTTCTTTAAAAAAATATCCTTTTTTAATAACATTACAATTTTTTTGTTTCTTAGGAATTATTTTATTATATATTTACATTTATTTCAGAGGCAATATCTATAAAAGAGAAAAAAATTTCAATTTATAGTTGAAATTTTTCTTTTAATCAATCGACTCAATCAGGTAATAATATTCTCGCATAATAAATTATGTTGAATTTTATTGACAAAAAATTTTAACCTTTGTTTAAAAAATTTGAACGTCTTAAATAAACTAACCGGGATAAATAACATTTTCGAACATCATTATTATCATATAGATAATTAACATAATTTTCGGACATAATGTTAATTATCAATATTCTTTACTATTGACAAGATTTTTCAAACTGATGTTAAAATTTAAAAAAATAAGCGACGGTACGATAATAGAAACCTGAAAAGTTGCGAAATTTTTGAATTTTTAGTAAAAAATTGAAAATAATTTTTTCTCTTAATAGATAAACAAAAAAATACAAAATGGTATTTTTATGTTAAATACTACACATGAGTACCAATAAATCCTAAAAATAAAGAGAGAAAAAAGATGTCCTTTTTTAGAAATTTTTTTTTTAAAATTGAATTTGTATCACTTGTTTTTTATTATTTTTTATTTTGCCTAATTTTACATAAAATAGTATATAAAAGGAAAAAATGAGCCCCAAGAGCAACAAAAAATATAAAAATTACGCAATTTTATAGAAAAAAATACAAAAAAGTAATTTTTTGCTAAAATCTTAAAATATTAGTAAAAAGTGCAAACAGAAGCCTATTCAAAATTAAAAAAAATACGCATTTTATTATTTTTTGAGTAGGATAACATATGTCATTGCGAAAATAATTCGCAATTTATATCGTCGGAATGCCTGCATGATTTGATATGGATCCTTTCATAATAATTTTGCCGTAAAAGTACTAAAATCTAAAAATTTACACAGTGTTGAACTTTAACTTTAAATAACTCTTAAAGGAGATAATTTATCAAAAAATCATATGAAAACTTTTTTTAGAGCGTTAAATTTCCTATAAGAATATATATTTTTCATTAATGTAAAATGAAATATTTAACGAAAAAAAAATTAATTTGTAAAAAGTAGCAAAATCCCATGTATTTTAAATGGGAAATGTATCGTCTTTGGGGCAAGGTTTATTATGAATATTAACGGTTTATTTTGGTTTGACATTTTGTTTTAGATGGTGAACTACTAATTTAGGGGGCGTCGCAAGAAATATTAACAACTTGGTAAATAACGGACACCCTAATATATATATATATATATATATATATATATATATATATATATATATATATATATATCTTTCAAATATCTTTCTGTCTTCTTCTTTCTAAATAAATAACATAAATCGGTCCCTGTTTATAACGCAGAAAATCTAACGCTATCGCTTTCTTCCTTTTTCCAAATAGAAATAACATAAATCGGTCTCTGTTTATAACGCAGAAAATCTAACGCTATTGCTTTCTTTTTCTTTCGAGGATAAGTAACATTCGATTGTCTCTCTTTACCTAATTTGCATATCTACTCGTTTCATATTAAGGATAAGGAGGAGATTTAAAATCAAGACACATTAAAACTTTTGAAAAGTTTTTAAGAGGAAATTTTTTTTTCAAATTCAATTAGATATTGAAAGTAAGAAATTATTAATATTGTTAAAGTTTTAAAAAACAATTAATAAAAAATTATGTTCTTAGGTACCTTTCTTAATTTCATTAATTAATATATTTATATTTTTTTATTTAGTTGAATGTTAATGGTTTACATCTTCACTTTAAACAATATAAATATGTACATGATTAATTTTTATAAAGTATTCTAATATTATTTATTTACTATTACTTTATTAATAATTATGTATTTTCACTTTGTTAATTTTTTGTTATTTATTTCACATTTTTTTATTTTTTTTATTATATTTTAAAATTGTATTAAATCATATTTAATATATTATATTAAATTTATTTGCATCTATATTTATAAATATTTTTATTTATTAATTTTTTTATTGTATTTGTTTATTAATTTATTTTATGCTTTCTCTGATTAATTTTATTTATTAATGCTTACATTTCTTTAAGATAAAATTTCTCAGCCAAATATTGAAATTGATGCTCCTCAGAAACGCGAAGACAAGATTTATTTATTAACATTATTAGGAGCAATTAAACGAAAATTAGACATTTTATTAAAGTTGGAAAATAATTTTGATCAATTCGCAAAAAAAAAGTTTTTGAGTGAAGAAGAATGTAGAACTCTTCTAAATTTAATGTTTCCTGGCAAAAATATCACAATGATTAAAATTCAAAAATTACAAAACACTTTTAATGGAAAATTACAGGATTTGAAGTTACTTTATGAAGGTTTTTCTAAGAAAAATTTAAAAAATTTAATTATTTAATTTCAAAAAATAAATATATTTTTAGTCTAATACATGATACATAATTGTTGGATACGTGTTTGTTTGGCACATTCATACAATAGACATGAATGAAGATGAGGAAGTTTTGTAATATTAATATGTTAACTAACATATTTTCTTTAATTAACTACCCACATAGCACAATAGTTTGTGATAAGGTTATGTTGTGTATTAATGATAAAGCTTGTAAGGTTACGCGGTATAACTGGTAGACCTAAAGTGAACTAAAAATTTTCGCCATGAGGTAAGATTACATGATTAGGTCATGGTAACCTGACACGTAAAGGTTAAAGAAAGCTTACAAGTAAAGGTTGAGGTAACCTTGTAAAGGATGAGATAAAGTTATCCTTAAGAGATAAGGTTGAAGTAAGGTTGTGGTAAGGTTACTAGATAAAGTAAATGATAATAAAATAATAATTAATATTCAATTTAAAAAAATAGTTTTTTTTGTCTTATACTGTTTTGGGAACTTAACATTTCGTAGAAAATTTTGAAAACAAATTTGGGGAGACTGGGATTTGAATCCGAAATCTCTGTTTATTAACCTAAAACCTAACTAACTTAGCTAAGTATCTCATACATGTAACTTTACCTCATGGCGGAAATTTTTAGTTCACCTTAGGTCTATCTACATCCAGATTTAGACTTAGAAATTTTTGCTAATACAATTAATGATATGGGAACAAAAAAACTGGGAAACCCAGGCAAGGCCTAGCTAACGCCCACTTATAATATTATATACCTTCGCTTGACTGGTAATATCAAAATTGTATTATTAAATATTAAAAAAAACTAAAATAAATTATCATTTTTAATGTAAATGATTTTTGTTAATATAATATATTTTAGTAATATTATACTGTAGTCTTTAATTGTTAAAATAAATATTTATTGTTAACTAACATTTTTTGACACAAACTACCTAGAAACATGCAGTATTTGTCTAATTTTGCAATTAACTAATACAAACTAATGCAATTCAGAAATTGTTTAAACAAATGTTTGTATAGTTATTCAATAATTTCTGACACAAAGCACTTAGAAACATGCAGCTTCTTTTTTAATTTGCAATTAACTAATGTAAAAAGTATAAATGAGAATATCATATGATTTAAACAATTCAGAAATAGTTTTCACAAATAATTTTTATTATCTATTAATTTATGACACAAACAAACTAGAAACCTGAACTTTTTTTAATTTTGCAATTATTACAACTGCTCTGATTAACTAATTGCAAAGTAAGAAAAAAACTGCATCTTTCCAGATGATATGTGTCAGAAGTTAGTAAATAGCAAAAATTATTAGTTTAAACATTTGATGAATTGTTAAAATCATAAAATATCTGCATGTTTTACTACATAGATTAGTGAATTACAAAATTAGAAAAAAACTGCAAGTTTCTAGGTGGTTTGTAACAAAAGTTAATAAATAACAACAATTATTTGTTTAAACAATTTCTGAATTGTTTAAATAATAAAATATATTTTTATTTCATAATTTTTAAATAATTTAATTGCAAAATTAAAAAGAAATTACATGTTTCTAGGTGCTTTGTGTTAAAAGTTAGTAAATAACAACAAATATTTGTTTAAACATTTTCTGAATGGTTGAAACCATAAATTATCTTTATTTTATGTAGTTTGCATTAGTTAATTGCAAAATTAGAAAGAAAACTGCATGTTTCTAGATAGTTTGTTTCAAGAGTTATTAATTAACAATTATTTGTTTAAATAATTCTATAAAAAATTGTCCAAACGTATAAAAAACCGTTATGCCTTGATCAGTTATTAATTAAATTTATAAAAGCAGGATAAATTTTTAGAATTTTGAAAAAACTAAGTGTCTCTGTTAGTGTACTACAATAAAAGTTAGTAGTTAACAATAATAAATTGATTAAACAAATAATGATTATTATTAATACAAATTAATTGTAAAATGAGTTATTATCATTAGTTATATTAAATTTTTACTCTTTTTTTATTATTGTGTTAATGTTTTTAAAAAACTGGGAATCCCTGGTGGGAGCTAGCTGGGCCCCATTTTTTACCTGGGCCAACATGGGCAGATTTCCACACGGGTAATAATTATATAACGATAATAATATTCTAGATTGATGTTGAGAGAATATTCTAAAACTTCAAAATTTAAGAAAATTTGCCATCTTTTCTTCTTTTTTTTACCAAACATAAGATTCAATCGTATTTTAATTGCTGACATTTTAATATCAATTTAAGATTCCTAAAACACCCTACTGAAATATTATGATTATTAAATGTAATATTGTTTTTATTTCTGTATCCTTCCCCATACTTTCTACAGCCATAATTACTAGGACTGCACACGAGACGAGAAAAGTCTCGATCTCGTCTTGAATTTCAATATCGAGACCGAGATTTATATTAGTCTTGTCTCGGATTTTCAATAAGAGGCTAATATATAATAAAAATTAAATTGGTATAGAATTTTCTGAATTTTACTAAATCAGAAAGGTATTACATAATGACTCCCCCCAAGAAAAAATTTCTGTCAAATTCTAGTATTCACAACAGGCGCAGTATTGCACCAGTACTGGCATGCCAGCAATTGGCTTACCAGTACTGATTCAGTATTGACTTCAATAAAATTTCTGTAATACGCCAGTACTGCATTTTAAAACTGTTATACCAGTACTATGCCAGTATTGCGAAGACAACACTAAAAATCTGTATTAATAAACGTTGTGTTTCGGTAATCTATTCGCAGTGTGAAGTTTGCTGTTACTTTACGTATAAATATAACTGAATTGTTTCAAAAAATTTATTAAAATTTAAACAAGTAATTGAATTTTTCCGAAAAATGTTATTAAAATTTAAAAAAAATTGAATTCATTTATAAAATTTTAAAAAATAATTAAATTTTTGCAAAGATTTTATTATTTAAGAAAGTAATTGAAATTCTGCAATAAGTTTTATTATTTATCTAAGTAATAATAATTCTTACAAAGAATATTTCTTAGTTAGTTAGTTAGTTTTTATTTACTCTTCCTGCGCACAGCAGGGTTCGAAGATCCTTTTACAAAATAAATTACAAAATCTTACAATTATTTACATATATCCTTAACTTAATTACAATTTTTCAACCAACACGCAACTTAACCTATTCTCATCACACTCATCCACTCAAAATCCACTCAAAATTCGCCAGTGCCAGGGCTTCCGTTTCCAGTTCCCTTTGTCCATACTGACTGATTCCCCATTAACGCCCCACCCCTTTAAATCCTTAACCTCCATCTTTATTCCTATCCTTCTTCATTCACCCGATCATCTATTCCAACCTCAAGCACTCGTCCATTACATTCTCTCACGCACCATTTTACCCCATCCACCCACACACATTCCCTACCCATTCTTACTTCTCTTCCATTCCTTCTTTCGATCCATGCCTTCTCTCCCAATAACCATCTTATTCTCCTTTCCCTCCATGTTCTATCCTCATCTATTCTCTCTACACATCCTTTCAACCTTCCTTTCATCCTCATAACCTCCTCTTTCTCCTCCTTACTTCCCAGTTTTACTAACCACATTCTCGGAATTCCATTTGCATCCATACTCATCGCTTTCATCTGCCTAATATTAATTTTCACCCCTATCCTTTCAGCCAGTCTCCCCACCTCTCTTCTTCCTTCACTTAAACCTGCATTCATACCCCTAATCATTATATTTCTTTTTCTCTTATCCTTTTCCATCCATTCCACTCTTCATTCCAACTCATTCACCTTTTGTTCATAATATACACTTTCACTCCCCTCACTACACATTTTAACCCCTTTTTAACATAACCTCCATTTTCTCATCCCCTTCCTTCTTTTCTAAAATAAATTTTTTCAAATCATCCACTCTTTCTCTCATACCTTCCAACTCACTCGCCAACCTTTTTCACTTTTCCTGCATCCTTTCCATTTCCTCACCTAATTTATGAATCTCTTTACCCCTCTCATCACCTAAATCACACACCGTTACAAAATTTTTCCACACTCTCTCATGACGCTCTTCCATTGCCTCATTCAACATTTCCACTAGCTCCATCAAGTCCATACAGTCTTCACACGTCATTACCTTTCCATTCTTCCCTATTCCTCTTTTAAGTATTCGCGCCTTTTTCTCACTTTCTCGCACACTACTTGAATCAAATTCAGCCATTCCAGAAATCTACCTTATCATTCAATATTTCCCACTGTCTCTCTCTCTCTCTCTCTCTCTCTCTCTCTCTCTCTCTCTCTCTCTCTCTCTCTCTTTTCTCTCACTTCAAGCAACCTAACCTTCACAACATTCACTTCTCTTTTTTACATTTTTTATCACTTACACTTACCCACTCGCACACATACACTCTTTTTACTTTCACCACTACTCTTTCCTTTGTTATCTCAAACACTACACTACCCACCCTTCAATAAAATACTCAAAATTTTGCCAAAAACTCTTAACACTTTACAAACGCGTGCACTACTCAACGGTACCGGAAACGGAAGCCACAAAGAATATTACTTTATATAAGAATAATTTAATTCTTGCGCGATGAATTTTATTAAAAATTTTTGAATTAATAAACAAAAATAATAAATTAGTAAATTAGTTAATAATTGAATTTTTTAAAAGTTTGAATTTGAAATTATTTATAAGTTCATATTGGAAATTAAAAAGTTTTGTGATTTGCATAATAATAATAAACGGAAAAGCACATTACGCGCGTAACATTTGATACTATTTTATTAGGTGATTAAAAGAATTTATTTAAATCGAACACATGCATATGTTTCAAATCTGAATTAGTAAAAATGTTGTTTATTTCAATTAGTGCACAATTTTTAACAAAGTTTCAGTAGCATCCCAAGACCTGTTTTTACAAGCAAACAATATTTTTTGTATCCTACATACAGAGGACACCCCCCTATACCCAATACATTTTTTTCACACGTTTACATTGACCAGTTTTGCTAATTGGTAAAACTTTTGTTTTTGAAACATTTAATTGGACACCATTTAAGTTACAATATTCTTTCAAAATTTTTATTTTATTCTGAGCATCGTGCCAGGATTCCGCAAAAATTGACAAGTCATCTGCAAATAGGAGCAACAGAATTTCCTTAGTGGAGGATATAGACATACCATGAGCGCCTTTTTCTCGAAAGAACTCACACATATCTCCCAAAAACAAAATGAATAATAGCGGGTTCAAACTATCTCCCTGGAGGACGCCCTCAGTAACATCAATTGGGTTTGAATACTTTTTACATTTTACAATAAACTTAGCATTATCATACAATTTCTTCATTACTCTTAGTAATTTACCGCTTATTCCTAATTTGTGAAGCTTCTCCCATAAGAGATCATGTTTAACCGAGTCGAAAGCTCTCCTGAAATCAACAAAAATAACAAATGCACGTTTCCGGTTCAAACCTATATGAATATTTATTATTGAAGCTAAAGTAAAAAGATGGTCAACTGTACTCCTTTTACCTCTGAAACCTCCTTGTTCTTCAGGTAAGATATTATTTGTTTCAGCCCATTCCATAATTCTACTAGCAATCATAGAGGTGAACACTTTTGTAATTGAATTCAAGAGAGCTATCCCTCTATAGTTGTATGGGTTGAGTTTATCTCCTTTCTTAAAAATCATGCGCATAATGGCAAGAGACCAGTTTTCTGGGATATTCTCAATATCCAAAACGACATTATATAAATTTAGTAAATAGTGTTCCCAGTTCGCTGGTAAATTTCGTAAAATTTCATTAGTGACATTATCAGTACCAGGTGCTTTATTAGACTTACACTTATTAAGGAATTTTTTTAGTTCACTTAAGGAGAAGTCCCTATCAAAAAAAGGATCAGTAACAGAAAAGAATTTTTTGTTCGACAACATTCTTTCAGGATAAACCTCACTGTAAAATTTCTCCCAATCCTGCACTCCAAGTTCATTGCAAAATACTGCTTTTCTATTAAATCTATTAATTACCTTCCAAAAATCCTGAGCCTTATTAATGTCGGAAAGTGCACTCAAAATTGTATTATCATATTGTGTCCTAGCTGATTTGATGGTAGATCTATATTTATCTCGTATATTTAAATAAGAAAAAAGCAGGTAACTATTGTTATTACTTCTTTTATATTTTCTGTAAAATTTTCTTGTTTCGACTTTAAGTTTAAGGCAATCCTTATTGAACCAAGGCTTGGATTTAACATTATATTTATTCCCTCCGATACAAATAGATTTTTTAATTAAGTAATTAGTTGCTTCCGCCGAATTCTGAATTAAGTCGATGAAATTTAAATACAATTCGTTACTGTTTATAGAGTTAAAATATAAATTACTTAATAATGAGAGATGTAAATAAAATTAATTAAATTTTGATTCGTCCCACTTGACAGTTTGTAAATAACTTTTTTCATTTGTAAATATTGCCTGTTGCTCTATTTTTCCTAATTGAATTTCAAGCGTTACCATCAAATGACTAGAACATTCTGCGATTATATTTGTACTTAAGTCTATTATCTCACTTAATGCATTTTCATTTGACCAAATAAATCGATGACACTACATCCTTGTTTTGTAATATAAGTATAGTTTGCCGGTGAGTCAGAGCGAGTACGCCCGTTACATAGGATGAAATTATTCATTTCCATAGAGTCTATCAATAATCTACCACGTTTTGTTATCGTGCTGTCAAATGAAAGTCTATTGTAATTTAAAGCAGTGGAACAAAATATATACTTATCAAGACAATTCAAGTCATGTACACGCGCGTTAAAATCTCCCATTATTATAATAAAAGTATTATTTGAACAATGTTCTGCTCCTCTCTCTCAGTTGTTTTAGATTGATTTCTCTTTATATACATATCCATGGTGCCACTAACCTGGTTAGCGGTTTTTTGAACTTTATTAGAAGTAGGTCCAGTAGGGCGTCTTCTTTTACGCTTGTTAGTCAGTTGTGAATTGTCAGAACTCGTGGATGTGTCAGTTGCTAAGAGTTTCTCCAGACTAACATCTTCGATATCTTCTGGAGAATATTCTATATCATTGACCCATATTGAACCATTTCTCACTTTAACTCTGGCTCCTGATTCCCTGAGTTGCTTAAAGATTTGGCGATGTTTGCTGAATATGAGTTGAGTTTCCCTATCCAGATCGTTATTAATGTATATATCCGTTCCCCTGAGTTTTCCGCGATTGCCGATAATAGTTTGTTTTGCTAATCCAGAACTCAGGCAGAAAAGAACATTTCTATTATAATTATTTCTTGGTTCTCCTAGTCTCCCTAGCTGGTCAACCATGTTCAATTCCAGAGTGAATCCCATCTTCTCTTGCAAAATAGTACGAATATTATCAAACAACGACAGCTGAGTTTCCCCAATGCTTTCAGGTATACCACAGACAATTAAATTATTTCTGCGTCTTAGATTATCTATAGTTTTGTTTTGCTTAAACACTTGCTCCTTTAGCTGGTTACACTCACCTTTAATGAGTTCTATATTTCCCGTATTTTGACTAATTGATGTTGCCAATATATCGAGCTGCTCTTTAATCACGGTTTCAGTGTTCTTCCTAATATTTACTTGTAACCCTTCCAGGTATTTCTTAAGAGTCTCTTCAGTGACAGTGTTCGTCATTTTTGTAAATATTTTGAGTTCTCAATATTTGTAAATCACTCTTATTATTATACACGACAATCCGTATGTAAATATACGTTCACAACACTGTATTACACTTGACTTCGTATTTTTCAATTGACAAGAAATATCACACGAACACATTAAAACTTCAAACACTTTTTAACTTTGCTGCAAATAGCAGAATGCAGCTTGCAACAAAACATAAGAAACACCAACAAGCGATTGCACCAGCCAAAATATGCCTGTGTAAGAAGACTTTAGATATAAAGTCTCTTAAAACATTTTAAATCCTATATCTTTATGCACTCTGGGATTTTTTGTAAAGCGTGCATTGAATTGGTGGAAAAAATCTTAAAAATGCCGGAAGATAGACTCCCGAAAATTTGCTACAACAGACTCTTTGAATTGGACAAGCAAAATAAAATTAAACCGTGTTATAATTGGGTTACCCAAATTAGAGAAATTGTCGAAAAAGGGGGTAATAATGAGATGTCGAATTATCAGAGCGTCCTGAGCAACAGAGAAATAGACAGAGGGTGTAGATGCGTTATTCTTAATTGGGAAATTATCATAACAGAAACAATTGTCGAAAGAATTAATAATTCGAATTATAATAAAATCTATAAGCACATTAATAATTTAGAAGTAAAAACTGAACCATATTTAAAAACAAAGCTACCTCTGCATAAGCTAAGAGTGATTAGCCAACTAAGGTTAGCCCATCACTCCTTGATTAAAATAAGTTAAAATAAATTAATATATAAAATAGACACAAAACAAATCTGTACTCTCTGCAATCTTGGGGCTCAGGAGGATCTGCAGCATCTCTTATTAAAATGTCCAATTTACACTCCGCTCAGAGAAAAGTACTTAAAACATTATTTATTAAGAGAAAATGCGAGCGAAATTAATGAATTTGAGTTAGTTAAAGTAATATTAAACACCAGTAACATCGAACATACTAATGATTTATTTTATTACACAATAAATGCACTCCAAGTTAGGTCATTCATAATTAATGAATAGAAATTGGAAATATTTTTCGTATAGAAAACACATCAACTGTAACAATTATTGTAAAATTTAATTATACAAATAAAGAAATTATCTAATCTAATCTAATCTAGTGCACAACTTTTTACTGCCGATCAGTTAAATTTACATATAAATTGTTAAAACAAATCTTATTATTAATTATTTTGCAAAATTTGACTAATTTGCAGCAAAAGATAAGTTAATAATTACAGTTAGTTAATATTTTAAATAATTATGACTAAAAAGGTATCATTTTCTTATTAAAGTAAATTACTTTGAGTGCAACTGCACAAGTATAATCAGTAGAATCAGTATTATATTTAAAATTTACCAGTACTGCATTAGTATAATTAGTAGAATCAGTATTAAATTTAAAATTTACCAGTACTGAACCAGTACTGCGCCAGTAACATTAAACCATTACGGAAAAGCGTTATCATTTTCGTCAAATGCCAGTACTGGTTCAACCATGGCAGCCAGCACTGCACCAGTTGTCAATTTTTGCCTGGGTCTTTAATATCTATTTAATCAAATTTTTTAAACACAGATGAGATTATTTATTATATTTTAACTAATCTAAAAAGACCAAATTTTTCTTAGTATGATTTTGAGCTTCCTGAAGTTAGCATCGATGTTCAGCATACAAAACTTTTTTTTTAATTTTAGGGTTTCGTGGCTAAGGGCCAAAACCCTTATAGCGAGACTTTGATGTCCGTCCGTAGTTTTTACGTTTTAAGTCTTAAGTCTTATGTATTAAGTTTAAAGTCTTATAGCGAGACTTCGGTATAAAAAGTTCTTATATCTTATATGTCTTAGTCTTAATTCAACCGTTGCTATGTTTATGGTATTTTTTTTGTTTATTTTTTTTTCACTTCAGGCCACGAAACCCTATGATGTAGGCGCATTGCGCCTGCTTCTCTGACTGATTTTGGTGATAATAGAAATAAAATTTTTAAAAATTTCGCTTTTTCTACACAAAAATAGTTATTTATGATACAAGTGCGTATAATCATTTCATGGTAATATTACTGTAACGTTACTGTGATGGATCAGTGATATTACTGCAATATTAAAATGAAAAATTACAAAATTTCATATAAAAATAATTTTATAAACTTTTTCTATAACATTCCTGTGATAATCTATTACTACTACGTAAGTTATAATAATAATTTGTTAATAATATTTCTTTATAATATTAGTCGCAAGTACTTCTCATTCTCCTTCTTCTCTACAACCATCAAATTCTCATCAAGATGACGCTCCTAATTTTCCACAACCATCAAATTACCATCATGATGATGCGCCTTATTCCCCACAATCATCAAGTTCCTATCAAAATAATGAATTTGAGAAAAACATCAGTAGAATTACTTTCGGATCAGAGAGACCATTACAATAAATGGAAAAAATTTTAAGTGAATATTTATTTTATTATTATTTTTTTTAGTTTTGTTTGTTAATTTAATTAAAAATATTATTATTCTTGTTCTTTGTATTTAAATAATAAATTTATGAGTTAATAGAAAGTTACATTTTATTCTAGAAATATTTTCTGAATTTTCCAGTAGAAGGTTCGTCTAATATTCCCATAAAAGTGCCATGCGTTTTAAAAAAGGCTTATTTTAAGTATTTATCCTTATTTTAACTCGCATGGAAAAAACTGCATGGTTGTGTCAACCATATATTTATTTATTTTATAATTTAGTAAAAACTTTCTCTGTTTTTAATCTGTGTTTAACTGATACATCTAGTAGTTGATATTAACTAATTCGCTTCAAAAATTATATTACTAAAGATCAGTCAGACCCTACTAAAAATCAGTAAAATTTTGCTAACAATTAGTTATATTTCACCAAATAATTCAAAATTTCATTGATAGTTTTAGATATTTTATGTAATTTTTGCAATAATTAAAGACCTTAACGGAATAAATATTAGGGCACATTTAAAAATGCTTGCAATTTTCTATGTAGATATGTTCTGCAACTAAATGTTTACTAAAACGAATTAGTAACTGACATTTTGCTTTTAAATTTGTAAATTTCACAAATAAATTAGTAGAAATGACTATTTATTAGTAAAATTTATTAATTTACAAGCAAAAAGTCAGTCACTAATTCGAATTAGTAAATATTTTTTATAATTCAAATTTAGAGAGTAGATCGTTATTCCTGAGGGGTCTTCAATTACTTTTTAAAATACGTGATTGTAATATAATATAATTTTATTGCAGATTCTGTAACTGATAAAAGTATTAAAAAATTTATAACAGGAGAATTTAATAAGTTTGTGACTAAATTTTGTAATAATTTAAGAAAAAATTAAGATTTTAAAATTTTTTTTCAATTAAAAAATTTACGTTGGATTATACAAATATTGTATTACGTTATCTTTAATCACAATTAAGATTTAATAAAATTGACTTAATAATTCTTGACTAAGTAATTTTAATTTTTTATCCTGTTTTATTTAAACATAATTTGCTGAAAGGGAAAAGTAGCAATTTTTGAACCGCCTTTTCTAAAGTTCTATTATTAAATTAATTTTACAAATTTTGATTACTTTGTTGCGTCAATATGAAACAAAAATACTATTTTACGTAATACACACGTTATAAACATAGTTTGTATTTATTAAACAACAAAATTTTATTCTAAAATGATACACTAGTATTATTTTAAATTAAATGTATTTACAATGAACCAACTGTATTAAATCAAGAATTTACTTTGAAAATATATTTACTTACACTATAATTAAATAATAAAATTAGGAAATTATTGTTATTAAATAGCTGAAGTTACGTAACAGAAAAGATAATTTTAGTTTATCACGTCGATGCATTTGATGCATTTTAAAATAAGATTGAGAAAGAAGAAACCGGACGAGGAAGAAAGAAATGCATTTGCCAAGAGTTGAACTCGGGTCTTCAAATTGATAGGCACTGAATAATACTTATAAAAATGAACATTTTTAAAAAGTAAAAAAAAAACTAAAAGAAATGTAATAAGGAAGTTTCTTCACTTGTTTCGATCAGCTCCCGATTCCCATGTTTTCACCACCTTTGCCCATACATTCTCAATGGGGTTGAGATCTGGCGAGTAAGGAGGATGTGAAAGCAATGTGATCCGTGGATGCTGCTCGAACCAATTTATTGTTCGATTAACCGTATGAATACGGCTGTTATCTTGAATAACTTTAATTTCAGCATATTCGTCCACGGGGAACAATCTGTTGATATAGGGCAGGAAGTCATTTTCCAATATCTGGACGTAGGCTGCAGAATTAAATCTAGGGCCCACGTTCCGTAAAACTCCGACTCCATGAATCGAGCAGCAGCCCCAAAATTTGCATGAAATTCGGCCGCTTTTATTTTTACTGACAACGCAGTTTTCTTGGAGCCGGCTTGTGTTGCTCCTCCACACCCGAGTGCGACCATCTTCTGCAGTGGAAAATGATTTTTCGTCAACACAGATAGTATTAGACCAAAATTCTTCTCGTTCGTGACGATATTGCTCGGCGTAGGCGAGACGTTCAGCGCGATGGTTTTCCGTTTACGTCCACTTGAAAGCTGGGCGTCGGCTCCAAAGGCCCATTTCATTAAGCTTTCTTCGAATGGTGTCATTTGATATATTGGCACCCATAGAGTTCACGAACCGGCTCGCTGAACAAAATGGATGATGTTCCGTAAAATACTCCTGAATTACCTCATCCTGCGCTGGGGTGGTCTTATGGGCGGATGGTTAAACTTCCGGTGGTCACCCAAAGCTGAGATTCCGGACTGTGCGTACCGATTTATCCACAGTCGGACTGTTTTAATTTAGCAGTGCATGTCTCGAGCTATTTCCGCATTTGTCCTTCCTGCTAGATGCATGCCAATTATCATCCCACGTGATGCTTCTAAAATTTAATAAAAATAAAAATATCTTACAACACAGTTAACCAAACAGATTGTTATAATAATAATAATAATTATTTTATTAATTATTATATATTTATTATAATAATATATATAATTATAATAATAATAATAATAATTATTATTATAGGGTGAACGTACCAATTGTCGAGGGTGTACCTATTTCTCGAGTCAACAAATTCTGTTTTTGAATTAAAAATGGAATATTAATTTAATCACAAAAATTGATTAGTTTTATGCTTATCAAGTGTAAAAATGTTAAAGATAATAGATTAATATTATATCCACAAATAAATTAAACATTTTAGGCAATATTTTTGGTTATCACCATGGTAATATCGAAAAATGGAACACACTCGGTATTTATGGTGTATTTACCCTACTTATTATTATTAATTAAAAAGTATACAACTTACCACTTAAATTTGAATAAATATTCCGCTCCATTTTCAATTGATCTGAAATTTTCTAATTGTTTTTAATTTCCTTTTCGAAATATATCGTGCTCGTTTTTGACGTCAAAATAATCGAAAATGTGACATTTGAAAATGGTTTTAAAAATAACAAATGATGAAAGGAATAGAAATAAAAACAAAAGAACTATTTTTATCAGTTTATTTCTTTACCACTCTTCATTTTTGAATTTTTTGTGAATTTATTTTTAAAAATATTAACAATAAACCCACAATGTACTGCTCCGCGAAGCAGGGTGCGTGGGTGTTTTTTATTACCGTTATGAAAAAAGATTATTCGAATTCCAGTAATTATAACTTTTGGTTATACTTTTCCATACTTTTCCTGACGAGTACCATGGTATAAAAAATCAAAGAATTTAATTTATTTTTATTTATTTGTAAATCAATTAAAATCATCATTTATCAAAATTTTAATTTTTTGCGCTTCTTATCTCTATGACATTCTTAAAAATGAAAACGTTTCCAAAAATTCTTGGTCGTCCAGTGATTTCATTTTTTTTCCTCGAAATTATACAGTATTTATTTCGGATTTTTTTTATACAGTTCTTGAACTTTTCCGCCTGTAAGGTAAATATTAATTTGTAATAATTATAATAATAATAATAATATTAATAAATTACCTATAAAGAATAATAAAATATATGTGGGATATCTTTCTAACCTTTTAACCAAACATAACTGCGTTTGGTATTTTTTATGTAGTTTGCAATTTCTTCGAATGCAGTTGTAATCATTCGATTACGGTTGCTAAGCTGTGGAATCTCAAAGTTTTTATCATATATTATCTTTTGCTTTTTCATTTCTTCGCCAAGAGGCGAAATAAATATAAATAATAAATTAAAATTTTTTTCTTGCTCCCTGTAAAAGACATAAAATTGGCGCCTAACTTTTGTTGCTCTTTTGTCTTAAAATTTGTTATTAACTTCAAGCTGCATTAATATAATTTAACCTAAGATTGTTAAAAAACTGTAAAAAATTGTAAAATGGAGGACAAAAAGTTATTAAAGCTTCGTGGCGAAAAAATGGAAAAGCAAAAGATAATATATGATAAAAAATTTGAGATTCCGAAGTTTAGCAACCGTAATCGAATGATTACAACTGCATTCGAAGAAATTGTAAACTACATAAAAAATACCAAACGCAGTTATGTTTGGTTAAAAGGTTAGAAAAATATTTATTATTCTTTAAAGGTAATTTATTAACATTATTATTATTATTATTATCATTAATACGAATTAATATTTACATTACAGGCGGAAAAGTTCAAGATCTGTTTAAAAAAATCCGAAATAAATACTGTATAATTTCAAGAAAAAACATAAAATCACTGGACAACCAAGAATTTTTAGAAACGTTTTCATTTTTTAAGAATTTTATAGAGATAAGAAGCGCAAAAAAAATTAAAAATTTTGTTAAATGATGATTTTAATTGATTTACAAATAAATAAAAAAAGTTAGAAAAGTGAAAATTTGTACGTAGAAATAAACGACTATTTGATCATGAAAGTTTGTAAAATGATAACTTATTTATATATATAATAATTAACTTTAACAATTATTAAATTTTTAATGAATATTAAATCTAAAATTACAAAAAACTTAAAAAGGGCTTCAAATATGACACCCACTCTATATGCCGCTTATTCGGCCCTGCCGCAACGAACCAGGCAAGCAGCGAGAGTGCAATAAGTGTGTATCACCGCCTAAATTATAAAACAACATGCTTGGACATTTTTTTAGATGTTTCAAAAACTACTGAACGGATTTTCAATTTTCAAGGCTCAAATAAAAGCTGAGACTTTAAAGATTATGTTGCTAGAGTTTAAAATTTTCCTCTAAATTTTTTTAGAATGTGCAGCCACACAAACATGGTGCACGAAAATAGAAAAATTAATCAATTTTTTTCAAAATCTTATAGGTGATAAAATCTCTCAAAAATATCAAATAATTTTCATTTATATATCAAACGACGCAGAAATCAATTGGCTTTCAAACGATCCAAGAACCAAGTTTCTATCATTTTTCAATAATAAAATATGTTAATTTAATTTCGGCAGCAACTTTTCGTAGCTCGCCCGTCGTTCGAACCAACAATTTCTGCCGGTAGTGTATACTGCTGATTAAAAATTAAAAACCATTTATTAAAAAATAAATACAAATTAAATACACATACCTGCAATAAATTAACAAAATAAAATGTTCAAACAATGGTTAAAAAAAAGTTTTAGTTTTTCGATTACAATACAGTGTTTAAGGTATTAGACGCGTAAAAGTGTTTTCGTCAGATTTTTTTCAAATTTTGCATACTTATTCCTGAAGTATTTATCTACAGAATGAGATCAATTTCATTAATTTTGACCGTTTCAAAGCTTTAAAAAAATGAATTTAAATTCATACATTTTACATGGAGGGAGCACCCAATGCATGTATTAATTTTCTTTAATAATTATTTATATGATAACTAATCGTAAGATTTTGAAATAAAACTACCAAAGTATTCAATTAGGCGAAACAAATGAATAGAAAAAACATGACATTTTTTGACTGCACCAAACTATAACTATATTGACAGAAAGTTAAAAAAATAACTAAATTATACGAATTTTTATACGAACGAATATAGTAGGGAGTTAAACTGTCTCTCTCACTCTCACTGCCCCACTCTAGTAAGCGGCCCGGTAAACTTTTGGCCTGAGCCAGCAGCGCGACTACTACCTTAACTTATAAAAAATTGAACAATTAAGAAAAAACTATAAATTTTAAGTTTTTAGTACCCGCCCGCCATCAGAAAAGCAAAAAATGGGAATTTTTCAAAAAAAAATTCATAACTTATTTATTGTTAAAAAAAATTTTCTATTACACTTAATTGTTGCTAAATTATTTATCTTTGAAAACCGTATTATAAAAAATTTTTTAAATAAAATTAAATAGCCAGCGGCTCGACCCGCCCGCCATCAGAAAAGCAAAAAATGTGAATTTTTCAAAAAAAATTCATAACTTATTTATTTTGTGACGTATTTTTCAAACTACTTTTAATTTTAGTTCAAAGTTCTGCTTACGTCAGGCAAAATCTGACGCTATCAACAATATTAATATTTTAGAAATTTAAACAAATAAATTTCGCCGTCAGGCGCCAATTAATTTTAAAGATAATTAATAAACTAAACTCTGGCTCGGCTCAACTCTCAACAACAATCTCAAACCTCTGAGTTTCTCTTTCACTCAGAGGGAATTCTGCTCGAACGATTGGCAAGCAGAAATGCCAACGGCGAGACACGACTGGTACAAAACTGGCAATGACTTACCCACGACGACTCGGCTTAGTAAATCCTCTCTTCGATTTCCCTGGCTTCGGCTAGGTTTCTCCAACGACGTTCGAATGAGAATCGGCTAGGGAGAATGTGGGAAATCACAATGAATTTACACACTAAGTTTTTACACAAAATCCAAGTCTTTATTGACAACACCACTCTGAGCTTCACGCTCCACTTTCGATCACTCGAAATTAACAAAACTCAAAATTAAACAACTCAAAAATAAGAAATCTTAGCTGTAGCAAGGTATCGGTGTACCGGCGCGACAAGTGCAAATTTCCGTTATGGCGTCGAAAGCATTCGACACCTCTAGCATCTAAATTTCTCCTCTCGGCTCGTCTTCTTCCCCACGTTCTTCGATCTCGGTACTGGCCCTGCCACCTATCACTCTCTCTACCTACTAATTAGCCGCGCGACCCACTTTCACGGCTTTCCCTGGGTCAGCCGGCGGCACTGAGTTTCCCTCATTACCATAATTTTTAGAACTCTACGGTTCGATGAATTTTGACAGGTGGCACCACAATTTAGATTTTCGGGGTTTTACAAGAGAGTGACTATTTACATCGTCACAATCCCCTCCCCATGACCGGTACTATTTTATATAGGACCGTCATTTCATGACAAACTGGCCTTTCTATTGACTCTCCTTTCTCCTGCATTTTACTTCTCTACTGGCTCTCCTACTCTTTCATCTGGCCCTCCTGCTCTCTCCACTGGCTATACTACCCTTTGTGTCTCTCCTACTCTCTCTGGCCCTGTTGCATCTTTCTGCATCTCCTGTTCTCTCTGGCCCTCCTGCTCTCTCCACTGGCTCTACTACCCTCTATGTCTCTCCTACTCTCTCTGGCCCTGTTGCAACTTTCTGCGTCTCCTGTTCTCTCTGGCCCTGCTGCTCTCTCTAAAACAAATTTCTTTGTTCACAAACAGGGACATGTCAATTTACGAATTTGGGACAGGTAAGTATGGTTTCAGGTCGGTACTATGTACTTTGGGGACTCTTCGGCTTTGCTCATCTCGCAAAATGAATACTGTTGGCGATCGGACCTCGACGATCTCAAAGGGACCCTCATATTTCGGTGCTAGTTTCGTCGCGAACTTTTGTGTCCCACTTGACAACTTATGGCTTTTCCGCAATACTAGATCGCCTACTTTAAAAGTCACTTCTCTCCTACCCTTGTCATAATACTTTGTTTGTCTCGCTCGCTCTTTGTCAATGTGCCTGGCCACCATATCTCTTAACGCGTCTAGCCTTTTTATCCTATCTACCCACTCTTCTGGCCCTATTCTAATTATTTTTCTCGTTCCCTCGACTTCTCTTCGTAGGCTCTTCACTGGCTTGGGGTGTCTTCCGTAATTCAGGAACGCAGGAGACGTTTTGGTCGCCGCCTGTGTCGCTGTGTTCACCGCATGACGGAACTCATGCACATGAAGATCCCAGTTCCTATGATCAGCACCAATGAAGGTGGAGATCATCGTTTTAAGAGTCCTGTTGCTTCGTTCGACTGGGTTGGCTTGTGGATGATAAGGAGGGGTCGTAATGTGCTTGACTCCATATTCCTCGAGTATGGACTTGAGAAATTTGTTGTCAAACTCCTTACCATTGTCAGTCAATAAGTACTCTGGCGTTTCCCATCTGAATAGGACCAACTCCTCGAATGCTCTGGCTACCGACTTCCCATCAGCTGACCTCAGTGGCTTCACCTCGATCCATCTTGAGAACAAGTCCTGGAACACCACCAGGTACTTGCACTGGCTCTTACTCGGTGGAAACTCCATCGTATCGGCAGCTACTACGGCCCACGGTCTCTCGACGATCCTCTGGCCCATCAGTCCGACTGGTCCGGTTTGGGACACCTTATGCAGTTGGCACTGGAGACAATGTGTCACATAGTGGTGTACATCGTTCCATATGCCTGGCCAATAGTACTCTCGTGCTATCCGATCGTAAGATTTCTCAACCCCCAAGTGTCCGGCTGATGCTTGGGCATGTCCATCTTCCATAACCCTCGCTCGGTACTCTTCTGGCACAACTAACTTCCAACCGTCTTCATTTCCGTTTATCGGCAATAAAAGTGGGTCACTCCGATGG
Source organism: Leptopilina syphax (assembly GCA_032872505.1). NCBI lineage: Eukaryota > Metazoa > Arthropoda > Insecta > Hymenoptera > Figitidae > Leptopilina > Leptopilina syphax. The sequence goes on from CM065475.1 coordinate 10,214,033, forward strand.
CGATATAGGTTTTCGTTCTCAACGATCCACCCTGGAAACCTCTGAGGATGCTGGCTCACCAACTCTCGGCGTTTGAGGTACCACTGGTCCTCAATGGATTCAAACGCGGCTACTGACTCTTCCTCATCTTCTTGCAGTCTGGACAATGCATCAGGGACATGATGTTGTGCACCTCGTCTGTGAACTATGTCGAAGTCCCACTGCTGCATTTCTAGGGCCCACCTGGCTAATCGGCCTGTAGGATCTTTCAAGTTCCTGAGCCATTTTAGGGCACTGTGATCCGTGATCACATGAAATTTGTACCCCTCGATGTACGGCCTGAACTTTTTGATCGACCACAGTAATGACAGACACTCCTTTTCTGTCACACTGTAGTTTCTCTCTGGCTCCGTTAGGACTCGGCTAATGTAGACTATCGGATGTTCTCCGTCTTCAAACTCTTGTGTTAATACGGCTCCAATGGCATAGTTGCTGGCGTCACATTGAATGGTAAACTTCTTCGTGAAGTCAGGTCGGGCTAAGACTGGCGCAGATGTCAGCTTCTGTTTAAGCTGTTCAAACGCTTCTTGTTGCTCGTCCTCCCACTCCCACGTCCGGCCTTTATGTAGCAACTTCAACAATGGTATTTTGATTTCACTGTCGTTTGGAATAAAACGGGAATACCACCCGACCATGCCCAAGAAACGTCTAAGTTGTCTCACGTTCTTCGGCTCTGGATAGTTTCTCACCGGCTCTGTCTTATTCGGGTCTGGCCTCAAACCTTCTCTGTCCAATAAGTAACCCAGATAAGTCACTTCGGAACACCCGAACTCACACTTATCTGGATTCACTATCAATTTCGCCTTATTCAATTTCTTGAGGACGAACTCCAACCACTTAGCATGTTCTTCGAAAGTGTCTGTGACTACTATTATGTCGTCCAGATATCCGAAGACATGCGGCTCTACTTTCGGCCCCAGTAATGCGTCGATTAGACGTTGAAACGTCATCGGCGCGTTCATAAGTCCAAAGGGCATCCGGCGAAACTGCCACAGTCCTGACCCAGGTATGGCAAAAGCGGTATATTTCTTACTCTCTTCGGCCATTGGTATTTGGTGATATGCCAGTTTGAGATCTACCTTCGACAAATATCTGGCTTTTCGGAGCTTATCCAAAATATAATCAATGGATGGCAGTGGATATCCATCCTTGATTGTGACTTTGTTGACATCTCTGTAGTCGTTACACTGTCGAAAATCGTTCTCTCCTCTCCTCGTTATTACTGGCGCACTTCTCCAACGGCTGGCTGATGGCTCAATGATCCCAAGCTTGTACAATTTTGCGGCATTACCTTGGGCCCAAGTCAACATGGCTGGCGACATCCGTCTTATTCCATGTTGTACTGGCGTTTCGTCCGTAACACGTATATGATGTTCCGTCAGGTCTGTCATTCCGTGTTCTTCCGATTCTGGCAATACCCACTTGTCTACAATGGCCTGAATGATGCTCTTTTGCTCATCGTCGAGCGCAGAAATACCGGCACATTCGGCGAATATTAGTTGTTCGTCCTTCTCTCTTTCTCTTGGCCCAAACTCATGCCATTCTCCTTGGAAAACTCTCCATAATCCTTCTTTCAGCTTCACTTCCATGTCCCAGGCCTTACAGAAGTCGATGCCCAAGATGATGTCCTGTGTCAAAGTCTTCATGACTTTTACTGCGAATTTCTGAGCAAATCCATCGACCACAATGTTAAGGTCCAGAATTCCGGCTGTTTCAGTAATACCTCCTGTCGCGCTCCTTACCACTGTTCCACACGGTTGGATACGGCTCTTATAAGGTGCTGCCACACTGGTGGTGATTACTGAAATCATCGCACCAGGGTCAAACAGTGCTTCGAAATGGCGGTCGCCGATTGTCATGTCGAAGAAGTACCTGTTCTCCGTCCTAGATCCATCGATGTCCTCTCCATCACTTAGGTTTGGGTCAACTGTGACTCTCACAGCCTCTCCCCTCCCCTGGACTATAGGTACCGGGATCACATCCGTACCTTTTGTCCCACACTCTTCGGCCCTTTTCTCCACTTCGCATCGGTAGAGTGAGCTCTCCTCACTCGACCGCTCTTGATTGCATTCTGGCACGAATTTGAACGCGTTGTCCTCTGTCAAGTCGTCCCTACCTATGACTGGGTCTAAACTTTCCTTCGTTTCTTCTCTTCTCTCTAGTTCCAATTCTCGCTCAGTTTTTACCCAACTACAACTAGGCGTAAATTGGTCTCTACACTCACTATTTCTCTCTACTCTACATGGCTCAAAAATCTTGGTTCTCGTCTCTACTATACTTGGCTCATCATTTTCGACTCTACACCCCTCAACAGTATGATTTACTGGCCTGTTGGGTTTGAGGGGGGTACAGGGCTGCTCTGTGCCCCCCACACACCGTTTCCCAAGGCGGCTCTGACTGACACACAATTTGGGCAATTTAAAAAATTGCTTCCTGGCCTCTTGCATACCAAACACGCTTCTGTTTGGGCTGGCTTTAGAGGGCATTGATTTGCATAATGCCCCTGTTGCTGGCAAGAAAAACAGGTTCTCTGAGGACAATCTCTGGCTCGATGCCCTGTAGTCTGGCAATGAAAACATGCCCCAACGAATTCTTTTGGGGTATTTTGGGTTTGTGTACCATTTTGCCCCGGTTTGGGTCCTTTCGGACCATTTGGCCTGGGGTAATTTGGTTTCATTCCAGGCGGAAACATCCCTGGGTAAACCATTGGATAGGCAAATTGCATTGGCATTTGCACTGTTTGGGGTGGCGCAGTACTGGCCACTTGGCCCTGGGCCATTGCTGGCTTCTGGCTTGGTGTCCCTTGACTCATGGCCTCGACGTTCTTCTCTTCTGGCTTATTCGTTTCTTTCTTGACCTTTTTATTTTTCTTCTTCTTTTTCTTCGGCTTTTCGGTCTTTGTAGAGTGATCGCTCTCACTCGACTCCGACTCCTTCTCAAGTGCTGCTACTTTTTCACTCTTGTTGTTTTTCTGGCCACTCTTCTTCTCTTTCATGGCTGCTGCGGGGAAACGCATCTTCTCTTTGGGTAGTGGTGGGGCGTATCTTTCATCCAAGTCTTTTGCTTTCTCGAAATTTCTCAGAATTTTCTCCATCTGGCTCAACGATTCAAAATGGAGTCGTTCTAGTTGACGACGGTAGGCTGGTGTCAGGCCTTTATAGGCCAACCTGACCTGTTGTTTCTAACTCAATGGTCGTCTCATGTGACCCAAAATCAACCGGAAGCTGGTTAAATATGGAGAAATTTTCTCCCCTTTTCCTTGTGTTCTGGCCCGAAGTTCGTCTATAACGTCATCGTCGTCCACTGTCACTAAGTACTCATTTTTGAATGCCCTCTTAAATGACCTCCAAGAATTTAATTCGCGGCGTAACGACCTAAACCAACTACTGGCGGTTTTCTGGAGGATGATTGGCAGTACTTGTAAGATTTCTCGGTCTGAGAAATCTGAGTTGTCCTTACAGTCCTCCAATCGTTCCAGAAATTCTTCGGCATTGTCCTCATCTCCAAAGAATTTTAGGTCCTAGTCTTTCAGTGTTTTTATTACTTTGGATCTACGGCCTGGCCTACATTCTCGGTTCTCCCCACTACTGCTCAACCTCTGACTTAGGTCGCTCTCGATTTCGGACTCACTCGAAGAGTCATCTAAGAACGACCTCTGGCTCTCCCCCACTCTTCTTCCTACTATACGTTCTTTATTCGCCTTTCTTCGATTTTTCCTGTCCGGTTGGTTATTGTCCTTACCACTACAACTACATCTACTATTTACACGGCCCTCCTCACTACCACTATATTCAATCTGTCTCTCTAACTTGTCTCTTTTACCCCTACTTCGGCTCTTATTGTTTTCGGGATTCAAGACTGGCTCTCCATTTTCTGGCACTCTACGATGATTTATGCTAGAGTCACTCATGTTATTTCGGCTTGACTGACTTCTCGGGGCGGGCGTGGGCCTCACTCTATCCTCAGTTTGGTGATTGTGTGAGGTCTCGGCTAACAGGGAATTTCTTTGAGGGGACACTAGTCTCGATTGCTGGTGGTGAATCAAGTGGTGCCCTTCGGCAACCTCGGCCCTACATTGGCTTTGTCGTAGCTCCCACCCCCCTCCTGAATACTGGCGGTCCATCTTCTGGGCGTACTCCATAATCTTCTTTATTTCGGGTGACAAACCTAAACGCGCGACTGAATCACGGAGGCTTTGGACCACTGGGGCCATCGTGGCCGACTGAATAGTATGGGGTGCTGTCATGACCGTGCTCGTTGTCATACTCAACTGAGCATTCGATGTGGTGGGGGAAAACGTCGTCATGCTGGCGGTTGTCATGACTGGGGTTGGGGGTGTAAAATTTGGGGTGGATACAACGCTGGTCGGACTGTGTCTACTGTACGTTGTTTCAACTTTAGTTTTGTTTCCCCCACTCCCTGGAGTTTTCCTGGTCCTAATACGTTCGATAACCTGACTTGCCCCACTATCTGATTCTTCGTCATCTGCCGATGACATCTGGCCACCTCGACGATAATTTACAAATGGGAATTTGTCGAATTCTGGCTCTGGGAAAGCTTCCATTAAAAAAATTTTGTCAGAACTTCCCAAATCATAAATGTCGCTAAATGGTACATCTAAATCATCGATTTGAGCTAATCTCAATTCCGCTCGCAATAATCTCTCCCTTAACACTTGTGACGAACCACTGATACACAATTGGTGTCTCAATAAATTCGTCACTACCTGGCCAACTTGCATGATTTTAATTTTTTCCCATGCTCGGCTTACACATGGTACTCCAATTAATTCGCTCATGCGTCTCTTATAATCCTGCATCTCATCAATTGCCTTTGCCATTTCAAAAAAAAATTATTAAAAAAAATTTTCTAAGTCAAAAAAATTTTTAATTTCTATGGGGGTGCGCAATTTGTATATACGGCACTGTGCTGTCTTGAAGCAAGGACGTGACTACTCAAGGAGGGCCCCCTTTTAAAATTTTTAAATTTCTGGCGGACTGGTGACTCGACTCTCCTTTCTCTCTCTCTCTCTCTTCTCGTTCTCTCTCTCGGTGTATAGCCGCTATTACTACTACTACTGGGCCACTCTTTCCTGGCGCGCGCAACTTTCTCTCGGCTGTCGAAATTTTAAATATCCCGGCGCGTCGTTTCTCTCGACCGTCCGGCGCACTATTTCCAGTCACGTGACTAATTCGAATTTTATTTCCGGTCTAACATGTGCTCGGCATAAATTTTTGGGAAAATTTTTGATTTTTGCACAAGTTGTGGGGAATTTTCCTCGGATTTTTCTCACAAACTGGCTTTCGACAAAAAAAAATTTTTAATTGTTGACTTTTTTAAATTTTATCACGACAGGAAATTTTTACAGTCTCAAAAAAAAGAGAATTTCAATTTTACAATTTTAAATGGCAAAGGCACTCTACACTTTTATTTTACGCAAATTCTGGCCGTAATTTACTCATAATTTATGAATAAATAGATTTTTGGCATTGGCAAAATAAACAACAAACAATCTGGCAAATACAATTTAAATTTTGAATTTTCTGGCAATCTGGCAATGGAAAATATGAAAAATTCAAAATTCTGGCAAACAATACAACTTTCTGGCAATGGCAAGCAATAAAATTTGAATCTTCTGGCTATTCACAAAATAAAATTTGTCTCTGGCTAAATTAAAGATTCAAATTTCTGGCACACTTGCACTAAAATATGGCTCACAATTAATTTTCAGTCGTGTCTCGGTTCGAGCCTGGCCCCACGTTGGGCGCCAAATTTTGTGACGTATTTTTCAAACTACTTTTAATTTTAGTTCAAAGTTCTGCTTACGTCAGGCAAAATCTGACGCTATCAACAATATTAATATTTTAGAAATTTAAACAAATAAATTTCGCCGTCAGGCGCCAATTAATTTTAAAGATAATTAATAAACTAAACTCTGGCTCGGCTCAACTCTCAACAACAATCTCAAACCTCTGAGTTTCTCTTTCACTCAGAGGGAATTCTGCTCGAATTCTGCAAGCAGAAATGCCAACGGCGAGACACGACTGGTACAAAACTGGCAATGACTTACCCACGACGACTCGGCTTAGTAAATCCTCTCTTCGATTTCCCTGGCTTCGGCTAGGTTTCTCCAACGACGTTCGAATGAGAATCGGCTAGGGAGAATGTGGGAAATCACAATGAATTTACACACTAAGTTTTTACACAAAATCCAAGTCTTTATTGACAACACCACTCTGAGCTTCACGCTCCACTTTCGATCACTCGAAATTAACAAAACTCAAAATTAAACAACTCAAAAATAAGAAATCTTAGCTGTAGCAAGGTATCGGTGTACCGGCGCGACAAGTGCAAATTTCCGTTATGGCGTCGAAAGCATTCGACACCTGTAGCGTCTAAATTTCTCCTCTCGGCTCGTCTTCTTCCCCACGTTCTTCGATCTCGGTACTGGCCCTGCCACCTATCACTCTCTCTACCTACTAATTAGCCGCGCGACCCACTTTCACGGCTTTCCCTGGGTCAGCCGGCGGCACTGAGTTTCCCTCATTACCATAATTTTTAGAACTCTACGGTTCGATGAATTTTGACAGGTGGCACCACAATTTAGATTTTCGGGGTTTTACAAGAGAGTGACTATTTACATCGTCACAATTTATTGTTAAAAAATTTTTCTCTTTTACACTAAATTGTTGCTAAATTATTCCTCTTTGAAAACAGTATCATAAAAATTTTTTTAAATAAAATTAAATAGCCAGCAGCTAGACCCGCCCGCCATCAGAAAAGCAAAAAATGGGAATTTTTCAAAAAAAAATTCATAACTTATTTATTTATTAATAAATAGTTGAAATTAACAATCACTCCGAGTCAAGAAAAATAAAAATAAAAGAAATTCAATTCTTTTTACGTTTCGGCAGCACAGCTGTCCTCTTCAGAACGAAAAAAAGAAAATTAGAAAAAAAATTGTCTTCTGAAGAGGACAGCTGTGCTGCCGAAACATAAAAAGAATTGAATTTCTTTTATTTTTATTTTCCTTGACTCGGAGTGATCGTTAATTTTCACTATTTATTAAAATACGACTGAGTGATAGAATCATCTCTACTCTTATTTATTTATTTAAAAAAAAAAATTTTTTTTACACTAAATTGTTGCTAAATTATTCCTCTTTGAAAACCCAAATCAATAAAAATTTTTAAAATGAAATTAAATAGGCAGCAGCTCGACCCGACCGCCATCAGAAAAGCAAGAAATGTGAATTTTTCAAAAAAAAAAATTCATAACTTTTTTATTTATTGTTAAAAAAAATTTTCTTTTTCACTTAATTGTTGCTAAGTTATTCCTCTTTGAAAACTAAATCATTAAAAATTTTTAAAATAAAATTAAATAGCCAGCAGCTCGACCCGCCCGCCATTAGAAAAGCAAAAAATGGGAATTTTTCAAAAAAAAATTCATAACATATTTATTTATTGTTAAAAAAAATTTTCTTTTACACTAAATTGTTGCTAAATTATTCCTCTTTGAAAACCAAATCATGAAATATTTTTGAAAGTAAATTAAATAGCCAGCATCTCCATCCGTTCTCTATCAGAAACGCGTAAATGCTGTGCGTGTCGACGCCTATGGATTCTTCTGATGACTGGCGGTTCGTTAGCTTCACCGAGCTAAAATTGTACTGAAAATATGTTATTAAAGTTTTAAAAACAATAAATAATCATATTTAATTAGTTAATTAGTCTATAATTGAATTTTTTCTGATTTTCTTCTTTCTTGAGATATTTGACGTTGTGATATCAGATTTGCATTGTCACCACCATCTCTTCTCTTCTTTTGAGTTTGTGTTTGAGGACAATTGGAAATTGACATTTTATCGTCATTATCGCTGTAGGCAACATAACGATTAACAGTTGTCGTTTGTGGCACTTTTAAATGTTATATGCGATTTCAAGGAAAAAATTCTTCTCAAATAATCGTTTCACCGTGATCTCATTTCAATTGTTTCAGTGTATTACGTTCTTTACCCGTTAATTGAAGACCAATGACAACGCATTTCATTTTTGGCAGCTTCGCATAACACGAAAGCAAAAAATTTTAATTATTTAAATAAAAAGAAAAAACAAATATTTAAATAAAATAAAGACAAATGAAATACAAAAAGACTACTTTTGGACAAACATAAATTTTAAAATATAAAAAAATACTCAACAATTTGATGAAATCGTTGTAAGCTTTGATGAAATCATCTGATTTCAAATCTAACTGCATGAAAACTGAGTTAACGAGCAATTTTTCACAATTTTATATCCGTAGCGACAATTTCCATAGCACCGACACCTGTCTTCTCCACGGCTGTTATTAAATCCGTCAATTCCGGGAAAGGTGTTTTCTCTATTCACATTCCAAGTCGTACTATATAGTCCATATTTCATGGTTTTGACGCTCCCGTTACAGTGCAGCTTCTATGTTTCTATTCATATTCAATAATTTTTGTAAATAATAAAATTCTTTTTAGGGACTCAAATATTTCTCTACTCTCCGAATTGTCAAAAATTAATTCTTACATGAAATTGTTTATTATATTATAAACCTTTTAATAATAGTTGAGAGTTTTTAAATTTCTTCTCATTAATAAATTAAAATAATTTTAAAAATCCCACGTGTATTTTAAATGTGTCATTATTATTGTTAACCTGAACCTCATTTTATCAATCACTTGCACGAACCCAACAGATAAATAAGTAATTTTAATTTAATTTTAGTTATTAATTAAATAATAATTATATTATTAACTATTTTTTTACAATTATAATAAAAATTTATTATTAATGTGGTATAAATTTAAAAACATTTCCTATTTTTAAAAAGGGAAAAGTGTAACCTATATATTATACTCAGAAATTATATTTACCTGTAATTAACTGCGTAATTCTTCCTTGCGATATTTAAAGCACTTTTTTTCGCAACACTTTATAATTAATTTACACTCGGATTTAATTCTAAATAATTATTTGCAATATAAAATGGAAGAGTGGTAAAATTTAATCAAAATAAACATTGTGTACTGATGACCAATGATGACATTCATTAATATGACAGTTGCTTAAGCATAAACTATAGAACTTCAAGTTGCACCGTACTTATGCAATTTCTAGCAGCAACTTCAGGGGGAAGGCATTCGCACGTTCTACTGGATAATACAAGTGGGGGTAGAGCGTTCTAGTTTTCTAGTTTTTTTAAACAATAAAAATTTTCGTAAAAAATAAAAAACCTATAATTTGACAACAATTCCTGGGGGTCCTTTGCGATCAAAACCCTTGTCGACAAAGATGACGAAAATTTTCCCTGAACATAAACATAGAATTTTGGGAATTATCACTCACATTCACCGTAACGAAAGAGAATATAAAAAATGATAGTAATAAAAAATTATAAACTTAAAGGATACGAAAAAGATTAACATTTTTCACTCGAATAAAACTCAGCGTATATTGTCCGTAGGAACTATGGGTTGTTGACTTAGCGGCACATATCTTTTCGGCGTATGATACGTACTTGGTCGCGCGCCTGGCTTGGTTGGACTCGGCCAATATTTTTCACCGACTTTTTTTCATGTTTGGATGACTTCTTCGACTCCTTCTTCCTTCATTTGGTTGATTGATTTGTTTCCTTCGTTTTTGGTGATCGTCGTTCTTTTTTTGTTTTCGACTTCAAATGTTTCTTAATTTTTTCCGGAGAACATTTTCGTGAAGGCCTTGGACGTTTGACACTCTCAGGGTCGACAGTCGGTTCTACCACCTGCGTCAAATTTTCTCAAAAAAATCAAAGTTGTTCATGGGTCTTTTAATTTTTGTGAAACTTGGTACAAAGGTAGTGTTTTATAAAAGAAGAATTTAGGAAAAAAGATTTTTAAAAATTTTCAAAATTGTGGATTTTACCGGGCATTAAATATTAAAGCACATTTTTTTGAAAAACCAATAACTTTTATCCATTTAGTTAGATTTTGTTTATATTTTAGGTAATAATAGTTGATTATATAACAATTTAAAGTGCAATATTAAAGAAAAAAAATCCAAAATTTGCCTGGAAAAAAAGTCAAAAAAATTTTGATTTTATTTTTTCGGGCATAAGCACCCCTTCGATTTTTTTGTAACTATAATATTTAGATTCGTTATCTTCTCCAGAATTTTTTGCAAAAAAAATCCCTGAAGACTTTAAAACTAACCGAAATATCGAATTTTTTGTCTCGAGGTGCACAGATATCGATCTCGCGTAAACACGCCTGAGATGTGCACCAAACGTTTTTAAGCGTGAATTTTCGCATTCTAATATGTTGTTGTTAATTTTTAGTAAACAAGGAAGGTTTAAAAATCAAGTTTTGCAATTATAAATTTGTTTTTAAACAATTTTGAATCTCAAAATGTGTATGTAATATATAAGGGGCAAATTTTCTCAAGTGTACCAATGTAAAAATTGCAAGTTGTTAGATCGGGCTAATATTTTCACAGTATTTAGAACTATGAATAAGTACTTAAAACCACCAAGTAATTATGAAATGTTTTAAAAAATTGTAGAGTGAGGAGGTTGAAGAGTTTAGGTAAGTATAAACAGTGAGTTTTATATATAAAATAAATTTAACCCTTCTTTTGAAAATTAAAAATTTTTTTTCTGAAAAACCAAACTTCTAAACTTTTTTAACTAAACTTCAAAGCTTAATATTTTTTGACATTTTCTAAAGTACATTTTTTTAATTTTTACATTTTTGATGTAAGAAGAGATGATTTTTTTATCAGAATAATTTTTTATTATTTTAATATCAATATCAAGCGTGATACACGCATAAGGTGTTCAATATTTTATTTAAACAATCGTTGCAAATAACTGGAATATATTTTTTTAAAGTAGAATTATATAAACATTTGTTTAAAAAAACTAACACTTTATCTTTATATTTAAAAATATTTATTTGTAAAACGTCAATTAAGTCAAAATACTTCATATTGTAAAATATTTCAATTTTTATTAATTGATTAATTAATAATTCAAAAACAAAAAACGTCATTTTTTTCGTTTCACATATTGAAAGTACACATCATAAGCTTTCTTTTGGTACAAGAAAAAAAATGGGACTTTTTTTGAAAAAAAATCAAAAAAAAATTTAGTTTTCAAAAGAAGGGTTAAATTTTAAATTTTTGAAAAAAAATTTCCCACCATTTGAAAGAGCAGAAAAAAACCTACCAAAAACATATAGGTCACAATTATTTTTTCTTTATTATATGAAAGCTACGGTTTGTTATAAAACTCACAGTTTATACTTATCCAAACTCTTCAACCCCCTCCCCCCTACAATTTTTAAAAAAATTTTATAATTACTTGGTGATATTTCGGTTAGTTTTAAAGTCTCCAGGGATTTCTTTGCAAAAAATTCTGGAGAAGATAACGAATCTAAATATTATAGTTACAAAAAAATCGAAGGGGTGCTTATGCCCGAAAAAATGAAATCAAAATTTTTGTTGACTTTTTTTCCGGGCAAATTTTAGATTTTTTTCTTTAATATTGCACTTTAAATTGTTATAAAATCAACTATTATTACCTAAAATATAAACGAAATCTAACTAAATGGATAAAAGTTATTCGTTTTTCAAAAAAATGTGCTTTAATATTTAATGCCCGGTAAAATCCACAATTTTGAAAATTTTTAAAAATCTTTATTTCCTAAAATATTCTGTCATAGAATATCTTTATACCAAGTTTTACAAAAATTGAAAGACCCATGACCAACTTTGATTTTTTTGAGAAAATTTGACCCACAAGCCTGCAAAAAAATAAAAATTTCCGTTGTCTGAGATCAAGAAGTCATTTTCCGCAGTATTTGATGCACTTAATTCGAATCTGGCAACGAAACCTCCCACCACTTCAGGATTTTGAGAAAAGTGGGGGTAAATTTCCAAAAATCATGTTTTTCGCTGTTTTTGTAAATTTCTATCGGGTAAATCCGACGTGCTAGAGACTTGTCATAGGAGTCAAATTAAAGCATGAACCCTGTACTTTAAGAAAATAAAGCGATATTGCTGACAACAAACTAAATTAGCCGTCAAATATGATTTTTTTAACAGTTGGCACTCATAAAAGTTGATTAATACAGTCCGTAAATACAACTATTTTAAAACATGATTGGATTCGCTTAGAATTTATTGCTTACAAATATGATGTCTAAATAAAAAATCTGTAGTTGGATTCATAATCAACGACTCCAAAAACACCCGAGTAACAAGTATCAAGTGAATTTGATCAATTTTGAAAAATAAGTCTGTCATATTGGATCCGACATTTTGATTTTTAATAATCTGACAACATATTCATAATCAGCGACCTTAAAACCCCTGAGTAACAAATTTTAAGCGAATTCAATAATTCTTCAAATAGTTTTATTTACGGACAGTGTCAGTCAATTTTTATACTTGACAACTGTTAAAAAAATCATTTTTGACGGATAATTTAGTTTGTTGTTAGCAATATCGCTATATCTTCTTAAAGTACTGGGTTCAGGCTTGAATTTGACTCCAAGGACAAGTCTCTAGCACGTCGAATTTGCCCGGTAGAGATTTACAAAAACAGCGAAAAACATGATTTTTGGGAATTTTCCCCCACTTTTCTCAAAATTCTGACGTGATGGGAGATTTTTGTTGCCAGATTCGGATTCAGCGCGCCAAATACTGCGGGAAATTACTTTTCGATCTCAGACAACGAAAATTTTTATTTTTTTGCAGGCTTGTATTATCCACTTTCACACTTTATATATATTTTTAACATCATTTAATATAAATATGTGTAGAGTTTAACGGTGTTTAATTTAATTATAATTATACAATTTAACAAACTTAACTTCATTTGTATTTAAAAAATGTGTGTAGCGTTTAACGGGGAAGAATATAACTGTATTTTGATTCAAAAATAATATATATTTTCAATGAAATAAATGCTTGTAGAGTTTAAACTGTGTAGAATTTGGATTGTTAAATAAATAAACATTGTTAAGTATCCTTTAAATTGTAATATGTAATCTTTTGCTACGCTTATTTTTAATTAATTAATAATTAATTTAATTAAATATTTTTTTATTATAAAGAAAATAATTGAGAAAATTAAATAATAGAAGTAAAGTAAGAATATTCAAATATATAAAAAAGGCATCGCGTTGTCATGGCGCGATAAAAAGTTGTTTCGTGTCTAACGAAAACACAAAAGCAATCACTTCTCTCTGACCCGTGATCTGCACAACATGTTCAAATTGTATTCTCCTCACATGTTGAGCGAATAACAATGTTAGATATGAATTTGATTATTTATTAATTAACAAACTAAATCTTATTTCAAACAAATTCTACTTTAACTATATTGAAAAAATACTTTCGACAAATTAAAGAGAATAAAAGTCAAAAATTAAATATCCCAATGTAAACGTATTTGCTCTTCGGAATAAAAAATTTCTGAAGGTAGTGGATCCTTTTCTTAAACTGTTATCTGGACAACAGTTCCGATTACACGGTATTTACTTGAATATAAAGGAAGGAAAATATTTTGTGATAGGTGTAAGATTTTAATGAAAAGCTATTTTATATAGTTAAAACAATATAAGATTTATTATTAATAATTGTATATATTTAAACCAAATAACAATTTTAATTTTATATGCTTGTTATTAATTATAAAAAACAATAATCTATTCTTTTGCACAATATCATATAGTATCAAAATGAATGTGTAATCGTATAAATTGTGTGATGTGATGGAAAATATGGGGCGCATGATTTCAGCCAAATTATTAAATTTATAATTGTCATATATTAGAATTTTGAACTTCATAATTATCATTTACTCGAAATTTAGGTGTCTATAATTTGATGTTGACATTATTATAATATTGAGAATTGATATTTGTTATAATTTACTTAAGTCAAATTTTTATTTTACAGATTTTCTAAGTATTATTAACTATAATAATCGTCGTATTCTGTCCATTCTGTCCAGTTTGTCCTGGTCTGTCCAGTCTGTCCACACTTGAAGTTAGACTATTGTGCATGCTTTTGTTTTTTTGATATATTCTGATAGATAATATTATACGTCATTATTTATTCACTAATTTTTTAATTTAATAATATTATTTTTATTTCTCAAATAATTCAAAAATATTTTTATTAATTTAAAAAAATTATTAATGTTTTTATATTATTCATTATTTCCTTTGTTTCTAAAAAATAAATCCTGCAAAATATTTTCTTTTTTTATATGAAAAACAAAATTTTGACTTCTTCCCTAACCCTAAAGAAAATTCTGATACACTCTAAAAATGATTAGACACTCAAAAAATGTTCTATTACATCTATTTACTAATTTTTGAAATTATTTAAAATCATCAATAACTTCTTCTCTAAATAAATTTTAATCATTATTATTTTCTCACAGGAATAAATTATTTTTAATAATTTTTGAAAAAAGTTCTTTGAGAATTTTAAAATCCATTTGTTTACAAATCAATTTTACGAAATTTAAATTATACAGAAATTCTTCAATTAAATACGAATTAAAAAATAAACACTTCAAATAATTTCAGGATAAAATTCAATTAAACTTTTTTAATATAATTAATTCTACAGAATTGTTAGTTATAAGTATGAAAAATACAAATTTTTAAAGAATTTGATTTGAAACCATTTTAAAATTTAATTATTTCTTAAAATTCATGCTAAATTTTTATTAGATAATTCAATAATTTAAATGCAAAAATAAATAATTTATTTAATATTTAAAATTAAAATTTCTTAAAATTGAAGTCTCATAAAGAATTTTATCAAAACATTTTTAAATCATTGATTTCTTTTAACGATTTTTCATAAAATTTTTAAGAACAATTACATTTTTCGATGAATTTGATTAAAATTGTATTAAAAATAATTTAAATTCTGTCATGAGTTTTATTTATGAAAATAATTGAATTCCTAAAAGAAATTTTATAATTTATAAAAATAATTAAATTATTGCGAAGAAATTTATAAAAATATTGTAAATAATAGATTTCTTATTAAATTTTTTAAAAATAATTGACATTTTGACGAGAATATTGAAAAATTCTTGAACATAATTGAATTTCTGCGAAAAATTTTATTACTTTTGAAAATAATTGCATTTATGCAATCAGTTATAAATTTTCAAAAATTCAATTTTTATTGGGAGGCTTAAAAATGAATTTTGTGCAAAAATTAATTTTGTGCAAACATAGCAAAGCATTCAAAATTTTTGCTCCCAATTTTTTTTAGTTTTTTGTTATTTGTAACAGGAATTTGTCGTAAATTACTAAAGTAACATTTTAAAAAACTTTAACTCATTCATTTTTCACCCCGAGTCAACAACCTGACTCGGGGTGATCGATAATTTCAACTCTATTATTTAATTAATTCATTTTTTGAAGGCACAAGTAAGGCACTTATATAATTTTATGCAAAGTTAGTAAAGCAGTGATAAATTTTGTAAATTTTAATTTTTAACGAAAATTAATTTTTCTTACTAAACGAAAAATTAGACATAATTTGATAATTTCTATTTTATAATCATAATTTTCGCACAAAATTTTGTTTTTTTTTAAATATTTGAATTCATTTTTGTGATTACACATGTGTAATCCCGTTTTTAGGGTTCCGTACACCTTCGGTGTATGGACGGAACCCTATTGGTGAGACTCTTGCGTCCGTAGCGAAATCGTGTCCCCCCCCCCTAGCGGCTAAACTATATGACCTAGAGAGCTCAAATTTGGTACAGATACGTATTTTCACACGTAGATTACAGGAAAAATATAGAGAATGTGATTAGAGGTGATGGTCATAGCGTTGTCAAGGAAATAACAAGATTTTTAGCCAAAAATGCATAAAAAGTGACCATTCCCCCCCCCTTAACTTCTAAACTATTCAACCTGGAGGGCTGAAATTTGGCATACTGGTGTATTTTAACGCGAATATTACAGGAAAAATATAGAGAACTTTCTATGTAATAATAGCCATAGCGTTGTCAAGGAAAAACGCTTTAATTTCCATTAGATAATTAGATAATGAGATAATGAGATAATTAGATAATTAGATAATTAGATAGATAATTAGATCATTTCCATGAAAAACTTTTAATTTCCATATTATTTGATCTAATTAACTAAAAATTGGTTTATTAGTATATTTTCACTGGCTAAATACAAAAAATTAAAAAAAATTTTTTTTTTTAAATTAAAAAAAAAATTTTTTTTTTAATTTTTTTAAAAATTTTTCAAAAAGTCATTACAAAAATTAAATTTAAAAATTTTTTTAAAATTAAAATTTTAAATTTTTTTTAAATTTTTTTTTAATTTTTTTTTTAAATAAAATTAAAAAAAAAAATTTCTTTTAAATAAAATTTTTTTGTAAAAATTTATTTACAAAAATTAAAAAAAGAAATATCAAAATTATATAAGTAAAAACAGCAAAAATAATTTTTTTTAACGTTGGATTGTGGATTTATTTATTAGGAAATGTATTTATTTAAAATAAAAATAAATAAATAAAATTTAATATTTAAAATATTTGTTGATTTTAAATGACTGTTTTCTCCCTATAATTTCTTAAATAAAAAAAACCGGACAAGTGCGAGTTGCACTCGCACTGAATTGGCGGGTTCCGTACACAAATACAAGAATAATACTAGTGATATTGTATAACAGAAAATAGTAGAATTTTTCAACTTTTGCATTATTTTGAAAATTGAATTTTCGACAATAGGTTAAAAATAAAAAAAAGAAAAATTGAAGTATTATATTTGTTTTATATTATAAGCAATAAGCAGAGGAACCAATTTTGGAACAAATTTTCAAAATATTGGTTTCTTTGCTTAATGCTTACAATATAAAACAAATATAATACTTCAATTTTTCTTTTTTTTATTTTTAACCTATTGTCGAAAATTCAATTTTCAAAATAATGCAAAAGTTGAAAAATTCTACTATTTTCTGTTATACAATATCACTAGTATTATTCTTGTATTTGTGTACGGAACCCGCCAATTCAGTGCGAGTGCAACTCGCACTTGTCCGGTTTTTATTGTTTATAGGCATTATTATAAATTATCTATTGACACTAAGAGAAACTACACGCGCGCTTAAGCGCGCGTTTGAGTAGTGTTACTAGGCGGGTACGGGCGCAATTACCGACCGAGGTCGGTAATGCAAATTCCTACATTACCCAAAATAGTATACTTTCAACTGCGTTAGAAGGGGTGTTCTGTTTTACCGACCGAGTTTAGTTGTGGCGGCCACCGCTAGATGGCGCCACTTTATTTTTGCACGATTTCAAACCCCTTGGTGGGAGATTTGAATTTTTATTTTCGAATTTTCAACTGCGTTTGAAGGGGTGTTCTACTTTACCGATCATTCGAATTACGGCTGCCTCCGACAGATGGCGCCACTTTATTTTTACACAATTTCAAACCCCTTGGTGGGAGATTTGAATTTTTATTTTCGAATTTTCAACTGCGTTAGAAGGGGTGTTCTACTTTACCGATCATTCGAATTACAGCTGCCTCCGACAGATGGCGCCACTTTATTTTTACACAATTTCAAACCCCTTGGAGGGAAATTTAAATTTTTATTTAATTTAAAGTCGCTTGGTAGGGGTATTTTGAATATCCCGCCAAAATTACCGACTGAACTTAGTTGCGGTTGCCTCCTATAGATGGCGCCACTTTATTTTTGCTTAATTTAAAACCGCTTGGCGGGATATTTGAATTTTTTATTAATTAACTTAAAGTCGCATTGGTATGGGGTATTTTAGATGTTCTACTATATCGACCTTTGTAATAGATTCCTATAAAAAAGTCGGTAATTGACCGACTGATGGTAATGTAGATTTCTAACTCACTATGTGCGCCAGTTTTCTAGGATACCGACTGCAAGACCTATGAGAACTTTCAAGTTATCGCGGCAGCCGGCGCTTACTATACGATGTGATGAGGTAGGAGTGGTGTTGCGCGCGACTGAGGAGAGTTGCGCGCGACCATGGAGTAGAGGGGCGCGTCGTAGTGGGGTGTCAGGTATGGTGGGGACCAGTGTATAAGTTCGAGAGCGCGAGCCACAATCATCAGTAGCATCTTTTCAGATGCAACTAACAGTTTACAGAGTACTTCCAGATATATTTTCAGAGTTTGTTTTCTTTGTTTCAGTTGTGCTTTTTGATTTGTTTCAGGAATTTTTTTTTTTAATTTGTTTTAGAATTTTTTTTTAGTTTTGTTTTAGGAATTTTTTTTTATTTGTTTCAGGATTTTTTTTTATTTGTTTCAGGAATTTTTTTTTGATTTGTTTCAGAATTTTTTTTGTTTGATTTGTTTTAGGATTTTGTTTTTAAATTTTTGTTTCAGAATTTTTTTTGTTTGATTTGTTTCAGGATTTTGTTTTTAAATTTTTGTTTCAGAGTTTTTGATTTGTTTCAGGAATTATATTTGTTTCAGGAATTTTTTAGACTTAACTTCTAAGATGCCAAAGATTAAATCACCGAAAAAATCGCGATCAAAAATTAAGATTGACGAGTACAATGAAGTTTGTCAAGAAAGTGACAACTTCATTAAAATCGCGGAAAATCAGCTCATTACCACAATGTCCATGTCTGGTGATGAGAAATGCATTACAGCAAATAAATGGCAAAACAAGTGTCAGAAGTTTAAAAATATATTTAGAAATTTTTTAAAAACATCTGACTTTACAACTTCTCAAAAATCGAGGTGTTTGAATTTGATCCAGAAATTGGAATACTTGTTTTGCCACTTTGATGCAATAATGAAACGTGGTGCGGGTGTACAAATGACTAACGAAAGAATGAAATGGGTTAATTTCGATGAAGCATTTGATAGTCGATTGCAAACTAGTGGGATAATGAATATAGATTATAAAGATATTAATGAGTTCCTTGATGATGCCTGTGCTTTATTTAAATTTAATATTGAAAAATCTTTAAACAAGTATGGTCCGTTGAAAGTATATACCGTATTGGGGGCGAAATTTAAGAAAGATTTAATGAATGGGAAAGAGGATCAATCAGAATTAAAAACTTTTATCGCGAAAACAAGTGAAATTTTGTTGACAACCCAGTTAGATGAGTGGTACAATGTTAATGTTAAATAACCAACTTTAAAAAGGATTGAAGAATTCCAAGAGAAAGACTCCAATTGGAAACTTGATTCCATTCAAAGGTTGGAGGTTAACATTAACACGTACAATCCCATGCGTGCAGGTTCTTATATTGATTTACCCCTTGCTATAAAAAGGAAACAAGCTTGTGTCAACGTTCAGAACACAGATAACAAATGTTTTCAATGGTCAATACTATCAGCTTTGTATGAACCAACAAGGGATTCAAATCGCGTTTCAAAGTACATCCAATATGAGAATGAACTAAATTTCACAGGAATTGAGTTCCCTGTTTCTCTCAAAGATATTTCAAAATTTGAGGCTCTAAATAATATCTCAATCAACGTGTACGGACTTTCAAGAAAAAATAAGAATTTTAATGTCTACCCATTACATCGTACTTCGCAGAAAAAGGTTTGCCACTTAAACCTTTTGCGAATTGAAGACCATTACATAGATGAGGATGATGATAATGATGATGATGATGATGATGAATTACCTATCATCTCTTTCAACTACCACTATGTCTGGATAAAAGACTTATCTAGACTTGTTGGCTCACAATTGTCGAAGAAAAAAAATAAGAAGTACATCTGTGACCGTTGTCTTCATTACTTTGGAGATGAATTGAAACTCACAGAACATGAAGAAACATGCAGAAAAATGAATGATACGAGAATTAAGTTACCACAACAAGGTAAAAATTCTGTTGAATTCAAAAATTTTCAAAGCAAGGAACGTGTACCTTTCATTATTTATGCTGACTGTGAGAGCCTTTTGATTCCTGCTGAAAAGCCACAAGAACCAAGCAATACCGAGGTCTTTCAAAATTATAAATTGCTTAGTATTGAATACTATTTGAAATGTGGTTTTAATGACTCGTTGTCTTCATACAAAGCGTCTCCAAAAGATGAAGAAAATCCTGCCCTTTGGTTTTCTAAAGAGTTGAAAAATCTGCAAGAAAATCTAGAGCCTATATTTAAAAATTTTAAGCCAATGCAACCACTAACTCTAGAACAATTGACAGATTTTAGAAATGACAATACATGTCATATTTGCAATAAGAAAATCGCGAATGGGGATGTAAAAGTAAGAGATCATAATCATCTAACTGGGGAATATCGGGGCGCCGCGCATCAAGATTGTAATGTAAACTACCACGAATCACCGACCATACCTGTTGTTTTTCACAACCTCAGTGGTTATGACGCGCACTTCATTATTGAAAGTATTGCTACTAAATTTGAAGGAAAAGTTGATCTGCTTCCAATAAACAAAGAAAAGTATATTAGCTTTACTAAAAATATTAAAGGTAGTATTATCAAATTTCGATTTATTGATTCTTTTAAATTTATGGCGTCATCATTGGACAAATTAGCTTCCTATCTCGACGAATACAAAATTGTTAGTTCAATTTTTTCTAGTTATAGCGACGATAAAATTCAATTGTTAACGCGTAAAGGAGTTTTTCCTTATGAGTACATAGATTCAAGAGAAAAACTCGATGAAACTCTGTTGCCTCCAAAGGAAAGATTCTATAGCACTTTAAACGACTCAAATGTTTCAGACGAAGATTATACACATGCGCAGAAAGTGTGGAATGAATTCAATTGTCAAAATCTCGGTGATTACGTTTATTTGTATATGCAAACTGATGTTTTGTTACTTGCGGATATATTCGAAAATTTTAGGAATCAATGTTTACTCGCTTATGGCCTCGATCCAGCGCATTATTATACGACACCCGGACTAACTTGGGATGCCATGTTGAAGTATACGAAAGTAAGTCTCGAACTCCTCACAGATATCGACATGGTAATGTTTATTGAGCGTGGAATAAGGGGTGGGGTGAGTCAATGCACTAATCGTTACGCGAAAGCTAATAATCAATATATGAAAAATTTCAATAATGACAAAGAGACGTCTTACATCGTATACTTTGACGCAAATAACCTGTATGGTTGGGCAATGGTGCAATCGCTTCCTTATGGTGGCTTCGAGTGGGTAGAAAATATTGACGATAGTTTTGATTTTAACGCTGTAGATGATGATGCGCCAAATGGATATATTTTGGAAGTCGACTTGGATTACCCGGATGAATTGCACAAAAAACATAGTGATTTTCCGTTTTGCCCCGAACACTCGAAGCCACCAGGATCCAAGGAGGAAAAGCTCTTAACTACCCTCCTACCTAAACGGAAGCGTGTTCTCCATTACCGTGCTTTAAAGCAAGCTATTGCCAACGGTCTGGTGTTAGTTCATATTCATCGCGTTTTGAAGTTTAAACAAGCTATGTGGCTCAAAAGTTATATCGATTTTAACACTACAAAAAGAACTAATGCCAATAATGAGTTTGAGAAAAATTTATTCAAACTAATGAACAACGCGGTATACGGAAAAACAATGGAGAACGTGCGAAAACACGTTGATGTTAAACTCGTGACAAAGTGGGAGGGTAAGTATGGAGCTGAAGCTTTAATCGCGAAACCTAATTTCCACAGCAGGGCTATTTTTAACGAAAACTTGGTTGCCGTAGAACTGAAAAAAGTAGAGGTTTTGATGAACAAACCACTCTATGTTGGTTTGACAGTATTGGATGTATCAAAAACTTTAATCAATGACTTTCACTACGATTATATGTTGCAAAAGTATGATTTTGAGAAATGTAAGCTTCTGTACACCGACACCGATAGCCTCGTTTATTAAATTAAATGTTCAGACATCTATGCCGATATGAAAGAAGATATTCACAAATTTGATACTTCAGATTATCCTGTAAACAACGTGTACAATATTCCGCAAGCCAACAAAAAAATTTTATGTTTGATGAAAGATGAGTGCAGTGGTAAAATTGTAACAGAATTTGTTGGCTTGCGGAGCAAAATGTACAGCATCCGCGTTGAGAATCAAGATTTAATAAAAAAGGCGAAAGGTATAAAAGCTGGAGTTGTTAAAAAAGACATTAATTTTGATGATTATGTGTATTGCCTTCAAAATGTAAAAATTCAATCTAGAACACAGTACACAATCAGGTCCAATCTGCACAAAGTGCAAACTTTAAAACAAACAAAAGTTGCACTCAGTCCGTATGATGACAAAAGGTTTTTGTTAAAAAATAATACTGACACCCTTGCATGGGGACATTGTAAAATTGCCGAAATTATGGAAGAGGATGATGAGGTATTGTAAAAAAAAAATTGTTGGGAGAGAGAATTTGTTATTTTAATAAATAAAACCTGTTGTATATTTTATTTTATGTCTTCTTCTTCTTTATTCAATAAAACCTTAATCTAGTTACATTATTTTAACTTATTTTAACGTTATTTTAACTTGTTTTAACATTTTTTTAACTGTACTTTAACGTTACTTCAACGTTAGTTTAACTTTTTTTAACGTTACTTTAACATTACTTTAACTTATTTTAACTTTACTTCAACATTACTTTAACGTTAATTCAACTTTATTTAAACATTAGTTTAACTATATTACATGTCAGATTTTTTAATCCAACTATTGTGAGATTTATCAAATCCAAGCCATTTCACGTAGACATCATTACCACGAATCTTGAGAACTTTCTCTACTAGGTAAACATCTGGATGTTTGACTTTCAGCAGTTCTTCCTCATAGAAACCACCTTCGATGGGCTGATTTTGGTAATCTAAAAGTTTGTATGTTACTGGTTTTGTCGATTTAACTTTATCCACAGTGAATATTTCCGTTGTCCAGTTGGGAGTATATCCTTTTTCAAAGATATTTTCAAACTTGCTAACCCGAACTCTATCCCCAACTTTAAATTTTGATCTTCTGAGCGGAATTTTTTGTAGTTTACGGATACGTCTCAGCAGTTCTCTTGTGTCTTCTACGGTAACATCTTTGGGTTTCATACCAATAGTACGATGCTTTTTATTATTGTACTTTGATATGAGCGTAGGTAAAAGATTTATCCATTTGTAATTGCCTTGTAAGCTGAATTCCGGCCACATCATATTTTTCAGAGTGCGATTAAATCTTTCAACAATTGATGCTTTCAAGTTACTAAAAGTTGAATAGAGATTAATGTTAAATTCTTGCTTTAAACTCTTGAATTCAGAATTGTAAAATTCTTTGCCTCTATCAGTGTGCAGATTTTTTGGAATTCTACCTTGTTTTAGAATAGTTTTCATGGCTAGAGAAATATCCTTTCCATTCTTACTCTTTACAGCTACAGCCCAGGCATATTTGGAAAATATGTCTATAACTGTGAGCATGTATTTGAAACCTTTATTAGAATAAGAATAGGGTATCATTTCAACCAAATCTGCTTGCCAGGTTTCGTCGATGCCACGCATTTGAACTTTTCGACGAGGATAATTTTTTCTAGCCTGTCTATGCAACTCTTTAACAACAGTTAACTTTTCATCGTCCATTTTCAAGGTTTGTTAAACGTGAATCCAATTTAGCAATATATTTAGCGTTTTGAAGAGGTAATTCGTGTTGTAAATCAGTTTCAATCTGCTTAAGTTTTTCGTTAATTCTTTCCTCAATAGATTGTATAAGAATATTCAAGTCATCAATAGCTGATCTTGAAGATGATGTAACTGCAAAGACAGTTTTTATTTCGTTTTTAACAATTTGTTTTACTTGTCTTAGATTTATTGCGTCGTGTTGCTCTTCAGCGTCTTGCACGTTGCAAAGTCTTTTGTTATCAATATCGTATTGTCCACTTGAAGTAATTTTAAAACCAATTCCAGAAGGTCCAGGTTGTCCACGACTTGCAGTAGGTCGTGACAAAGGATGTCCAAACACATCAATGCTCATTTTAATACTAAGCTTTATTTGCTTGTACTCTTCTAATATATAATGCGAGCTTCACGTAGTTCTTCAATAATTGACATAATTTCATTATTGTGGCTCGGATTTCCAGCTTGCTGCGATGCTACTAGCAGACGTAATCGGTCAACTAGTTCATTGGGATTATCCCAATAAATGTAGTCTGGGTTAAATTGTTTCTTTGCAATCATAAATTGAGGTAATTTATTTCCAAGCTTCTTTTTCTTCTTACTCTTTATAACACCACTACCCTTTTTTGGTGTACTCTTAAAAAGTTTTGCAATGATATCAATACATTTAGAACTCCTGTTTATGTTGACAGGTTCACTGGAACTATAATTTTTTCGGTGTGCATTTGTAGTTACAAGAATTTCTTTATAATTTTCCAAATCATCTGAACTTATTTATGCATGATTAGGTTCTTGTCTAAATAAAAGTTCAAGCAATCCAGCAGTTTTTAAATATTTTTTCTTTCCAGCAAGTTGAATATGTGAACCTTCTAAATCAACTGGTGTATCACCAATTATAAAAGAACCATTAGGAAGCTTACGTACTCCATAAACCATGTCTAAATATTTTTTTCTGTTTTTATTCAATAATTGAATAAATTTATTTGTCAAATTTCCATAATTAAGTTCTTCGTCTTCAAAGTTGTTGTTGCTTTTATCAAGTAGAGTCTCATTAAGTAGTGTTTTATCAAATTCCTCCTCCTCATCAACAGCAGTTGAGAAAGAAAAATCATTTTCCTCCTTTTTAACTTTTTCTTTTTTAATATTTTTGAAAAGTATATCAGTTACTTTAACCAACTTTTCCAGAGGTGCTACTATTGGTTGAAGAGTTTCTTTTAATACTGTTTCTGCAGCCTCTTTACCCATTTTGAGTAAACGATGTTTTCGCCTAATAGCATCACTTGCTTTTGCTATTTGACGAAGTGTTTCTTGCTCTTTTCGATACATGTTTTCTTTGTAACAAGATAAACTATACTAATTAAAAATTTAGTAAACTTGTAGTATTTATAGTGTAATAAAACAATCAAATCCTCTTCTATATCTTCCCTCATTAAAATTACGGTCTTTGTCAATAACAACAAAACCATATTTATCAGATTTCCAACATTCTGAACATAAATCGCGGAATTGAGTATAACTCATATCTGTATTAACATGATCTTCATATACATGTTTTAGATTCTTTTCATCTTGTCTAAATAAAACCAATAAATTAACATTATCTCGAACTAGATGTTTAGGAATACGAGCATACGTTTGACATAAATAGAAACTGTCAACGTTTACATGTCTACCCATACAAAAGAAAGCTCTAACATTATCTTGCTTTTCACAAGCAATGTCATCAAAAACAAAAATTGAATTTGCTTTAGCATCTTTTGGAGATACTACTTCTTCATGTTCACTAAATGGGAAATACTCAACACCATCTACATTTTTTATTACATTTTCTAAAAATTTATATTTCGGTTGTTGTAGAGATTTAGAGTAGAGGTAAATATTTTCAAAACTTAGACCATTTGGATGTATTATTAGGGAAAGAAGAGCATTTGTTTTACCACAATTTGAGGGGCCACAGAAAACTGCTCGAATGCTGTCTGAAAACAGACTACCGTGACGTTTAATCTTTTTTTCATTAGTTTCAACATCTATACTAGAGATTGGCAGTGCGACAGGTTGTTTCGTGAACTGCATCTTGACAGTAACTGCCATAAAAGCTATAAATACTAAGCTTTTATATTCGTTTCGTCAGTCTCACACCAACCTTTGTAGAGTGAAGAATGATTCTGCATAAGGATGTGAAAAAAGGTGATTGTCAAGGAAAAGGCTTAATTAATCGTATTATCAATAGTTTACCGTTCGAGTTACATTTGCCAGGTTACCAATTCTGTGGCCCTGGTACAAAGTTGGCAAAGCGTTTGTCTCGTGGTGATCAAGGAATTAATCCGTTAGACGCTGCTTGTAAACAACACGATATTGCATATTCACAAAATCGTGAAAATATTCAAGCTAGAAACGAGGCAGATAAAGTATTAGCTAAGAAAGCTTGGGAACGTGTTAAAGCTAGTGATTCTAGTTTAGGTGAAAGAGCAGCTGCTTTAGCTATTTCTAGAACCATGAAAACTAAATCAAAATTAGGCATGGGGATGAAAAGAAGAAGAAAACGAAAGTCATCTATAAGAAAGAAAAAAAGGAAAACAATGTGTAAGAAGAAACGGATAGCATTAGGGAAAATTGTTGACGCTGCGCGAAAAAGCATGATTCCTAGTAATAATGCTTAAGAAACAATTCGAGCAGCTATGATTGGTGCACGAAAAGCAATAAAAAATGTTGGTGGTAAATCCAAAGTTTTATCACCTAGAATTCTTCCAGTACCTACAAAAGTAGGTGGAATATTACCGCTAGTTCCAATTTTTGCTGGACTTAGTGCTTTAGGTGCTCTTGCTGGAGGAGCTTCTGGAATAGCAAGGGCTGTTAATAAGGCTAAAACAGCTAGTGAACAGCTTTCAGAAGCTCAGCGTCATAATAAAGCAATGGAAGCTATATCGCTTGGAAAAGGATTACACCTTAAACCTTATCGACAAGGACTTGGTCTCCACTTGAAGCCCTACATTAAAGGAAAAGGATTTAAAAAACGAGCATCAAGAAAGAAGAAGAAGCAAACAACAAGAAAGAAAAAAAACTTGCAGTGAAGCTACCTCACCGTCCATTAACTGATTTTGATCTGATAAGGTATGCTAAAGCTGTCAAAATACCTCGTTTTCGTGGTGTTTTTATGCGAAATGAATTACCTGTCAGCGGTCCTCATCTATATGAATCAGGAATAATTAATCTTGATAATAAGGAAGGTTCAGGAACACATTGGGTAGCATATAAAAAATTTAGAAATGAAACCATGTATTTTGACAGTTTCGGCAACCTTGCTCCACCAACAGATCTTGTCATTTATTTAGGTGATAGTAGCTTAATAAAATATAATCGTGAAAGACATCAAAATTATGATACGTATGTGTGTGGACACTTGTGTCTTAAATTTTTATGTAATCAACTAAATATTAAGAGTAGCTTTAACCTATATAAAAGTGTGTAACTATTGTAAGCTTTCAGTATAAAACCTGACAGCAACATGAGTGATTCATTTACTTTAACGTTAACGGGAAATTCTTCAGTTCTTGAAGCTGAATATTTTCCTCCAATAGAACTAAATTCAAATAAAAGTTATGTACTTGGTCTTGTTGAATTGTTGACTTTTAATTCAATTCCCAATATTGATAAAGGAAATAACAAGTTTTACGTTGGAAATCAAGTAATTGATATTCCAACTGGAAGTTATGAAATTAAAGACATTGAATCCTATATACAAAATTCTATAGAAATTGGAACTGTCATTAGTATAAAACCAAATAATAATACATTGCGCAGTGTAGTTAAATCAAATTTACCAATTAATTTTAAACCTATTGACTCGATTGGTAAATTGTTAGGATTTACATCACAGCATCTAGCACCTCATAGAGCACATACTTCCGATTTACCTGTAGCTATTTTAAAGGTCAATTCAGTTCGAATTGAGTGTAATATTACATCTGGAGCTTACATAAATAACCAAAAAGTCCACACTTTCCATGAATTTTTCCCCAGAGTTCCACCAGGATATAAGATTATGGAAGTGCCTGCACACGTCATTTATCTTCCGATTGCCACCAAGACAATACATAATATACAGCTGCGAATTGTTGATCAGGACAGTGACTTAATCAATTTTAGAGGAGAAACTATAACGATTCGATTGCATATAAAGTCATTGTAATGGGAATCGTTTATAATCAAAAAGCTGTTGTTGGTGGAAACTATAAAAGTCAGTCAACATGCAAGAGTCAAATCAGTCTAAGAGAATCTCACAAGGTGTTAACACCTCAGAATCGTCGCTTTCTTCAAGAACTAGGACTAAGAGTTATTCCTCAAGGAAAACGGCAACAGGACAATTAATCTATATATTTTTTGGGTGCTGTTGCAATAAAAATGGACGAACTTCTCAACATTCCAGCAGCAGTAAATTTTGATGAGTCCATAGCTCATTATGAAATTCATGCTCATCAACCATATGCATCTTCATCTTTCAATAATAGTGATGAAATTCGAATTGCAGTACAACATCAAGATTTATGCATTTTACCGAGTAAAAGTTCATTACACATTTTTGGTAGATTAGCTAAAAATGATGGAATTACTCTTACAGAAAATGTACATTTAAGCAATAATGCGGTATGTTTTTTGTTTGACGAAATTCGCTATGAATTAAATGGAATTGAAATAGATCGATGCAAATACGTTGGACATACTACAATTATGAAAAATTATGTCTCACAAACACCTACTCAGCTAAACTTTATTGAAAATGCTGGATATTCAAGAATGACAGCTGATGCAAGACTTGTATTGGAAAATGGCTATTTTGATGTCACAATACCACTTAGCATGATTTTTGGTTTTGCTGAAGATTATAAAAAAATTATTATGAATGCTAAACATGAACTTATTTTAACAAGAGCACGTTCTGATATGAATGCTATAATTCAAACAGGACAAGGCGGTGATGAAGAATTCAAAATTTTTATCAATAAACTTGAAAGGATGGTTCCATACGTTTTACCTGCTGATAATAATAAAATAAAACTATTAAAATTTATTGAAAAAGATCCATTAATTTCAATGAGTTTTCGATCATGGGAAATATATGAATATCCTTTACTTCCTGCCAGCTCAAAAGTTTTGTGGCAAATTAAAACTTCAACGCAATTGGAAAAACCACGCTACGTTATTGTTGGATTTCAAACAGCAAGAAAAGATAAACGAAAAAAACATGCGTGTCATTTTGACCATTGTAACATTACAAATGTTAAACTCTTTTTAAATTCACAATATTATCCGTATGGTAATTTAAACCTAAACTTTGATCAAAATCAATACTCTCTACTTTATGAAATGTATGCTAATTTTCAATCATCCTATTATGGAAAAGATTCAAAACCTATTTTAACAAAGGACATTTTCAAAAGTCTATTTCCTCTAATTGTAATTGATTGTTCAAAGCAAAATGAATTTTTAAAACAAGCCTCAGTCGATGTAAGGTTAGAATTTGAAGCAGGAAATAACATGCCAGCTGAGACTACTGCCTATTGCTTAATAATTCATGATCGCGTCATACAATATAAACCAATCAGCGGCGTTGTAAAGAAACTGTTGTAGTGGGGATAAGGTAGTGGGGAGTGGTGATCGGTATAAAAACCGGTGTTTTCGAAGAGAAACTCATTTCTGTTTCAGGATGGAGTTCATCGTAGATGTTCAAGGCTTTAAAAGATCGCAAAACGAATTTCTATTCAAAGAGTTGGCAATCCTTCCTCTCCAATCGGATGCTCAGCCACTCGTTTGTCTGTTTGAACCTCCTTGTGCATGGAATTCGCTGCCTGATCGTTATAAAAGTGAAAACCTTTGGTTGACACATAATTATCATGGAATTAATTGGACTGCTGGAGACATCCCATACGATGAACTTCGTTCTATTCTACAAGGAATATTGCTGGGTTCTAGAGCCATCTACGTTAAAGGATTAGAAAAAAATACATGGCTAGAGTCATATGTATTAAATGTAGTTAATTTAGAAGATTTGGACTGTCTATCGTTAAAAAAACTCGAAACGAAATTGTCAACAACAACATGTAAACATCATACTCTACATAAAGAAAATTGTGCTGCAAAAAATGTTAAACTTCTTCGAGAATGGTTTTTAAACCCTCTAAACCAATATGTAAATGCTGTCGTTAAAGGAGTAGACGAAGTTGATTCTACTTTGAAATCGTTTTATGAAAACTGTGAAGATTTTTTGTAAATATTATAATAAGTTTCTAAAAATAAACTATAATAATTTGAATCGAAATACTGTATCTTGATTTAAAAAAAAAACCTAACCTTTAAATATACTTTAATTTACAATTATTTTAGTTAAAAATTTTTTAAATTCAATAAAATAAAACTTATTCTACTTAAATAGGGATTGATAACAAAAAAAAGTTTTAAAACCAATTAACAAATAACAATTTTATTTATTTTTCTTTTAAGAAAATACATTTGTTTTAACAAAACTTTTTTTTTATTTTTAATGTATTTTTTTCATTTTAAAAATTTAAATTCAACAGCGTTGTAGGTTCCTCCTTGGTATTTCAATTGTAGCTGCTTTAAAGAGGCAGCTTCCTGCATCATTTTGAAAGTTTCAGCTTCTTCTTCGAAATATTTAGTAAATCTCGTTGGAAGATAAGATATAAACTCAGCGTCTAGTTCAACGATGATCCTGGGTCCATATTTTGTCAGAATTTTCTTTATTTTGGTGATAAAGTATTGGCTATTCACATCCAATTCTGATAATAGTTTGGTTAGCAGGAAACCCTCCAATCGTCCAACTGCGTTGACTTTTTCCAAATCCATAACTGCTTAGTCGTTGAATAAAATCCTGAAACAGAAAAAGAAAATATAACCTACAACAAAACTCAAAATGAACCTGTAACAGAAAGAGAATAAAGAAACATAAAATCCTGAAACAGAAACAGAAACAGAAAATGAACCTGTAACAGAAACAGAATAAAGAAACAAAAACAGAAAATCCTGAAACAGAAAGAGAAAAAAGAAAATCCTGAAACAGAAAGAGAAAAAAACAGAAAATACTGTAACAGAAAGAGAAAAAAAACAGGAAACCATGAAACAGAAAGAGAAAAAAAAACAGAAAATCCTGAAACAGAAAGAGAAAAAAAAGAAAATCCTGAAACAGAAAGAGAAAAAACAGAAAGAGAAAAAAAACAGAAAATACTGTAACAGAAAGAGAAAAAAAACAGGAAACCATGAAACAGAAAGAGAAAAAAAACAGAAAATCCTGAAACAGAAAGAGAAAAAAGAAAATCCTAAAAAAGAAAATCCTGAAACAGAAAGAGAAAAAAACAGAAAATACTGTAACAGAAAGAGAAAAAAAACAGGAAACCATGAAACAGAAAGAGAAAAAAAAACAGAAAATCCTGAAACAGAAAGAGAAAAAAGAAAATCCTGAAACAGAAAATCCTGAAACAGAAAGAGAAAAAAAACAGAAAATACTGTAACAGAAAGAGAAAAAAACAGGAAACCATGAAACAGAAAGAGAAAAAAACAGAAAATCCTGAAACAGAAAGAGAAAAAAACAGAAAATACTGTAACAGGAAGAGAAAAAACAGAAAATCTTGAAACAGAAAGAGAAAAAACAGAAAATCCTGAAACAGAAAGAGAAAAAAACAGAAAATCCTGAAACAGAAAGAGAAAAAAAGACAAGAAAATATAACCTACAACTCGAAAACGATCCTGAAACAGAAAGAGAAAAAAAGACAAGAAAATATAACCTACAACTCGAACACGATCCTGAAACAGAAAGAGAAAAAAAAGACAAGAAAATATAACCTACAATTCGAACATGATCCTGAAACAGAAAGAGAAAAAAAAGACAAGAAAATATAACCTACAATTCGAACACGATCCTGAAACAGAAAGAGAAAAAACAGAAAATACTGAAACAGAAAGAAAAATTTAACCTACAACTTGAAGACGATCCTGAAACAGAAAAATCAGACAAACCTGAAACATAAAGAAAAATATTTGTCAAGAGAAGAAGAAGCTCTTTTGCTGGAAACGCTGCAACAGAAATATGCCGCTCCGGTTTGAATACAGCTCAATATATAGTTAAATCCCCTCTCACGTGTGTATATACACCCCACTCTTCGAGACCACTACTCTGCGCACGCATCTGTAAATTATAAAGTTAGTTTTCGGAATTTAATTTTAGAAAAACCTGTAATTGTCTCTTAAAAAAATTTTTTTATATATCTATTTTTTTTCTTTCAAAGGAAATGTAATTTTTTAAAAAAATTTTGATTGAAAAATGGAATTATAATATCTCATGTTGAGTCGTGATCGTTTTCAAAAATTGATGGAGGTTGATCCACTGATGAACATTCATAATCCCCCAACATGGTGTCAATGTCTGGGAGACATGCTAGAATTTCTGAAATCTTTAAAAAAAAAAATTTAGTTAATTAACATTATAAAATAATTATATAATTTTTTTCTGATAAATATCTTACCTCTTCATCACTAATATGAATGTTCAAAACATCATCATCATCATAATCATCAAAATACTCATTGTAATCATTAAAGTGAAAATTATTGTCACTGAAGTCGTTCATAACCTCATTTTCACTTGAGTCTCCATCGTTGTGTTCCTGTTCACCATCTTCTTGCAGTTCATCATTACTGCTTAGAAACTTTGAAACTAAAATACAAAACAAACAATACTTTCATGAATACTTTGTAAGCAATATTAAAATAAAAAACCAAAATTTTTTTCTTTGAACAAACTTAGGAACTAAAATACAAACAAATAATACTTTCATGAATACTTTTTAAGCAATATTAAAATAAAAAAAACATTCTTTTCTTTCAAACTTTGAAACTAAAATACAAAACAAACAATACTTTTTCAGTAATATTAAAGCAAAAAAAAAAACGAAATTCTTTTTTATAAAAAAAAACTTAGGAACTAAAATACAAACAAATAATACTTTCATGAATACTTTTTAAGCAATATTAAAATAAAAAAAACATTCTTTTCTTACAAACTTTGAAACTAAAATACAAAACAAACAATACTTTCATGAATACTTTGTAAGCAATATTAAAATAAAA
This sequence comes from Leptopilina syphax, assembly GCA_032872505.1. NCBI lineage: Eukaryota > Metazoa > Arthropoda > Insecta > Hymenoptera > Figitidae > Leptopilina > Leptopilina syphax. The sequence continues at coordinate 10,246,838 of CM065475.1, forward strand.
AACCAAAATTCTTTTCTTTGAACAAACATTTTATGATGTGGATGAATAATGATTTCAATCTGAGGATGATTTTGAATCTGAGGATGATTCTGAATCTGAGGATGATTTTGAATCTGAGGATGATTCTGAATCTGAGGTTGATGTGCATGAGGATGATTCTGAATCTGAGGTTGATGTGCATGAGGATGATTCTGAATCTGAGGTTGATGTGCATGAGGATGATTCAGAATCTGAGGAATCGGTTAATGTTTTATATTTTTTGTTTTGAAGAGTAGGTGAATGAGTCGGGCTTGGAGTTGGAGGAGCTGGTGAAATGGGCTCAAAAATTGGAGAAGTTGGTGATGATGAGTTTGAGTTTACTATTGATCGATTTTGATTTGGAGAAAGCGGAGAAAAAGTTTGATGAATTGTTGGAGTCAGTGACGATGAGTTTGAGTTTACTATTGATCGATTTTGATTTGGAGAAAGCGGAGAAAAAGGTTGATGAATTGTTGGAGTCAGTGACGATGAGTTTGAGTTTACTATTGATCGATTTTGATTTGGAGAAAGCGGAGAAAAAGTTTGATGAATTGTTGGAGTCAGTGACGATGAGTTTGAGTTTACTATTGATCGATTTTGATTTGGAGAAAGCGGAGAAAAAGGTTGATGAATTGTTGATTCTGAGATGTTTGATTGTTTTCGGCATAGTGATTTTGGGGTTGGTATATATAGATTTTGTGGAGGATTATCCCACCTTGTCGGGCGTCTTCTTTTTCTTGACAAGCCTGGCTCACTCGGATTGTATTTTTCTTGATATTTTCTCAATTTTAAATTGTCCACAACATTTTTTACCCTTTCTTTTAAAGTTAGAGTATTTTCTCTGGCTTCCTGTACAGCAACTTCCTCTGTGATGACTTTTTCATCTTTGGCTTCCTGTACAGCAACTTCCTCTATGATGACTTTTTCATCTCTGGCTTCCTGTACAGCAACTTCCTCTGTGATGACTTTTTCATCTCTGGCTTCCTGTACAGCAACTTCCTCTGTGATGACTTTTTCATCTTCTTCTTCTGGAGGCTGGAAATTATTATTATATTATTATCAAGTATTTTTTTAAATTGCACCGAAAAAAATCCTCTCAATTTTAGACGATTCCTTTTCTTTGCAGCATTTTTTCCTATTACATATTAACACTAAATTTTTCGTTTCTAATTGAGAGGATTTTCCTCTTTCATACTTTCTATTAAACGTCATTTTTTAAATAGTTTGAAGCTGCGTTCAGAAAAACAAAAAGCAACTCAAAAATTTTTTTTTCTAGTATAAATTTGTTTCAATTTGAGAGGAATAATTTCAATTAAAGAAGAAAGATTAAAATTTATCTTTTAGTTAGAAAACTGTCAAATATAAACAAAAATTCCACTTTTATATAGATGAATATTCGTATATTGAAAATAAAATGTTAAAATAATTGTTAAGAAGAATTTTCAGCTCACTTTGAGATTTTATTTTTTTTCGTTGTAAGTGACAATTTAAAAAGAATGTTTAAATTAACAGATGTATGAAACAATAAATGCTTATATTTTCCTTTCACTGTTCACTTCTTTGTAAACTATTCAACAAATACAATAAATTAGTAATTACTTAAAAAATTATAATATTAAAAAATATATATAACTTTTTCACCTATTGTATTAAAATATTTGTAGTACCTATTTAAAGCAAAAAAACAAAGGCAAAAAAACAAAATTACTTACAGTTGGCGTCAGCTGTGCCCAAGAAGGTAATTTTAAATCGGGAGTTTTTTTTATTCGAGGGTCCTTTGGATAGTCCTTTTGACATTTTTGGCAACAGCAATATACACTTTGTTTAGGTGGCCCTGGAGCATATGAATTTAAATACTCTGGGTCGAATGTTCTAAAATAGTTGCAGTCGACACAACTACAAAATTTTTGCTGATTTTCCTGGATTATAAAAAAAATCTTGATTTTTATCTTTTTTTTTATTATTAATTTATATATTTGAATAGATAATACATACTATTGTGATTTTTCTTCACAGCACAAACACACTTTTCTTCTCAGCTAAAAACACTGTTCAAATACAAATTGTACAAATGGTATAAAGGTTAGGAGTGATGACAAGGCTTGTAGAGTAAAGGCGCTTCTATCTTCTGATTGGCCGTTCATTTTTCACTAGTAGAAAAAGCCAATCAGAAGATTTCTTGTAAAGTATCTAAAAATTGAACGGAATTATATATCAGGGATGGGTGTGTTCAATGTTTAAAGGGATTTCAGGAATCGGAATATACGATATGTCAAAAACGGATCTAAGAGTATTATCATCAGTTTTGAAAAGTGAAGCGTCAGTGGTAGTTTTTGAAGTAAAATACTTGGTTTTCTACTTACGTATTTTACACGTCCAACCCTGCTTATTATAACATTTTCCAAGCAATGCATTTTGCGTTTAAAGGGAAGTATATACTTTTATCTTTATCTAATTTATTGCTCGATATAAAATTTTCTCTGCACATTAAACTTGAAATTAGGAAATAAAAAAAAAATTTAATTATACCATTAAAGGTTTTTAATCCAACAATGATGCCGTCTATTAATGTCAACTGCAAAAATTGTTTTTAAAAAACCATAAAAAGGATCTTTAAACTTGACAATAAAAAAAAATGAAATATCCAAACCAAAGAGTTTTAAATTAATCAAAAAATTAAGTAGCGCCATCTATGAGAGGCAGCTGCAACTAAATTTGGTGGGTAATTTTGGCAGAGATATTCAAATACCCCATACCAATGCGACTTTAAGTTAATTAATAAAAAATTCAAATATCCCGCCAAGCGGTTTTAAATTAAGCAAAAATAAAGTGGCGCCATCTATAGGAGGCGACCGCAACTAAGTTCAGTCGGTAATTTTGGCTGGATATTCAAAATACCCCTACCAAGCGACTTTAAATTAAATAAAAATTTAAATTTCCCTCCAAGGGGTTTGAAATTGTGTAAAAATAAAGTGGCGCCATCTGTCGGAGGCAGCCGTAATTCGAATGATCGGTAAAGTAGAACACCCCTTCTAACGCAGTTGAAAATTCGAAAATAAAAATTCAAATCTCCCACCAAGGGGTTTGAAATTGTGTAAAAATAAAGTGGCGCCATCTGTCGGAGGCAGCCGTAATTCGAATGATCGGTAAAGTAGAACACCCCTTCTAACGCAGTTGAAAATTCGAAAATAAAAATTCAAATCTCCCACCAAGGGGTTTGAAATCGTGCAAAAATAAAGTGGCGCCATCTAGCGGTGGCCGCCACAACTAAACTCGGTCGGTAAAACAGAACACCCCTTCTAACGCAGTTGAAAGTATACTATTTTGGGTAATGTAGGAATCTGCATTACCGACCTCGGTCGGTAATTGCGCCCGTACCCGCCTAGTAACACTACTCGTTTGTTTAGCTGTTACATATACTATAATTTAAAAAGATAACATTTTTGTAATTTTTTATAAATTTTTCGAACAATTTTTTATTGAAATTTTGTAAAGATAATTTTATTTCTTTTGAGTAATAATAATACCTAATAAATTTAATACTTCAGTTGGCGGGCGTGACAGTTGCTACTTATTTATATTACTTAATAAAAAAATTTTAAATACAAATTTCATAAAATTCAATTATTTATTTAATTTTTAAATAAAAAATTATTCCAAAATAATTCATAAAAAATAATTTTTTCTCGACAGTTTTTCAATAATTAAATTATTTTAAAAATATCAATTTTAAATCTGTAAAGTCTAATTATTGCTAAAAACAGGAAAAGTTTGAAATAAATAAAATCTTTTCAACGCTGAAGAATAACATTCCGAATTTTCTTACTAGAGAACTATTAGAAACAAAATAACAAATAAGTAATTAATTGTAATTAAATGTAATTTATTTTTTATAATTAATAAGTCTAATAAACATATCTTCCATTATCGTCTCATTGTCAATCACGCTTTTCTATGAACAATAGTCAACCTTAAAATATAACATTCTTAACGGAATAAAAATTTAAGTCTTATTCTCATGTGACATGTAATGTAAAAATTACATTATTGTTATATATGTTAAAAGTGAAATAAGAAACTTCACGCGCGCTTTAGCGCGCGTTATTTGTGCTAGTAAATATAAATTACAATAAATTTCGCACTATGAAATTGTATGTATAATAAATTTTTTAAGAATAACAATTATGTTTCATAATTTCTATAGAATCTAGTTATAAATTAACATAATTTTTAACTTGTGAAATGGAAAGTAATATAATTATTAAAAGTATAATATTTATTTCTTAGAATTTGTATGAAATCTAATTATTATTTGAAATAATTACTGTTTTTCACATTTTTCAAATAACCGAAATTTAAAGCCTCGAATTATTATTTGACATAATTTTAAATTATATAAAGTTTTATTTCTTATAATTTTCATTGAACAGAATTATTATTTAATATAATGTTTATTTTATAAACTTTTAATATGGCTTAATTTTTATATCACCGACGACGTAATTCACAGATTATTCTAGGAATAAATGAAAATTTACTGTAAAAACAATGAAAATCTATTGTTAATTCGTAAAATATCCTGCGATTCAGGTATTCAGTGGCATAAAAATTAAGATATTTGAGAGATTTATAAAATAAACATTATTTTAAATAATAATTCTGTTTAATAAAAATTATAAGAAATAAAACTTTAAATAATTTAAAATTATGTCAAATAATAATTCGAGGATTTAATTTTCGGTGATTTGAAAATGTGAAAAACAGTAATTATTTCAAATAACATTCAGATTTCATACAAATTATAAGAAATAAATATTATACTATTAATGACTATATTACTTTCCATTTCACAAGTTAAAAATTATGTTAATTTATAACTAGATTCCATAGAAATTATGAAACAAAATTATTATACTTAAAAAATTTATTATACATACAATTTCATAGTGCGAAATTTATTGTAATTTATATTTATAATACTTAGAAAATCTGTAAAATAAAAATTTGACTTAAGTAAATTATAACAAACATCAATTCTTAATATTATAATAATGCCAACATCAAATTATAGACATCTAAATTTCGAGTAAATGATGATTATGAAATTCTAAATTCGGATATATGACAATTATAAATTAAATAATTTGGCTGAAATCATGCGCCCCGAAAATATTAAATCAACTCACCAAAACAATTTCATTTCATTCAACTTATTTCAGAAAAGTATCTTATTACTTTCTCAGGTGGAATGTTTAGTATACACCCGTTTTGAGATAAGTATTTCTGTACTCCAATTTTATTTCCTTGGTCACTTTTTATTTTCAATATTAATCCTCATATACATTTATACGATTTGAAAATCCACGATGAAGTAAATTCCTTTTTGTTATTCACTGATTCCATACAATTGAATAAATATTCAAAACACAGGATCAGCGGACTTAAACTTTATTCAATTGATCTATTTCACTTTTTGTTTAAGTACACTTTATTTTTTATAATTAATCACTTTAAATGCAAATTATGTTTTATCAAAATAATGAACAAAACAAAATCAAAATATCAAATCGAAAAATAAAATATCGCATAAACTTCACAATATATATATATAAATATCAAACTATTTCCATTTGAGAAGTATTTGTTGTGCTGGCGAAATCTCCACGTGTATAAAGCATTGTAACTCATTTTTCCCCTAACAACCATAGTGAAATTACACCGGCATTTTTTAAAAAGAAAATATAAGGAAGTTTGATATTGTTTATTTATTTCTTACCTCCATGATTTTGATTAGAGCAGGTAAAAGTACTTTTTCTCTTTTTGACTATAACAAACAATGCAAAAGTATAAAATTATTTCGTTCAGTGTGGTTCAGCACTACACTACACTGCAAAACACTCAACCGATTATCTCCACGGTCACCAGTATTAACGCGCATGTGTTTGCGCTTTAATAAACTACGTGATTCATTCACAATTGAAATTTTTTTCTAATCAGTTTGAAATTTTAAAAATTCTAACTCTTGTTTCCACCTCGGGATAGAATAAAATTTTTGACTTCCAGAATGTGCAGTTGTATTAAAATTCTAAAAAATAATTTTAAATTCAATGAATGTATTGTATTTGTTCTGCTATTTCATGCAGGATTTTGAAAATTGGCACGTGCTCTTCTTGTGGTTCGTTCTAAATATTTTAAGTTTTGTGTAACTGTTCTTATAATAATGCCTAAATCTGGTCCATATAAAACAAAGCGCTCAGGCGGTTACTCCCAGCGCCAGCTAAATAGAATAGTAAACCAATTAACAGATGAGGATTGCAAGGATTTGAAATCCCACTGACTTCAAAGAAAGTCCTATTAAATTCTATCAAAATTGACTATTGAAAATTGTTTCTAATCCAATAAGTTTTTTTCATTGAAATCCTATCAAATACTATATCAAAAAATTAACAAAAGTTCTGCAGTGGTAAAATGGACCAAAAACACAGATTTTTTTTAATTTTAGTAATTAGGATCACTTTTCCCTGTACTGGTTTTTAACAACTATACAGTCACAGTGATAACTATAAAATAATTCATTAGATTTTCTAAAAATTCGATAACTAGGAAATTTAAGGGTCTCTGTTGGCGAATATGATCTAAGATTCGTAAAATTTGTAAAATTTAAAATGTAGATCCAATATAATATATATAATATATGTAATATAATATAATATATAAAATTGACAAATAACGATAAATTTCTGTACGAAAAAAGGATCTTAATTGCAAGCTATATAAAATTGTACCTATATAATAAATCGGAGGGACCGTATAAACCCTCATCTAAAAAGTTTTAATTAGATTCATTTCATTTCTAATCTATCGTCTTTTATATTGGATCCGCTATTTTTAATTTTACAAATCTGACAGTCATGAAATTGATAATTGATAAATAAATAAAATAATAATGAACCTCTTAAGTCACAAGTATCAAGCACATTGGTGTGATTTAATTACTTTTTCTAAATTTTTTTCTCGATATTGTATTTATCATTTTGAATTTTGCAAATAACAAATAATTATTTCATTAAGACGCTTTATTAATTTTCATTTTTTACAGTGCGCATTCTTCTGCAGAGGATCAGTACGCAGGTACTGAAAGAGGATGTCATTATAGAAATGAAGAATATTTAAACTCTGACGTGAGCAGTGAAGGATCATATGATAGTCCAATATTTATGGATGTCGAATGATAAAACGACGATGCAGAGGGAGGAGATCAAGAGAGTGAAGGAGCAGTTAGCTGTGCGTCGACGAGAGGGAGAAGCAAACATTTCTTTGGTTTTTCGTCGTGGAGTCCCCACAATTATTAAAATCCCTCCCCGCAAACGTACTTCTACTCTCACACTTCAGATTGGCGGGTAAACAGTTAGCCAATCCAACTGTAATACCTAGTTTTGGCTTAATTCTTCTGTCTTCTCTTCAGTGTTATGTATTCAGCAAATTTTTTTGTGTGTGGAATTTTTTAGTTAAACTCATTCAGAGTATTGTGCTTTATTTTTCAAAATAACATTTTGTTAAACAAACAATCTTTATGTTACTCATTTAATTTTTAAAATATTTTTACAGTTTCTATAACGTTTAAAACATCTTATTTCATTCAGAATTTTTAATTTTATTTTTCATGTAATTTTACTAATTGTTTAAAGTTAATTTGGACAGAGAAACAAATTTATAATTTATCGTTTAATAACATTATATTGATACTCTTCTATTAAACTGTAATATTCACTACAATAACTAATTTTCTAACTCAGTGGAGAATCAAAAATATCTTATTATATTACTTCATTTTCATTATTACACTACAAGATTCACTAAAATGGTGTTTACATTTATACCGAACTTAAACTGTTGAAGCGCCAACCTTCATATTGTATTTGTTTTTATATGTTACAAATGTAACTATTAGAATTAGGAGTACGTTATGTACGAAAGGGCATGTCCCGTTATGTTTCAAATAAATAAATAGTTACAGTAGCGATTATTCGAAAGCTTCTTCAGGCGAAAATGAAGCTGATGTTCTCGATGAATTTAAGGCAGATGCTTTATCTGTTGCGGAAATTCTTAAGAACAAACTTCATCATTGAGCGTTGAAGTTTCATATTACTTTAATTGCCTTGAGTGCATTACTGTTACTTCTACAACCGATTGTTAGTTTATCCTTACCACTAGATGCTCGGACTCAATTGGGAACTGTGAGAAAAGTTAATACAGTGCCGCCCAACAGGATTTGCCCACCCTATCACAGTTGAAGGTGTTACAAAAAGTTTTATATTTTGATTTCTAATAAAGATATCAAGGTTTGTAAGGTCTTATTTTAAAGCTTATATCATCTACTTTAACAATATTTAAAGAATAAATTAAAAAATTTTTTTTATTGTTTAATTACTGTTTAAAAAAAACAAACTTTTCAATTTTTTTTTGCTAATTTCAAACAAATGTAGTTTTTTAACAAGTAATCGTAAATTAATTATGTATAACGCATTTTAAAGATGATTTTATCACCATTAAAATGCATTTTTAAAAATTGTCGAACCATTTTTTTTAAGAAAGTTATTATCATTTGTTTAAAAAAACAGCCCTTTTTTTAAATAATTTGTATTTTAAAAACGGTTCATTTTTTTGGAAAAAGTTTAAGACAAAAAATGTTCATTTATTTATGTAGATTTAAGAAAAAAATATAAAAAATTTTTTTAAACAACTTTTTCTTGGCTCGACGTTCTGTTCTTCTGTTCGAGGAAGAAGCGGGAAAGACGATGGTGGTCGGAACTCTGAGGCTGATTCAGAAGAGGTGGATGGTAAGGCTTGAGGTTCTGGGGCCGTGTTTTGGGGTTCAACCCCTTTTGATCTTAGTGGTTTGACGAAATATTCGCGTAAGATAGGGTGTGAGTGTTTTAGGTGGTCTCTTAGACAAGAGTTCTTGTTGTTGTTGAGGTCAAATGTGTTCGGATCTTTTGTTATTTTAGGGGAACTTTCGACTGGATCCGGTGAAATTGGTTCGTTTTCGCTGATCGAGGAATCATCGAATTCTATTTCGATGAATTCGTCAGTTTCCGAGGATTCAGAGGGATTCTCTGGGCGTTGTTCATCGTCTAAGCAAGTCAGGGGGTCTTCGGAGTCAATTCCGGTTGCGAGTGGGTCGTCGTTCGTTTCTGAGAAGGGATCGGAAAAGGGTTCATCGACATTAATTTCGAGAGGAGCGGTAGCAGTTTCGGGGACAACTTCCGAAGTTGAGTCAGAGAGTGAGTCGTTCACGGTGATTTTGTGAAGAGTGGAGGTATTTTCGGGTGCGGCTTCCGAGATTGGAGTGGAGAAAGGGTCGTCTATGATGATTTCGAAGGAAGGAGTGGAACTGTGTTCCGAGTTATGATCGCTCAAAGTTTCTTCGGCGTTGGTGGTAATGGCATCATTCAAGGAGTCTATAATCTGATCTATGGGAGTTGAAGGTCTGTGAGGTTCAGACATACTCTCCAGATTATCAGGTAAATCTCCTTGAAGTTGGTCTTCACGAATGACGGTAAAGTCACTGTGAACTGAAGAGTTCGAAAGAGAAGGGGCTCGAGATCGGTTGGGGGGGACATCAGAGTCAATAATTACTACGTCATCGTCTGAATCATCGGGGATGATACTAAAGGAGATATCTTCAGAGTTTGTAGGTGCGTTGGCGGTCGATTTCGCCAGATCTGGGGAAATTGAGGGAGTTAAATCTTGATTTTGAGATTTCTCTTGGGTCGATTCATCAAGAGGGGTTTCGTCAATGGCAATGGGGACTCGCTTGCAGGTGCATTTGGTTAGGGGGAGCGGGTCACCATCGGGTGTTAATCTGTATTCGCTGGATGTTTGGCAATTTTCTAACACGACTACGCGGGTGTTGTACAAATGTTTCTTCTCCTCGCGAATGCTGCGTTTTATTGCGTGGTAGAGACCAGGATAGAGTTTAGTGATTCTAGATAAAATTTGTTGGTAGGGTTTAATGTAACGCCAACTAGGTTGCATTTTATTTTTCTCCTCGTCTTCGGGGCTCCAAGAGACGTCAATGTCTTGGGGTTTGCGGTATTCCTCAATGAGACGTTCCAATTCGTTGATTTTGACGAGCAGGCTTGAGTTCTCCTTCTCCATTTCCGAGATACAGTCGGCTGCTTCCCTCAGGAACTTGGGATATTGTCTAGTTAATTTTTCGTTTTCCTTTAGTTTCCGGAGTAAATTCTGAGCCATCTCAGCTAGGTAGGCGATAGTGGCCTTGGGGTCGTCGAGAACGTTAGTCGCCATGTTGACGAGATCGGTTGGTCGACAGTAACTTGAATCTACAAATTAAAGTCGAAATTAGTATTTAAAAAAGGTTTAACATATTTAATGTGGAATTTTTCAATATGTTTAAGGGACAAATCACTTAATTCAACAACATTCGGAGGACGAATTTTTGTAATTTTGTAAGGTCCAGAATATTTGGGAGATAATTTTGAAGTAATGTTTTTGATTTTAGAGGACAAGATTCGGCAGCGAGTGAGAACGAGGTCTCCTACTGAATAATTTACTGCGCGATGGTGTTGATCATAATAACGGGATTGTTTTTGGTAGGCTTTATCCATATTTTCTATTACCCAATCTTTCATTAATTGGATCTTTTTCATTCTTTTTTCCCAAAGGGTCGGATCTCTTTGTTCTATTTCGGGAGGATTGTCGTTTAGTTTCTTACGTACGTCATTGATAGCGTTAGGATGACGTCCGAGATTTAGGAAGGCTGGGGAAACTTTTAGGGAATCATGGAAAGCTGTATTGTAGGCGAATCGGAATTCTGTGAGGTATTTATCCCAGTTTCGATGGTCTTCGGATATATATGAAATTAACATTGTTTTAAGGACTTGATTAACTCGTTCTACGGGATTTGCTTGTGGATGGTAGGGAGGTGTTGTCGAGTGATAAATTCCGTACTCTTGTGCGAGAGAACGAAGGACATTGTTAATAAATTCTGTTCCATTATCTGTTAAGAGGACTTTAGGGGTTCCCCATTGGTTTATGACAAGGTCTCTCAGGGCATCTGAGATTAGTTTACCGGTAGCATTTCTTAGGGGCTTAATTTCAATCCATTTTGTAAAGAGATCTTGGATAACAAGGATGTACTTAAAATTGGAGCGGCTAGGTGGAAAGGGACCCATAATGTCGGCTGCTATTACAGTCCAGGGTTGCTCTACAATTCTTTGGCTCATTAAGCCGGGCGGTAAGTTTTGATCTACTTTACAGGATTGACAAACTGGACAAAATCGGACAAATTTAGCGATTTCGCGGTAGCATCCGGGCCAATAATAATCTGTAGCTACTCTCATGTAGGTTTTCTGAGTTCCTAGGTGACCTGCTTATGGATCATTGTGTGCTTTTTGGAGGACGGATTGTCTTTCGGATTCGCATGGGACTAGTTTCCAAGCTTTTAGGTCTTCCAACTAAAGTTGAGAGGATTGGGTCAGGTCGATAACAGTATAATTTACCGTCAGTGATTCGCCAGTTAGGAAAACGTCCGGGAAATTCTGTAACTTGCAGAAATCTACGAGTAAACCAAGTGTTATCAGTTTCTTCAGCTGAGTATAGGATTTCTATATTTTCAGCTGGGGCTTTTACAATTTGGGTAGCAGGGATACGGGACAAAGCATCAGGCACATGATGCATCGCTCCTTTCCTGTGTATTATTGTGTAATTATACTCAAGCAAGGTCAAAGTCCATCGAGCTAGGCGACCTGTAAAGTTGCGCAAATTATGAAGCCATTTTAAACTACTGTGGTCTGTAATCACAGTGAAATCATAACCTTCAAGATACGCTCTGAACTTCTGAATAGACCAAATGACAGCAAGACATTCTTTTTCTGTCGTGGTATATTTTTGTTCAGCTTCGGTGAGACTTCTGCTAGCGTATGCAATAACATACTCAACATTATCAATTTTCTGAGTGAGCACTGCACCGAGACCTTCGTCACTGACGTCAGTTTGTAGTTCAAATGTAACTCGAAATCAGGACGAGTAAGGACGGGTGCGTTCATGAGGGATGATCGGATTTTCTCGAAAGCTGTTTGTTGATCTGTTAGCCATTCCCACTTTTGCTTTTTGCGTAATAATTTATTTAGGGGTGAAGTTATGGATGCAAATTGAGGGATGAATCTACGATACCAGCCTGACATGCGGAGAAATCTTCGTAATTCCTTTACATTTTTCGGGGGTGGATAGGTCAGAATGGGAGCGACTTTATCTGGGTCTGCAGATAAACCTTTTTCGTCAACAAGAAAACCTAAGTAACGTACTTGAGGGACAACAAATTCGCATTTGGTGGGATTTATTTTCAACTTATGTTCTTTTAGTTTATTGAGGACAATCTCAAGCCATTTGAGGTGTTCTTCAAAAGTTTCTGTTGCTATGATAATATCATCGAGGTAAACGAAACAATAGGGATCCATCTCGGGTTTAATGACTTTGTCCATCATTCTTTGGAACGTTGCGGGGGCGTTGGTCAAACCGAACGGCATGCGGGTAAATTGAAACAATCCTAGTCCAGGTATTGCGAATGCAGTTTTCTCTTTACTTTCTTCGGATAGTGGGACTTGCTAGAATCCTTTATCTAAGTCTATTTTAGAAATGTATCTCGCTTTTCTTAATTTGGATAAAATAGCATCCATGTGGGGAATAGGGTAACTATCTTTTTTCGTGAGGGCATTCAACATTCTAAAATCTAGTAAAATCTGTATTCACCGTTGGGTTTTCTAATCATGACTATTGCGTTGGACCAATCACTAGAGGAGGGCTCTATCACTCCATCTTTCAACATCTTTTTAACTTCGGCTATAATGGCTTCTATAACTTTGGGTGAAACCATATAACATCTCTGTTTTACAGGGGCATGGTTCTCTGTGTTTATGGAATGAATGGTCAAGGTAGTTAATCCGGGCTCATCGGGTATTTCGGGCAAATGCAATTTCAGAAACGTTTCTAACTTTTCCATTTGTGAAGAAGTTAATTCAATTAAACCGGCACAATTTTCTAAGGAGTCATCTTCCTTCTTTTCAAAATGATACATTTTCTTTGGTTTATTTTTATAAAACCAAGATCTAGTCACGAAATCAGCTTGTATTTTAAAATACTTGAGGAAGTCTAAACCTAATACTAAGGGTTCAGATAGAGAGTCTAAAATTCTCACGCGTAAAGGCTTAGTTTGTTTACGTAACTCAAGAGGTAAAGTAATTTCTTTAGACACGGTTAATATTTGTCCATTGGCCACTTGTACTGTACCATCTTTTTCGCTAACGGGAAGGTTAGGATCTTTGATAATTTTAAGTCCTTAGGGTCCAATGAAGCTTCTAGATGCTCCGCAATCTACGAGCGCTTTCATCTCGTGATTTTTAATATGGACTGTAACATAGAGTAAAGGTTCTGGAGTAGAAGGTGCTGAATGAGGATACTGTAAATTTGAAATTTTATAGCAGGTGGTCGGAGGACGGCTCTCCTGGATTTTAGTTTCCAGAGTGCTAGTTTTTAAAGTTTCATCTTTTAAAACGATATTTTCTTGATTAGTGTTAAGGGTGGAATTATCAAAATCGTTTTTCAAGATATAATCTTTACTCTCTTTAATTTTTAACACGTCTTTCTCGTTAACGAAATATTTACCGGTTTCACAATAAATAAAAATATCTAAGTCCATGGGGCTGTAAATTCCATTAATTTCAGTAATATCTGTTTCTAAATTTAGACATTCTATCTCTACTAGTTTTAGGGAAGGTCTTTTACTCTTTTTCCGTTTAGTTTTAATTTCTGGAACATTAGGTAAGTGGTCAGTCACTGGTTCGGGTGATGATTCAGAATTTTGTAAAATTTTTGAATTTAACTGATTTTCTGAAATTTTAGGGATATTCTCCGATGTTTCTGTGTTTAAAGGTCGCTGAGTGGGATTCAGGATTATTGGGACCTCATCTAACAATCCTGTTTGTCTTTTCCCGTACAATTGGGACATTTGGGTTTCGTGACATTTTTCTTGCCGCAACCATAACAGAAAATGTTTTTAGGTTCGGTACAATCATTATGTCTATGACCTGTTTTGTCACAATTCCAACAAGTGGACTTGTTTCTATCTGTGTTTGTTTTTGGAGTGGAATCAGTTGTGTTAGGGGATTCCTGTTTAGAATTATTTTGAGTGTGCGAGGATTTAGATGACTGGAATCTTTTTGTGTTGGGTTTAGAAGGAGTGGAAGAGGATTTAGAAGCTCTATTAGGGGATTGATGAATCATAAATAATTCTTCCAATTCATTCTCTTCTTCTTCTTCTTCTATTTCGGGATCTTCTACAATCTGTTTCAATTGTTATTTTCTTCTGAGCACAGATCTTACGGAGGAACTTCGATATGCTAAATCGGGAAGCAAAGAGCTTTCTGGTTTGGGGGGAGGTTGGTAAGATCGGGCAACTCGAAAAGATTTTTCAGCAGCGACTGCTATTTGTTCAAAATGGGTGAAATTTCTTATAGGAGCTCTGGGGATAGTTAAGTGCAGGCAAGGAAGTAAATTTCTATGAGCGAAATTTATTTCTTCGTATTCTGTCAATCTAGATGACAATCTATCGAACATGGAAAGCATGCAAGTTAAGTAATCGGCAACTGATTCTTGTTCACCTTGTGTTCGTCGGTGAACTTCTTGCATTAGTTCGAACTGAAAGTCTGGGTCGCTAAATCGATTCCTAAAATCTCGAGCAAATTCTTGGTAATAATACCAACGATATTGGTTAACTTCATACCAACGGGCTGCTATCTCGCTTAGAAAGAAGGGCAATACATTTAAGAGGTCTTCATCTCTTATGAAAATAATTGATTTGACGGCAGAGAGTCTACGTAAAAATGCATCGGGATCTTCTTGTCGTGTTCCTGCAAATTTTAGGTCCCATTTTCGCATGGTTTGATACGCTTGAGCTGCAGAATTTGATTGATTTCTGCGATAAGAAGGGTCATAAATGGGTGGTAATAGTGAATACGGATCATAGTTTCTGTTCAAGGGTCTTGCTTGATTGTAAGAAACATTTTGGTTAAAGTGAACGCGAGGTCGATCTTGGTCCATTGGGGTATTTGGGTCTCTATTCTCGGTATTATTTTGAGTTGGTTGTGTACCTATTGTTGGACCATACATTTGAGGAGGATTTGTTATTTGATTTCCATAGTTAGGTGCTGGTGTAGAGTTCCTATTTTCAGTATTATGTTGAGTGGGAATCGGGGTTTGATTTCGGAAATAAGAGGTTGGTCTAGAATATCTAGTTTCTCTTATAAGTGATCGGTCAAATTCTCGATCATATTCTTCAGCATAGGTAATGTTTGGTGTTGGTTGTCGTCTATTATTTCTAATAGACATTCTGTCAAATTCTCTTTCGAATTCGTCAGTGAGGTAGGTGGCTCGGTTTAACATGTGATCTAGATTGTGATTACCATCAGCATAATCGAGAGGATGATCATTTGGATCACGATAAGTGGAATCAGGGGCTATATAGCTTCTGTTGTTTTGATTTTGGGGAATTTCGCGATTATTCGCTGGTAAATTCGGATTATTATGACGTTGGTTGGTATAATACTGAGAGGAACTTAAGGAATCATATTGAGGTGGAGGTAGATTCCATTCATTTTGCGGAATTTGATCTGCAAAAACTAAAGTGTTTGGAATAGTTGATTCCGCGCGATTGCGAGTAGCATTGTTAACAGGGGGTCTTGTCCCTTGTTGTGCAACATAAGATGAACTGGGTTGGGTGGTTCGTGGGATGGCTCCTAGACTAGTGTTAGGTTGAACAGGGCGACTGTTATTAGCGTTATTTATCAAAGGGGTTTGATTCTCGGTAATAGTATTCGTAGGTGCACCGTCTGCTTGATTATTTCGAGGTTGAGTGGGAACAGTGTTTTCCTGATTTAAGGGACTAGAAGCTGTGCTGTAGAAGCATCACTAATTTGTTCATGAGATGCATTCAAAGGAGGATTAGTGGTGACACTGTTTCGCGAGTCTGGGTTTTGTGATGGTCTTAACTCATTACTGGGAGGAGTAATAGGAGGAGAAGTAATTTCTGAAGGTCGATTGGTACGTTCATAATGACGTAAACGTCTTCGCCGTTCATCTGCCGATCCTTGGACGGACAAGCCTCTATTGGCAAGTTCTACTTCTAGATCTCTGGGATTGAGATTATCAATCCAGGATCTGGACGGTTGACTGATAACGGTCTCTAAAAGAAAATTATTTTGGGGTCAAAAAAAAATTAAATAAAGTAAGGGATGATTTTAGAATATGCATTAAAGGAAAAGCTGGAATCAACCTGGGATTGATTCTGGGCGGTAATGCTATCGTAGCTGTTTGCAAACGAGCATTGGCAATAAAATTTGATGTTTAATAATTAATAGTAATAAATGAGGAGGATAATTTTCTAATAATTGTTATTATGAAATTGATGATAGGGAATTGTCGATTATACTTCCAAAATTTCTAAAATTTGAATCATCAATAATTGTTGTAATGAAGTGCAATAAACAAAAAAAATATATAATCTTAAATGGCCGAGAATTATTCCAAGTTTAATTCTTGACTCCTTTCGAAACTGTGATCCAGAATTTTATAGTTACGATGACTATTTAAATGAAATTTAAATCTTTTTAAAGATTAATGAAATAATTAGGAATTCAATTGATTATTAATAATAAAAAAAATAAAAAAATATCCAGGATAAACAAAATAAAAGGTACTAAATACCCCAAAAAAATATAATAATAGAACTAAATTCTATAAAAGACATAGCAACAAAAAAATTAACTTATTAAAATTCTTAAATTGAAATTCTCCAAGATAAATATTAATTTCGATGCCGGTCGACTAGCAAAGAAGGAGGAGGGAGGATTCGAGAAAATCATATTTAAAATATCACATAAATAAAGATTTATTATAATATTCAATTATTTGGACAAATTTTACAATTAAACAAAGTGCTTACATAGATAAACAATTTTTCATTAATTATCATAATTAAATTAATGTGGTCAGCCAAAATTCGTAACGCAAAATCGTAATACAAAGAAGATAATAGGGCAAATTAAATAAAAATTGGTCAAATCTTATTTTATAAATAATAGGGTTTTCTTCCTCAATCAAAAGAGGGACAATTAAATGGGACAATTCCATATTAAACAAGAACAGGGACAAGATTAAATGCAATATCACTAGTAAAAGGGACAATTCTATACACGAAATTTATAGTATTTTTATTTAATAATTCAAGGGACAACTAAATATAAATGGAACAACTCCATTTGTTCAAAAAGGGATTTTCTTAGCAAATTAAGAAAGAAAAAGGAGAAGAAATTGTAAACGGTACGACTTCATTTACAATTTTCACAAAATTACACTAATAAAAGATAAATAACAACAAATTAAATAATTAAAATGAAATAAAAGGGACAAATAGTAAAATGAGAGACTCTGGCTGCATGGTTGAGTAAGAGTAAAAGAAATTAAGACGCTATTAACACACTCTTACTTAACCATGAGGCCGGCTGAACCACTTGTTACATTAAAAGGAAAATTTTACATTTCACAAATAAAAAAAAGATAAAAGAGCAGTTATTACACTTACATTACGCACTTACAGCGAAGATCCTCCAAAAAGAGAAAGAGCGATGAATATCGTCGATCACACAAAAAAAAGAAACTATAATAATTTTGAATAAAAGAAAAACTAATAACACGATGTAGACTTCCTTCAGAGACGGCTGTTTCCTCAGGCGGTAGAATCGAAAAAGAGCGATAAGGATTTTTCTTGCGAGCATGCTGCCTGGATTCCTCCCCTCCGTTTTCCCCGCCGGTTACCATGGTCCTAAACTAGTATTACTCCGCCAAAATCAGGAGCGTAATTACTTTCAAAATCAGTGACACCGGGGTATAAGTTAAGTTGTAATGTCTTGCTTCCTGAGATTTTTACTTTTCAATTCTTAATTTTCTTGTCGTCAACCTCCAGAATTCTCTAAATGTCATTGATAAAAGAAGGCAAAAGGTAGGTTGATTTCTAAAAAATCAAAAGGTAATATTTTATCTAATGACATGAGAATTCGGGCCTGGGCAAAAGGTGTCTCTTCATGAAATATAGAGAAATGACAGGGACTATCCTGTTCAATAGTCGATCTCTTAACATTTTGAAATTCCATAATAATTGGTAAATATAGAAAATAAATTCTAATTTATTCAAAAGGTTATTTGTGAGATGACTTTTTGTGTAGGTTGAATTTAAAAAGTGACAGGTATATCGAGTCAACTCGATTTTCATTTGGTTAACGTTGTAATTCTCTGCTGTGGGTAAACGTGATGAGCAATCTGCGCAGGTGCGATGATCGTTCTTTTCTGCTTTAATCGAGAAACGCGCTAATTTTGAGTTTTCTGAATAATATTTTCAAGAGGGAGAATACGATAACATAGATAAACAAATTAGATAAACAAATATTTTACCAAAGCTAAGAAATTGTTATTGTTTTTGTTAATCGGCGCAAGGGAGTTTATTTGTTTATAAATTTTTAGTTAAAATTTTGTTTACAAATTTCTTAGAAAATTTGCCACGTTACAACATATATATTAAGAAGCTCAGCTTATTAATAACACTTACCAGTAGCTTTCACTTTTAAATACGTTTACCATTTTTATTTGCTTATTACATTTAAAATGAAAATTTTATTTTTTAACTTTGACAAAAATTTTGACTATTGAATTTAAAAAAATAAAATATTTTAATATAAATAGTTAACTTTGTCACAGCTTTAATCACAGTATTTAACCTATGTATGTTTCAATGTTCTAATTGAACATACAAATATATAATAATAATTTATTTTGCAAATGTGAGAAAAATATTAAAATACAAATTTTTGTACTTATTTCTCTTTAAGTATCGCATAATTTAGCGCTGCAAGTAATATTGCACCATTTGCATAAAAATGTCTTTTGCATCTTCAACATGCTGTTTGCATGGAAATTTTATAACATTTTGTTTTTCAACAAAATGTGAAACTACTAATTCAAAGTAGATTTTAAATGGGTGATTTGCACGTAACTGTAATATTTGGCAGCGTCACAGAAAACACATTCAACATAAAAAACTTTTGCTTGGGTATGGATACATTTCACAGGTATATATAAAACCTATTCGCAACCACAAATATGTACAAATAGATATTATAATTTTTGATAAATTGCGGAATTCCCTCCAAAATTTCAGCTCCGTGGCGTGTCCGTTTTTTAAAATTTTAAGTTAAAATTCAGAAATTTTATTGAAAACGCCAAAACTGAAAGCGAAAATTTTTTTAATATGAATTGTGTATATAGGTGAACAATTTCTACATATAATGCATCTTCTAATACTTTTTATAAAATTATAAAATGTAAAATAGTTTTGTGCACAAATTTTTTTAATTTTGTAATAAGATTTTTTTCCCTATTATTTCACTGTTTGTGGCACATTTTAATGTTATCTGAGAATTACAATCTAAAATAAAATCCATTGCCAACAAATATCAGTAAAAAAAGGTTCAAAAATTGGAAGTTCTACACTCAAAAACAATTTTTTTTGTAAAAATGTGAAAGTCATAAAAAAAGTGATCAGTACCGTGGTATTACTATTCTTTTAATCTAAACACTCTCTGTTGTAATTATTGCGATTTTTTTGAAGATTACAATAGAAACAAATTATCTGCCCAAAGAAAAGAATTATTTTGCAGAATTGTCGGAGTTAGGTTAGTTTAAATGTCAAATTTCAGCTCCGTGGTGTCACATGAAATATCAGCTCCGTGGCGCCTGTGGCGTACAGTGCGAAGGTGCAAATTCATGGATCAACAGTTGCTACAATAACACATATTATAGAAGAGGACAGACATAGTTGTGTCCTTTTATATTTCAGTGCTTTGGCAACCGTTGACTTATTAAAAAACACCTTAATATTCGAAAAAACACGCCTTTACTTTTGGTGCTTAATTTAAAATGTCTTTATGTCAACCATGCAGAAGCACAGTATTACTGTTGATCGTAACGCTTTTATTTGTAAATACTTCTCTGAAATTAGTTTTATGCGCTAATTTCATAATGTTATGAAAATAAAATTCTTTGGTTATGTTACGTTCGAAACGTAACTATTTTAATTTTTTTAAAATTTTATTAAGATTATATAGAATCTAAAATGGGTAAACTTGTTAATTAAAATTAAGTACACCTTACACTAAACAAGCATAAAATAAATGCTAAGGATTAATATATATATATATATATATATATATATATTACTCATCAATTTGTTATTACAAACCATAGAGAAAATCCATAAAAAGAAATAGTTATTTTAAATTTTCTTTTAGTATTTAAAATTACTAAATTATCGTCTCGATAAAAAGAATATGAAAAGAAATCATTTAAGGAAATGTAGCGACCGTCTCGGGAATTCGTCAATTCTGCAAAAGTAGCCACTTACACCAAGACTCTTTAAAGTACTTATAAAAAATTACTAATAAAGGAGAATACATATACACACGTGCAAAATCCAATAGAGAACAACGAACTGTATCACGCCATTTACCAAAGAATTTGCAAGCTTGCAAAAAGCTTCCTTAGTAACAATAAAGTATTGGCGGTCCGTGTGCATAAGTTTCTCCCACCTACAAAAATTGAGTCAAATTCTAAGGTGTGAACGATTTCCTTTTTGGATTAATCGAAGAGTCCTAATAATCATTTCCCGCAAGGCGGACATTTGATTTAGTTTATATTGAATATTTCCCGCAGAGCGGACGTTTACTATATCCTTATTTTTTCTTTTCCCGCAAAAGGCGGAAGTAGATTATTTTTCTTATCCCCAAAGACAAGGGTTGAAATTAAAATATTGAAGTGAGTGTTTTCTTAAAAAGATAGATTTATAGAATTCTGATATTGTTATTTAACCAGATTATTTAAAGAAAAGGAATCAAATAAAAAAGAATATATTAAAATATACAAAAAAAACAAGTAAAGAAGTAAAATATTAAAAAAGTGAATATTTAAAAGAGTGATTTTAAAATAAAAGAGAATAATAAGAAAGTAAAATTCATTTAGCTATAAGCTATAGTGTTTTTCTGAGTGATTTAATTAAAATCTCAAAGTGAAGTTCAGTTAATGTCATAATATATTAAAAAAAACGAATACAAGATATTGAAATTTAAGCCTTGTATTTGAGATCTAAGACCTTTTACTCTCAGTCTCTTTAAATTCTGGAATTTATTCAGAAAATAAGATAAATGTTTAAATACGGTGATCCCGAATTTTAAGCATATTACAAATATTATTTTTGAATATTGTCTCAGATTTAGACCAATCAGAGAGTACAAATTTAATTTTAAAAAAATAAAGAAAACGAAATTACGTTTTTATAAAGAGTAAAAAGTATAAAATATTGATAAGAGCATAATTGAAATTAAAAACGGGATATCATCCATAAGTGTCGATATTACCCTATATAATAAAAAAGGAGAAAAATATTTTTCTCGTACTAAAAAGAAATTAATTCATTGTAAATTACAATTGGTGAGTAAACTATATAATAATTCCACATTTATAAATTTTCATGACACATACACACACATACAAGGTGAAATTAATGTTAATATAGTAATTTTCTTTGTTTAATAAAAGTGTTCATGTTACGAAAGTTAAAGAATTTACATCGTTTATTGTATTCTTAAAGGGGGCAATTTTAAAAATTCTTAATACTGAATATATATATATATACATTTTACAATAATACATTATGATAATTATAATACTATCATTTAAACACATGTAAATAACTTTGAATCTCATCATTTCAATAGGAGCTTTTTTAAACGTTTTGAATATAATATTTTTCAAAAACTTGAAATTAATATTTTAAGGTTAAATAAATAACAATTTAATATCTAATACACTTTTCAAGTTATTAGAGAAACGAGAGAAATAGTTTTAAAACTAATTTGAAAAACTTATAAATATTAATTAAAGTTAATTTTTTGCCGTTATGTTCCTCACCGGTTGAAGTTTTAATCGTTTTAAGGATTTCAATTAAATTATTTTTGGTTTCTTGACAAAGAAGTTCTTTTTAATAATTTTATTTATTAAATATACCTCGTACATAAAGTAGCCCCAGTTGACGTCAGTATTATTCAATGCATAGGGTGGTCAGCTCCGTGGCAGCCAATTTTCGAAAATTTATTATAATTTTTTTATAATTATAGCTGTAGTAAAACCGTTCAAATTACAACTATATTATGCCCTAATGATGAGAAAAAGTGATATTTAACATTAAAAAAACAAAATTTTTTTCTTTTAAAACTGATCTTGAAATTGCACAGTTACGTGAAAATCACCCATATGTGCAGTACTGTTAAATCATTAATCGGGAAAACAATAACAATAATAAACAACCAGCAATATTTTTAATTTAAAACTCGAAAACTTTGAATAGAAACGCATAATGTAAACAGTAAAGTACATAGACAAAGCAGGTCGCCTTTTAAAAATAACTGCTTGAACGTAAACATAATTTAAAAAGTATTTTTCTCCCAATTTGGACAATTATTGCAAAATAGGAAAAAATACCAGTTATCCGGAAATTTTGTTCTTTTATTTGTGCACAAGAAATTGATAATCCAAAATAATACACGACGTCAGGAAGTAAAATGAGAAAATGAGATGTGCCCATTAGGTGCTGCCCTCTGGTGGAAATTTTATGTATCGCGCATTTGTTTAACTTTTTCCTATTTTACTTCCTGTCGTTGTAAATCTAAACAAATCTTTTACTTCTTGCGCGCAAATAAAATATGAAATATTCAGGATATCTTGTATTTTCTCAGATTTTGCAATAACTGACCGACTTGGAAGAAAAATCATTTTCAAATCAAGTATACATTTGAGTAGCCATTTTTAAAAGGCGATCACTGCAGAACACCATCAAGCAACGAAATGTAGGCCTACACGCGAGCAGCGCCACGCTGCGGTAGAGAGAGTAACATTTCTCTCCTAGCAATACGGTCTGAAAGATTTGATAGCAAATGTACAGGAGTCGGACCAGGGTGACAGGACACAAAAGTTGACAAAAAAACCAAAATAGGTTATTTTTGGCAAAAAATATTAATTCTAAAAAAACGAGAAATTTAAACTGCTAATCATGGTTTCTATTGTTTTTGAGGTCGCTGATTACAAAACTGAAGTCATATTTCATAAATTCAAAATGGCGGATGCAATATGGTGGCCATGAAAATTTTTCGAGGGGCTGTTCGCTCTCGAATCCAAGATTCGTAAGGGAACGATTATTTACGAATACAAAGAAATCCGTGGAGAATCCGCCCGAATTTTAAGAAATCATAAGGATTTGCCATTTACGAATCCAAGAGATTTCATGTGAATCCAAGATTCAGAGAATTCGTCACCTACGATTCCAGTCGATTCCATATGAATCTATGCAAATAATAATAAATTTTTAAATTATTGTTGAATTGGATTCTGAGTGATCAGCACCTCGAAATTTTAAATTAATCAATTTCTAGGAAACTTCGTATCAAGGGGTTTTGGGGGTCTCCAATTACAAATCTGAAGTCAGATTTTAAAAATTCAAGGTGCCGGATCTAATATGGCGGGCATAATGTTTAAAAAATTAATAATCTTTTATTAAACTTAATTATGGAATATCTTATCCGATTAGCCAATGAAATTTTTGTGAAAGTTCTATCTAAATTTAAGTTAATTAGAAATAACTATTTTGATAACAAAAAATCGATCTCTGATTCAAATAGTAATATTTTTAATAAATAAATTGATTAATTTTCAAATCGCTCTGTAGGCGCAAAATTTAGTATTAAGGGAATGTATATAAGAAATATTAGTAAGAGAAATTTACGAGATGTAAACAAACACTTGTATAGTCAAGATTGTATGGGCTTAAGACGAGTGTATGAACAAATAAATATTAAAATAAATCGATTAGTTAAAGTGAACTAATAAAGCATACTTTTATGTGCTCTTTTTCCAAAGTGTAACTATCTAAGTGTAACAGCACATGTAATTTTCTATTTTTTGCTGTGTAGAAAGTGTAACAAAGGAGGATGGAGTCAAAATATATATAAAATCGTACCATCTAATTTGTGAATAAACCTTATCTAGCTAATAAATACTAACCTTCTAATTTCTGATTAGCAGCGAGGTCCTGTTTAAATTTTTAACTTCATATTTGTAACTAGGGACCCCAAAAACACCTTGATACGAAGTTTTATAAAAATTAACTAATTTTAAAGTTTGCATGGCCGCCATATTAGATTCGCCATTTTAGTCAAATTTGGGTCATGTAAAAAATAGTTTACTTAACAAATTTCATATGTTAAAAATTGTATATTATTCTTTGAACATTTATGAAGAGAAACAGAGTAGTCCAGTCAAAAGATATTAATTTTCAACGATTCTACAGGAAATATACGAAAAAATATTTTTCTCATGCAAAATACATGCAAAATTTTAATAGCCTACTGGCACCACTAAATATTGATTTAAAAAAAAATAAAAAAATACGTATGTAAGTTTTTTCAATTTGTGATAAAATGAGACCCGGAAATGGACAAAATTCCAAAATGTCGTTTTTAACGGCCACCCTAATGTCCACATATACACAAGTCATATGTTTAATACATTTATACATTTTCAAAAAATTACTTCTTCAGTTTTAATAAAAAGTATTTCAAAATTTCTATAACTTCAATTTAAAACGTTTTAAAATTTAGTTATTTATAAAAATTCTAAAAGCAACTCTTCTGAAATTCAATTATCTTTAAATTTTTTTAAGTAGAATTATTAGCTATGTAATATACAAATAATAAATTTATAATAGTTCTTCAAAAATTATTTGAATTGATTTGATTATTTCAATATAAAGTAAAAAGTATTGATTTGCTAATATATACATCAATATTTTCTTAATACTAATTTGAATCTATTTTGAAGAATTATGCTAAATAAATTCAACTTCATATTCAAGTGAAATAAATGGACTTACAGATTACAAAAATATATAATCAAATTTTAGAAATTTAAAGTAGCAGAGGAATTAAAAGTTTACTTATTTTTTTATATGTTTTAAAATACTTCTATATTTTATTAGACTCAATATTTAACAAGTTTAAATTGGCAGATGATGCTAAAAATTGAAAATTCACTTTAGTTTTTTAAAACTTGCAATAGTATACTATTTAATAAAATACGGGTTTTTAAAATTCGACAACCTACTCTATATTATAAATTTAAAATCTTAAAAAACGAAAATTTTAAATTAATAAAATATACCTACAGCTGTAGTTTGTGTATTTCTAAGAAAGATGTTTTTTCTAGTATTAATAATTTAAATAAAAAAAAAATATACTATTTTTTCAAAAAGATTGGAACAAAAATAAATTGATTCAGATTGAATTTTAGTTCAACTGCAACATGAATAGAAAAATAAAACCCCTGAGAAATATTTACTTAGAGAGATACGACTTCTATTGATTTATAATATTATTAATCTCTGCTGAATAATAAACATAAAAATCGAAGCTCCCTCTAAATTTTTTTAATAGTAATTTAGGTGAAATTCCACATATTCTTTAGAGACAATAATATTGACGTTATAATAAAGTAAGATGATTTGTCATGTACCTGTATCTGAAGATGTATTTTCTGGAGAAATATTTAACAAATCCTGATTGTCATTTCCATGTTTGGAGTTCTCATTGTTAAGGTTAAATTCCTCTTCGCTGTCACTTTCGCCTTCGTTGTCTGATATCATAGCCTTTTCCAAAACGAAGCCATTTGCACGACGTCTTTGGCTGTTTTCGGCACTCACCTAGGGTTAACCCCGAGTTAAATATTATCCAATCATCAAAAACATTCTGTTAGTCTAACCAATCACCATTAACCCAGAGTTAACTCGGGGCGAGTGCCGAAAACAGCCATAGAGTATAACAGGTTGTCGGTAATTTTCCTTTTGGACTTTTTCCGAATGACCCATAAATTCTGCTAGCATTGAGACATCATTATCTGATAATGATTGCGTAACTGCTTCCGTTGCAGCCTGCTTACGCAGTTTTGTTGATTTTATACTCTCCGGATTCGATACTCCTGATCCCATTGAAAAGGCGCGCATTAAATCACATGCTTATATATGTTTTTCTTCATCCTTTGAATTTCCAGGCAGCCCGAAAAGATAATGATTACTCAACTGAACTCCTACAGTCTCCCGAAACTTTATGATAATCTCGAACGCTTTAACTAAAAGAACTGATAAAATAACTGGAACTGGACGATTTTTTTCCCTCAAATCATGAATCGAATTGCTTCAAAAGACCGATAGTCATCGATTGTTAGTCTTTCCACCTCCCCTGGTCTTCTTCTGCAAAAGGTTATTACCATCACATCACTACTTTCCACGAGTTCATTCCACTTTGAAAAAGAAAATTCTTCTTCGAGTGACTCCTTAGCATTTTTGACCTTATCCGTAACATAATTCATAAATTAATTTGTGAATATCGTTCTTTTTTTCTGATTTTCTTTTTGATTACGTCTCTAGAACTGTTTTATTGATAGTTGTAGAGAACTTTTTTAAAGAATTAAAAAATTTCTCGCATTTTCCAATTTGTATGGTTTTTTATGTTGAATATAGTCAGAAATTAAAACTTCACCAGCGTGCTTAATGAAAGAGCCCAAATTGGCAGCATTTGTGGGTGCTTCATAATACTGTTTATCCTCTGAGAGCACAGCAACGTCTTCGACAGCTTCGGCAACAACTTGATAATATTCAGAGTCAACAATTTCTTCGAATTTTACTATGCGATCCAACCTTTTACCCACTTGTAATAAAAATCGTCCAAGTAAACGTACTTGACTGCGTATAAAAGGAAAATGATGCTTCGATGACCTGTATTTCAAGCATAAATCATTTCCATATAACGTAATTAATCTGTCATACCTGATCTTTCGAACAACTTCATCTTCCAGCATCTTATAAATAACATTCTGAGCAAATGATTCACTAGCTTCGTTATGAGTACGTGCGGTAATATTTCGTGACATAATAAGTACATTTCGATTATATTTATGATTTTCGCCACTACATTTTTGCACGTGATGTCGCAGGCTCGATTTTGAAAAAAAATCCTGTACACGTTGCATAAGCACCAAAATCTGAAGCGTCGCGATTATATTTCTTATTTGGTCTTCTTGTTACTAGAACCCAGTAAAAAAGCAGTATTGGAAGAGAGCGAAATCGCATAGGTGGTGAGTTTTTGCCAATACGTTTTCGCGTTAAAACCGTATTAGGGGCATTCTGCCAATCCTGCTTTTTCACTATCAATCCTGTCCTCTTGAATCTTCCGATTTCACGTTTATTGACTCGATTTGGCATTTTAATCAAAAAGACTGATTGATTTAATGTGTAAAAATGCTGATAACGAACAGGAAATATAAAATTTTGTTAAAATGTAAATAAATGAAATTTGACAAACTGTTGGTCTATTACTATATGATTTAGAGTATTTTCTAGATAAGCGCTGTGACTTATACTCACAGCGCCCCTAGAGCGAACGTTAAAAGCTCCCTAAATCATGCGGTAATATATCAACAGTACACAGTCGAGTCGAAAACGTATTGGCAGAAACTCACCGCCAATGCGATTTCGCTCTCTTCCAATACTGCTTTTTTTCCCCGCCGATGGTTGTCCACTACCGAACATCATTGATGTCTTTGACGTGCTGGGAGAAGCGGATCCACTGCCAAATGTGATTGGTTTCTTTGATGTGCTGGGAGAAGTGGATCCACTGCCGAACATCATTGATTTCTTTGATAAGCTGGGAGAAGTGGGTCCACTGCCAGACATAATTGATTTCTTTGATGAGTTGGGAGAAGTGGGTTCGCTGCCAGACATGACTAGCATCTTGTATATGTTCGGTAGACCTTGCCGTGGTGGCGGGGCTTTTCACTAAAGGACAGCCAACAGGGTGGTTCCCTGACTTTAACCCCTTGACTGTGGATGACGTGTATACACGTCATGAGAAAAACTGGCCCAAACAGTGGATGACGTGTATACACGTCATGGCCCAAACAAAAAAACATCTTAACGTATATTCGCAAAAACTTTCACTCGGGGGTTTTTGGGGTCGCTGATCACGATTCTAAAGTAAGATTTTAAAAATAAATAATTTCTCATACAAAATAACCTCCAAAAATTTTGAAAAATTTTAAAAGTGGATAAATTCTTTTAAAAATTCTTACCATTTAAACTTTGAAAAACTAATCACAGATTCGTAATCAGCGACCCCAAAAACCCCCGAATAACGAATTTTAAGTGTATCCAATGAATTTTTCAAAATCGTGACCGCTATTTTGGACCCGCCATTTTGAATTTTAAAAAACTAATGTCATATTCGTAATCATTGACCACGAAAACCCCCGAGTAACGAATTTTAAGCATATCTAATGAATTTTTCAAATCGTGTCTGACATATTGGATCCGCCATTTTGAATTTTTGAAAACTAACATCGGAATCGTAATCAGCGACCCCAAAAACCCCTTAGTACCTAGTGTCATGAAAATTTATTGACAAGAAGGTGTTACACATTTTGGGACCGGTTTGTTATATTTTAGCTACACACTGAAGGGGTTAAAACCAAAAACAATAAGTATGAGCGATTGTAAAAAAGAAGAAGAGTACCTGCGGGGTAATGCTACGGCTAAATCCCTCATTGGATCCGATCGTCTAGCGCTTTCGAGCGTAAGGACGGTGGCCAGTGTCCCAATGATGCAGGAGGGCAACAACGCGTTGGTGGTACCAAGAATTGTCTTGGAAAGAGTAGATAGACGAGGAAGTACGAGCAGCGTTACAAGTCAAGCCAGCTGCATTTCTGTCTTCAGTAATGCTTCTGCGATTGACATTGCTAGCTGCAATGGAGGTAAAGGAGAAGCACGTAGCAGCAGACAGAAAAGACGAGAAGTTCTACCAGGGGTGCGTTCACGTAACTTTCACTTTCAACTTTCAATTTCACCCAAAAAAATTTTCACTTTCAATTTCAACTTTCACTTTCACATTCAATTTTCACCCAAAAAATTTTCAATTTCACCCAAAACATTTTCACTTTCAATTTCACCCAAAACAT
This sequence comes from Leptopilina syphax, assembly GCA_032872505.1. NCBI lineage: Eukaryota > Metazoa > Arthropoda > Insecta > Hymenoptera > Figitidae > Leptopilina > Leptopilina syphax. Next base: position 10,276,091 of record CM065475.1, read on the forward strand.
TTTCACTTTCAATTTTCACCTAAAAAAATTTTCACTTTCAATTTTCACCCAAAAAATTGTCATTTTCAATTTCACCCAAAAAAATTTTACATTTAATTTCACCCAAAACATTTTCACTTTCAATTTCACCCAAAACATTTTCACTTTTAATTTAACGCAAAACATTTTCACTTTCAATTTCACCCAAAAAAATTTTTACTTTTCATTTCACCCAAAACATTTTCAATTTTGACTTTCAATTTCACCCAAAACATTTTCACTTTCAATTTCACGCAAAACATTTTCACTTTCAATTTCACCTAAAACATTTTCACCCAAAAAATTTTCACTTTCAATTGCACCAAAAAAATTTTTACTTTTAACATTCACTAATAAAAATTTTCACTTTCAATTTTACCCAAATATTTTTCACTTTCAACTTTCATTTTTAACTTTCGACCAAAAAAATGTTTAATTTAAATTTCATCAAAAAAATTTTTAAATTTAACAAAAAAATTTAATTTTTGGTCAAATCATTTTCACATTCTCTTTCACCTAAGTAATTTAGGAAATGTTGCTCAGATTAAGATCATGATTTTTAAATGAAAAGTACCTTAAAAAACTCATATGTACAGTCGTGATAAAAAATGCCTTTTTTTAGGGAAGGCACTAATGTTACGAAGTTTGCCTTCCTTCTATATTGTATAAAAAATCAGCCAATGGAAAGCAAAATTCTGTTGGATTTATTGACACGAACTATAAATAATATAAAAATTGTGCAAAACGCTTAAAATAATTGCCTTCCCTGGGAGAAGGCATTCCTGAACTGTACTTAAGAGATGTAGCTACAGTCGCTCTTCTTAATATTATTAATATAATTAGAGTTGCAATTTTTATTTAATTTTAATTAATATAAATTTAGAAACAACATTTAAAGAAATTTAAATAAAGAAATTTTATATAACAATAAAACTTTTTAAAATAAATGGACTTGTTAAATAGAATCGAAGACAGCGAATTCGACTTCGAAGCGGTTGACGCGACGCTAGTACAAGATAATACGGACGACTAAATAAGAAAATGTTAAGAAGATAAAAAGGAATTAAAATTTATACAGCTAAAATCTATTACGCTTAAATATTTTTACTTGTATATTTCAGAAAAATTGTTTCAAATCGCAATAAAATTGATTTTAATTATATTTTTAAGGGAAAAATCATCCATTTTGAGCACATAATTTTTATAGTCTTGAATATAAAAAACTTAAACTTAATTAAAAAATAGGTACGTTATTTCGATAATATATGGGTGAGACTCCATAAAAAAAGCGATTTGCGAGTGGTCTTCCGATTTCTTTAAAAGCTTGGGAAATAGAAGTCTTATATAAGTTAAATTTAACCCTAAAAGGATTTTAAAAAATTTTCAAAATGGCGGCCACTACGCCATATTGAAAATGAGTGTTGGGTTTTTTTCAAAAATTAATATCTCTGAAACTTTTTGATCGATTTTAATAAAATTAACAGGCAATATAGTTAAAAATACGTAGTTTAATTTTATATTATGACAAAAAAAATTTATAAAGGGCTTAGGGGGTTAAGTGTGCAAAAACTGCCCCTGCATCTATTTTTCTCAAATTTGGCTCATTTATTACTATCCATATGACTATAACTTTTTGAAATTTTGAACTCAAAAATAGATAAGACGATTTTAGAAAAAAAAGTCCAAATTTTTTTTTTCAAAAAAAATTTCCAAAAAAATTTTTTTAAATTTTTAAAAAATTCTTTTAGGGTTATTTTTTGAAGTGACCACTTTTTATTTTGTTGTAAAAAGTACCTTATAATGTCCTCCTTAACATATATTTTTTCCAAATTTTTTAAAAATATAGTTTTTGAGTAAAGTGTCAAAAACCGTGGTAATGCTATTTGTCACGTACGGTAATGCACATATATACATATGGGCAATTTCATGTGATAGGGTAAAGCTAAATAAATATGGAAAAAGTGACCCGAATATATTTTTCCCATTCATTCCTACCCACTTAAAAATAACTTTTTGAAATTTTTAACTCAAAATTTTAAGTTTCTTCAAACTTATGGAGGGGACAAAAATCGAAAAACGCATTTTTCTTAAAAACTACTGTATGCTTTTTAATCAGCTTTAAATATGTTAAAAAAACAATTAAAGAGATTCCAAAAAAAAAAATTTAAAAATCTTTTTTTTTTAATTTTAAAATGAAAATTTTTTGAAATTAAAAAAAAATTCTCTATTTCTATATTAAAGTGACATTTTTATGTATTTTCTCATTTAATTCTCTCATGTGATCTACTTAATAAAATAATGGCCTAGATGATTTTAGAGTGCAACACGGTAAAAAAACTTAAAAAATCCTAAAATTTTTCTTAATTTTTTTTTATCAAAAAATATTTTTTTAATATCAATTTCAGATTTGTATTTAGCCACCTCAATAACCCACTAGTAATAAGTTGCAAAAATATTTGACAGGTTTTTTAAAATTAACCATTTACATACAACATAAAAATGTACCGGGTATGGTTTTTGAGTTATTTACCGTGACACACCCTGAAATCATGTCGGGAAAATTTTTTTTATTAAGTAGATCACATAAGAGAATGAAATGAGAAAATACATAAAAATGTCACTTTAATAAAAAAAGAGAATTTTTTTTTATTTCAAAAAATTTTCATTTTGAAATTTTCAAAAAAAAAAAGATTTTTGAAATTCTTTTAAAAAAAAGTTTGAAATTTTTTTTGGAATTTCTTTAATTGTTTTTTCAACATATCCAAAGCTGATTAAAATGCATACAGTAGTTTTTAAGAAAAATGCGTTTTTCGATTTTTGTCCCCTCCATAAGTTCCAAAAAACTCAAAATTTTGAGTTAAAAATTTCAAAAAGTTATTTTTAAGTGGGTAGGAATGAATGAGAAAAATATATTCCGGTCACTTTTTCCATACTTATTTGGCTATACCCTATCACATGAAATTGCCCATTTGTATATATATGTGCATTACCGTACGTGACAAATAGCATGACCATGATTTTTGACATTTTACTCAAAAACTATATTGTTAAAAAATTTGGAAAAAATATATGTTAAAGGGGTCATTATAAGGTACTTTTACAACAAAATGGAAAGTGGTCACTTCAAAAAATAACCCTAAAAAAATTTTTTTTAAATTTAAAAAAATTTTTTTGGAAATTTTTTTTTTTTAAATTTTTATTTTTTTTTCTTAAATAGTCTTATCTATATTTACAACCTCTTAAAATTTCATTAAAATCGGTTTAGTAGTTTTCGAGAAAAATAAGTTTTTTGATTTTGCTTTGCTCCTCTATAACTCCCCCAAAAAAGCGAATTTTGAGTTCAAAATTGCAAAAAGTTATAGTCATATGGATAGTATTATATGGGCCAAATTTGAGAAAAATAGATACGGGGGCAGTTTTTGCACACTTAATTTTCTAAGCCCTTTGTCAAAAAAAGTCAAAAAAATTGTTTGAATTAATTTTTAGTTCAGTTGGCCTAATTTTTAAATTTTCTAATAAGTAAATATCGATTCCTTGTAATTTCACCTTTCATTTCATAAAAAAAAATTATGAAGACTCTAATAGTTATCGAGATATTGCGATTTTAGTGGGAGCGCGTACCGCGGAATTAAACTCCGTAGCAAGGCGTAATATAAAACAAGCGTTTAAACGTGCACTTTAAAAAAAAATTCATAACTTTTTAATTTCCATGCAAAAAATTTTCAAGGTCACATTTGTCTTCATTATTAGCTGCACTATAAGATAGCACTTTGCCAAAAAATTCAATTTTCAAAATTTTTTTAAATGGATGATGTTTAAAGCGGGTCATAAAAATGCACTACAATATATCCAAGGTTTTAACACATAAATGTTGTAATAAATTCAAAAAAATTTCTTACTCGGGGGTATTTTCGATCGTTTATCATGAATCTAATATCAGAAATTAATTTTTCAAAATTTTTGATCCAATCCCAGGTGCGAATTTAGGTTGGCCGCCAGAGTTTAAAGGTTGGCCCAAGGTTGGCCTAACTTTGGCAAAACTCAAGAAATGCAGTATAATTGACTTATAGTTTTTTGGTCGGCCGAACTCTGGGCCACGGTTGGCCCAACGGTTGGCAAAACTCTAGAAACGCAGTTTCATTGACTTACATTATTTTGGTTGGCCGAACTCTGGGCCACAGTTGGCCCGACGGTTGGCAAAACTATGTCAAATGCAGTTTAAATGACTTAAACTTTCTTGGTTGGCCGAACTCTGGGCCACGGTTGGCCCGACGGTTGTCAAAAATATGTCAAATGCAGTTTAAATTACTTAAACTTTCTTGGTTGGACGAACTCTGGGCCACGGTTGGCCCGACGGTTGGCAAAACTATGTCAAATGCAATTTAATTGACTTACATTATTTTGGTCGGCCGAACTCTGGGCCACAGTTGGCCCGACGGTTGGCAAAACTATGTCAAATGCAGTTTAAATGACTTAAACTTTCTTGGTTGGCCGAACTCTGGGCCACGGTTGGCCCAACAGTTGTCAAAACTTTGTCAAATGCAGTTTAAATGACTTAAACTTTCTTGGTTGGCCGAACTTTGGGCCGCGGTTGGCCCGACGGTTGTCAAAAATATGTCAAATGCAGTTTAAATGACTTAAACTTTCTTGGTTGGCCGAACTCTGGGCGACGGTTGGCAAAACTATGTCAAATGCAGTTTAATTGACTTACATTATTTTAGTCGGACGAACTCTGGGCCACAGTTGGCCCGACGGTTGGCAAAACTATGTCAAATGCAGTTAAAATGACTTAAACTTTCTTGGTTGGCCGAACTCTGGGCCACGGTTGGCCCAACGGTTGTCAAAACTTTGTCAAATGCAGTTTAAATGATTTAAACTTTCTTGGTCGGCTGAACTCTGGGCCATGGTTGGCCCGAAGGTTGGCAAAACTCTGTGAAACGCAGTTTAATTCACTTGATTTTTCTTGGTTGGCCGAACTCTGGGCCACGGTTGGCCCAACGGTTGGCAAAACTTTGTCAAATGCAGTTTAATTGACTTATACTTTCTGGGTCGGCCAAACTCTGGGCCACGGTTGGCCTGACTGTTGCAGCTTTAATATACATTTTGCGTTATGCACTCCCATGTGAGCGTAGCGTAGTGGTCTGTGTATAAGTCTTCGGTGCGTTAGGTTAGGGGTTCGATCCCAGCGAGCGTTAGATATTTTCGAAAATGTATGTATGAGATTGTGTTTAATAATAATAGGTAAAGGTTATATCTGATGTTCCCGCTAATAATAACGTGTTAATTGTTTAAATAATTTAGTTTTTTTATTATTTTTTACCTTTGACTGTTGAAGTTGGCCAAACTTTGAAAATTGTGGTTGGCCCAACTTACGCATCTAAAGTTGTGCCAACTTTGGCGTCAGTCTTTGGACCAACCATTGAAATGTATAGTTGGCACAACATATGCATTGTAAGTTGGGCCAACTTCCTTATAAGTTGTCGGGCCAACCATCGTCGCCATTAGACGGCGAACCGTTATCATCTGTATGGTTGGCCCAACCTCTGGCATGAGAAGTTGGACCGACTTTGTAACAGTTGGCCCAACTATGGGCCGACCAAAAAATCGCACCTGGGATATGGCGGGTTTAAAATTTTGATTTTCTACATTTTTGAAGTAAATATTCTAAAACAACGTCAAGGGCAATTTTTGGAAGCGCTATTTACGAATCTAATTCATGATAAACAATCAAAAATACCCCCGAGTAAGAAATTTTTTTGAATTTTTGACAACATTTATCAGTTAAAACCTTGGATATATTGTGGTGCATTTTTATGACCCAATTTAAACATCAGCCATTTTAAAAATTTTTGAAAATTGAATTTTTGGCAAAGTGCTATCTTATAGTGCAGCTAAAAATGAAGACAAATGTAACCTTGAAAATTTTTTGCTTAGAAATTAAAAAAGTTATGAATTTTTTTTTAAATGCACGTTTGAACGCTTGTTTTATTTTCCGCCTTGCTACGGAGTTTGATTCCGCGGTACGCGCTCCCACTAAAATCGCAATATCTCGAGAATTATTAGAGTCTCCATAAATTTTTTTTATGAAATGAAAGGTGAAATTACAAGGAATCGATATTTACTTATTAGAAAATTTAAAATTTAGGCCAACTCAACTAAAAATTAATTCAAACAATTTTTTTGACTTTTTTTTGACAAATTTTAGAAATTTTTTTTTTTATAATATAAAATTTAACTACGTATTTTTAACTATATTGCCTGTTAATTTTATTAAAATCGATCAAAAAGTTTCAGAGATATTAATTTTTGAAAAAAACACAACACTCATTTTCAATATGGCGTAGCGGCCGCCATTTTGAAAATTTTTCAAAATCCTTTTAAGGTTAAATTTAACTTATATAAGACTTCTATTTCCCAAGCTTTCAAAAAAGTCGGAGGACCACTTGCAAGTCAATTTTTTTTACGGAGTCTTACCCATATATTATCGAAATAACGTACCTATTTTTTAATTAAGTTTAAGTTTTTTATATTCCAGACTATAAAAATTATGTGTTCAAAATAAATGATTTTTCCCTTTAAAATATAATTAAAATTAATAATTTTATTGCGATTTGAAACAATTTTTCTAAAATATACAAGTAATAGTACATTATGCAACAAGGGAGGTACATCCGAGTTTATGTACCGAGCACAATATTGAAAAACGACTCGTAGCACGAGCGAAGCGAGTGCGAAGACGAGTTTTTTAAAATTGTGCGAGGTCATAAACGGGGTTACCTCCCTTATTCCATACTTTGCTTTATACAACAAAGGCGTATTATGGTTACTCTATGCTACCTCTACCGGTGCATGCTAAGTTCTTCCATATAACCCAGCTAGTCAATAAAGTAACCATTATTGCCCTAGGGAGATAAAGGGTACTTTATTGACCTGTGAGCGGTCAATAATATACCCTTTATCTTTCTAGGGCTATAATGGTTTCTTTATTGACTGCTGGGTTATAAGGGGGGACTTAGTACGCGCCTGTACAGGTAGATAAAGTGACCATAATACGCCTGAGTTGTATAAAAATATTTAAGCGTAATAGATTTTAGCTGTAGGAGAGAGTCTCCAGTTGTGAGACACCTCCAGTTGTGAGACAGTCAATTTTTTTTAACATGCAATATTAAAAAGACGATTGGTTTATATAAAAACATTTCTTTTTATATGAGCCAACTTTTTCGTGTACGCCGAAGCGGATATATAAACTGTTTTTGTTAAATACCAACACTGTGTGTGATAATCGACTAAAAAGCGTTTTTTCAATAAATGCAAAGTACTTTTTTTCCAAGTTAATTAATTGGAAAAGGTAAATGTAATGCATTTTCTTTTAATGTTGTCTTATATTTTGTGATGCAATATTGCATTGTTCCAATCTACGGTTGAAAATAATTTAATTTTCCTTTTTCAAAATAGTGCCAATTTCTGGGTGTGAGACACAGCATATCACCAGTTGTGAGACGGTGTCAACATCCATCTGGGCAGCATAAAAAATACGACTTTGCAGGCATACTATTTAAATGTTGTTTTTATTTTTACATTCTTATCATATGAGAAAGTATTAGTTTTGGTCGAAAATTGACTTTCGCTAATTTCATGAAATCTCGACGTTTTGGGGTCCCCTGAGTCCGAAAATCATGGTCTAAAAAAAGTGTCTGTCCGTATGTCTGTCTTCGTGTCTGTCTGTAGACACAATGGTGTCCCTACGATAACTCTTGAAAAACTTATTGCATCAACTTGCAACTTTGCATGCACAAAGTTAGTGTTAAAATACAGGTCGAGTTCGTTAGCCAGCCATTTTCGTCGAAAACTACGCAAACTACAGTAGTTTCAAAATTTTAAAAATTACACTGGGGTCAAAAAGTTTCAGTACATTTGTACTGATAACTTTAAAATGCTCGCTTCACTTCAAATTTAAATATTTCTGTAAAAATTGGTGTTAGAGATATCAAACTAGGATCATTTTGAAGTTCAATAAATTTAGAGTCAAATAGGCTAAGACATAACCAATTTAATAGTGTAAATATTAAAAATACAATTCTTTAAAGTTAGAGATTTTTTGTGAAAATTGCGATTTTGAAATTTGGAATTCAAGCGTACGCCAATTGAAGAAAATTTTTTTTTAAGATTTGACAGTTGCACAATATCAAGTATAAATTCCATTCTTTAATTCTAGACCAAAATAATTCACAAATATTAAGTATTTTTTTCAAATTCTATAAAAATAACTTCCTTTGCTCTCGAAATTTTTCAAAGAATATTAATTGCAAATTCGTCGTTTCCGTTCACTTGTTTTATCAATTAACCACACTTTTGAAAAATATGCACCTTTTTGTTATTGTAAAATAAAAAAATAGTCACCTAGAAGGAAAATAAGGAATAATGATAGAGTTAAAATTTGTAAAACAATAAGAAGAGAGATAAATTTCATGTAAATATCTTAAATTTTCTAAGATGAAGAGGTTCTATATTTTTCAAAAGTGTGGTTATTTGATAGAACAAGTGAATGAAAACGACGAATTTGCAATTTATATTCTTCGAAAAATTTAGAGCAAGAGATATTCTTTTTATAAAATTTGAAGAAAATACTTAATATATGTGAATTATTTTGGTCTAGAATTAAAGAATGAAATTTGTACTTTTTATTGTGCAACTATCAAAACTTAAAAAAAAATTTTCTTCAATTGGCGTACGCTTGAATTTCAGATTTCAAAATCGCAATTTTCACAAAAAATCTCTAACTTTAAAGAATTATATTTTTAATATTTACACTATTAAATTGGTTATATCTTATCCTATTTGACTCTAAATTTATTGAACTTTAAAATGATCCTACTTTGATAGCTCTTACATCTATTTTTACAGAAATATTTGAATTTTAAGTGAAGCGAGCACTTAACAATAATCAGTACAAATGTACTGAAACTTTTTGACCCCAGTGTAATTTTTTTAAAATTTCATTATTTTTAACTTTATATTACTTTAGATTTGACAAATACAAACAACTTTTCTCTACAACATTTTTTCATAGAAAGTCAAATTTCGAAGTTATAGGCTCTTAAATAGTAAAAAAATACTCAAAAATCCTAAAATAACGCTAAAAATCAAAATTTCTCAAAGAGAAAAAAATTATTACATTAATTTCCACATATTCTCACCCCATTGTACTCAGAAAATGTTCACATTAACCAAAAACTAGTAATTTCCGGAAAAACCACCGTATATATATATTTTTTATCATTTTATTATTTTATTTTATTTTTTTATTTTTTTTATTATTTTTTTTTATTTTTTCAACAAAAAATCCATATTCCGACTCAATTATCTCCAAAACTATTGCCTATGGGAGCTTGCTACCACAGACTTTTTTTCTCGTCTTACCATCAGCTACAACTTTGCTGTTGACAACTTTTTACTAAACTTAAAACTTTTCGACTTATTTGCAAAAAACTAATTTTTTATTACATTCTCATCATATGAGAAAGTATTAGTTTTGGTCGAAAATTGACTTTCGCTAATTTCATGAAATCTCGACGTTTTGGGGTCCCCTGAGTCCGAAAATCATGGTCTAAAAAAGGTGTCTGTCCGTATGTCTGTCTTCGTGTCTGTCTGTAGACACAATGGTGTCCCTACGATAACTCTTGAAAAACTTATTGCATCAACTTGCAACTTTGCATGCACAAAGTTAGTGTTAAAATACAGGTCGAGTTCGTTAGCCAGCCATTTTCGTCGAAAACTACGCAAACTACAGTAGTTTCAAAATTTTAAAAATTCATTTTTTTAAAATTTCATTATTTTTAACTTTATATTACTTTAGATTAGACAAATACAAACAACTTTTCTCTACAACATTTTTTCATAGAAAATTAATTTTTTTTTTAAAGTTTTTGGGTCAGGCTAGCTTAACTGGGTTAAAAATTTTTTATTGATTTTCTAAAATGTTATAACTAAAATATATTCATAAAAGTTTTAACATTTTAGAAAATCAATGAAATTTTTTTAATGCAGTTTGACTGGTCTGACCCTTTTTTACATTTTAATTTTTGGTCCTATCTTGTTGGAAATGGTTTTTTAGATTCTAATCACATGAGGAGGTATTAGATTTGATGAAAAGTTGACTTTTTATACCTCAGGTTGAATGAAAATGGCGACCTTTTTTTCCCATGGGCAAAAAAAACAGCTAGTCCCATGCGTTATTTTTGCTCATGGAAAAAAAATGCCGCCATTTTCATAGAAGTCGAACAAGTGAATGAGTTTTACTCCCTGTCGTCTGCTATCTTAAATCGCCACTTTTGTGCCTTTGGAATAAAAAATATCGTAAGTTACACGGGACTTAAAGGCTGCCTTTACGGTACCTTGTTTCTTAATATACTATTTGCTAATTTTATGAAATCTTTGCGTTTTGAAGTGCCCTGAATCCAAGAAACATGGTCTGTTGATTACGTCTGTCTGTAGGTCTGTCTGTCTGTCTGTCCGACGATAACTTTTGAAAAACTTAATTTTTTAAAAAACTGTTTTCGAATTTTTGACTTTTTGTCTCAGCTTAGTGGAGGTGTTTTACTTTTGCTTGTTAAAACGATGGGCAAATATCACATTCACTGTATCCGGATTTACATGTTTTTAATCATACACTTGATATATATTTACAAATCACGTATATAGGGGAAACGGGACATAATGGCTAAGGGGCGTAATGAATAATTGTAATTTATTTAAAAATCGTAAATCGAAATGATTTCACTCCAAAGACAACTTGATGTACTGCAAGTTTCTACAAAGTTTGATTATTTATTATTCAATCACTATTGTAAGAAATATAGTAGAAAAACTGTATTTCACATATGAAAGTAACTTTTCAAAATTTTCATTTTTTCGTTCTAATTTTTTAAAAATAACTTTAAAAAAGAAACTAAAATCGCGTTTTAAGCTTGAAACATTTTTTGAGGGTCAATTTTAGATTTTTGATTCACACTTACTGTATTGATAAAAATTACAAAATATTTCCTAATTACCCCTAGGGCGTGTTGGCTAATGCAACACGCTATGTATAACCCGTGTAGAAATTACCGTGGAATTGTATGAGAAACTGTCCAGTTGCGCTAGATTCAATCTAGCAACTAGATGGGAAAAATGGACAGGCTTGAACGAGGGATGTAACGCTAGCAACGTCAAGATTTTGTACAGTTATTTTGTCTAGTCCTTGTCTAGTAAAATAAATCATTCCTAGTCCCTGTTCAAAAATGGAAAACTGAAAACTTTTCACTAGATTTATAAATTTAATTTTATCTTCACAACAAGATAAGTTACAATTGTAGACTCTTGATTTCTTTTTATCAAGCACTACGTCTTGAACTGATTTCGTCTGCTAGCTTAGTAGACTCTCAGAGCCACCTTCTCCACGAACTTGTACTAAATTCTTAAGTCAGCGTCCTAGACAGTGCCCAACTAATTCTTGGACAACCTGCTATACGAACTTGTACTGAATTTTCAATTCAGTATCCTAGACAAATTTTAGCCAGATTCTAGACTGTCTTCATAGCGAAGAAAATAAAGAGGAAAACTGTACATTAACATTTCGGGGCCAGGACAGTTTATTCAGAATAATTTTCCACGACAAATGCTATCTAGCTGTAGTCTATTTCTAGGAAGGCCACGACAAATTTCTACACGGGATAGAGCAATACCTACGATACCGACGAAGTGTACGTTCATTGTAGAAAAAAAAGTAAGCGTAATATAGGGACGTTCGACTTTTTAAAAGAAAGCTGAGGTACTAGAGTAACTTTTCTAGGAGATAAACACTTAATTAAAACAAAAATGTCCGTGTAAATCAACAAAGAGTGAAAAGTTAGCCATTACGCTCCGGTCTACACTACACAAAAACCTTGATACTAATACTTTAAGAATATTTTATCTGCTTCTGCAAATAATATTTCTACTAAGAGTTAGTATAATTAAAAATAACTTCACAATTTAAATCATCAAGACCAAAAATATACATTTAAATCCACTTTATCTCGCAATCATCAGCAAACAAAAACATGTGATAAGAATGTAATCCTTAAAGTCGTAGTAACTTTAAGAAAAAAAAAATGTTTTACGAAACATATAATAGGAAACAAGAACAAGAACACAAATAATGCACAACAATTGCAGACCGCCGAAAGCGAAGCAAACCATTTGCGCGCGAAGCGCGCAACAACACACCGAGTGCGAAGCGCGACGATTAACCCTTTGCGGCATGCATAATATTATAACATTAATTTAAAAATCACAAATGCTTATGAGGGTTTTCAGGGTCGGTGATTACGAATCTGAAGTCCGTTTTCTAAAATTCAAGATGGCGGATCCAATATGGCGGACAAATTTTTTTAGAATTGATCGAAATCGCTTTAAAATCGTTACTCGGGGGTTTTCGGGGTCGCTGTTCACGAATCTGAAATCCGTTTTCCAAAATTCAAGATGGCGGATCCAATATGGCGGACGAATTTTTTAGAATTGATCGAAATCGCTTAAAAATAGTTACTCGGAGGTTTTTGGGGTCGCTGATCACGAATCTGAAGTCCGTTTTCCAAAATTCAAAATGTCGGATTCAATATGGCCGACGAAATTTTTTAGAATTGATCGAAATCGCTTGAAAATCATTACTTGGGGGTTTTTGGGGTCGCTGATTACGAATCTGAAGTCCGTTTTCCAAAATTCAAAATGGTGGATCCAATATGGTGGACGAATTTTTTTAGAATTGATCGAAATCGCTTGAAAGTCGTTACTTGGGGTTTTCGGGGTCGCTGATTACGAATCTGAAATTACTTTCAATAAATAAACGTTAAATTATTGAATAATTGTACCGTCGGAATTTTCGTTACCCGATGTACACCGCGGGGAGGTTGCACGATCAGGATTTGTACATCGTTTAGCCCTGAAAAGGGCAGTTTGGTAAATACTGTTCAAAACTTTATAATAATCAAATTAAGCTGTTTATTTCCTAATAAAATTAACTAATTAATTAAAATTAGCGGATTTTAATTGCTATTATAAAGTTTTGATGTCTTTTGCTTTGAACAAGTGAATTTTTTTTCAGCAGTGGTAAGCAGCGAAGCAATTTCTTGTGGCAAACAGGCAGAGTGGTACATTGCAAGTTTTACACATCCATGATGTTCGCTTTTGGTCGACTTTAGTACTGCAATGAGCACAGCGTCTAGGTGAAGCGATAATTTTAGGCATATGAGCTGATTGACTTTTTCTTTTTTCCTCTGACACTTTTGGTTTGTAAGAAGAGATTGTACTTAATTTACGTTTCTTCCCAGTTGAACTTGGTAGTTTGTGTCCTACCAATTCATCTACTAAACGTAGCGTAAAAAAGACAAGTTCTAATTCAGCATTATTTGACTGACCGCATACCTACGGTGATGGTAACAAACAATAAACAAAATACTATACATAGTTTGATGAAACAAATAAAGAGCGCAAAAAAGACAAGTTATAAATCATCAATATTTGACTGAACGCATATTTAGGTTGATTATAACAAACAATAAACAAAACACTGTTTAGAGTTCAAAGAAACTAAAATACTAACTGAACTAAAGCAAATGAATTTTACTGAAAGCGAATTGCTTCGCTGCTTACCACTGCTGAAAATAAAATTCAATTGTTCAAAGCAAGACACATCAAAACTTTATAATAGCAATTAAAATCCACTGAATTTAATTAATTAGTTAATTTTATTAGGAAATAAACAGCTCAATTAAATTATTATAAAGTTTCGATCAATTCTAAAAAAAATTCGTCTGTCATATTGGATCCGCCATCTTGAATTTTTAACCCTTTGCGGCATGCATAATATTATAACATTAATTTAAAAATCACAAATGCTTATGAGGGTTTTCAGGGTCGGTGATTACGAATCTGAAGTCCGTTTTCTAAAATTCAAGATGGCGGATCCAATATGGCGGACAAATTTTTTTAGAATTGATCGAAATCGCTTTAAAATCGTTACTCGGGGGTTTTCGGGGTCGCTGTTCACGAATCTGAAATCCGTTTTCCAAAATTCAAGATGGCGGATCCAATATGGCGGACGAATTTTTTAGAATTGATCGAAATCGCTTAAAAATAGTTACTCGGAGGTTTTTGGGGTCGCTGATCACGAATCTGAAGTCCGTTTTCCAAAATTCAAAATGTCGGATTCAATATGGCCGACGAAATTTTTTAGAATTGATCGAAATCGCTTGAAAATCATTACTTGGGGGTTTTTGGGGTCGCTGATTACGAATCTGAAGTCCGTTTTCCAAAATTCAAAATGGTGGATCCAATATGGTGGACGAATTTTTTTAGAATTGATCGAAATCGCTTGAAAGTCGTTACTTGGGGTTTTCGGGGTCGCTGATTACGAATCTGAAATTACTTTCAATAAATAAACGTTAAATTATTGAATAATTGTACCGTCGGAATTTTCGTTACCCGATGTACACCGCGGGGAGGTTGCACGATCAGGATTTGTACATCGTTTAGCCCTGAAAAGGGCAGTTTGGTAAATACTGTTCAAAACTTTATAATAATCAAATTAAGCTGTTTATTTCCTAATAAAATTAACTAATTAATTAAAATTAGCGGATTTTAATTGCTATTATAAAGTTTTGATGTCTTTTGCTTTGAACAAGTGAATTTTTTTTCAGCAGTGGTAAGCAGCGAAGCAATTTCTTGTGGCAAACAGGCAGAGTGGTACATTGCAAGTTTTACACATCCATGATGTTCGCTTTTGGTCGACTTTAGTACTGCAATGAGCACAGCGTCTAGGTGAAGCGATAATTTTAGGCATATGAGCTGATTGACTTTTTCTTTTTTCCTCTGACACTTTTGGTTTGTAAGAAGAGATTGTACTTAATTTACGTTTCTTCCCAGTTGAACTTGGTAGTTTGTGTCCTACCAATTCATCTACTAAACGTAGCGTAAAAAAGACAAGTTCTAATTCAGCATTATTTGACTGACCGCATACCTACGGTGATGGTAACAAACAATAAACAAAATACTATACATAGTTTGATGAAACAAATAAAGAGCGCAAAAAAGACAAGTTATAAATCATCAATATTTGACTGAACGCATATTTAGGTTGATTATAACAAACAATAAACAAAACACTGTTTAGAGTTCAAAGAAACTAAAATACTAACTGAACTAAAGCAAATGAATTTTACTGAAAGCGAATTGCTTCGCTGCTTACCACTGCTGAAAATAAAATTCAATTGTTCAAAGCAAGACACATCAAAACTTTATAATAGCAATTAAAATCCACTGAATTTAATTAATTAGTTAATTTTATTAGGAAATAAACAGCTCAATTAAATTATTATAAAGTTTCGATCAATTCTAAAAAAAATTCGTCTGTCATATTGGATCCGCCATCTTGAATTTTTAAGAACAATCTTCAGATTCGTGATCAGCGACCCTGAAAACCCCCGAGTAACTATTTTCAAGCAAATCAAATCACTTTTTAAAAAATATGTCTGCCATATTGGATCCGCCATCTTGAATTTTGGAAAACGGATTTCAGATTCGTGAACAGCGACCCCGAAAACCCCCGAGTAACGACTTTCAAGCGATTTCGATCAATTCTAAAAAAATTCGTGCGCCATATTGGATCCGCCATCTTGAATTTTGAAAAACGGACTTCAGATTCGTAATCAGCGACCCCAAAAACCCCCGAGTGAAAACTTTCAATCAATTTCGATTGAATTAAAAAAAAATTTTTTTTTATTCTTTAATTTATTTATTTATAGTTGTTTATAATTTCACGTAACCTCATTCGCTATCAATTTTTCGACATTTAACAATGTTTTGATTATTAATATACAAAGATTTTTGGATTTTACTTGAAAAAGACTGTGTATAAACAGATATTTTCACAATATAAAAGGTGGTAATCTGTGTTACCACTATGCCGCAAAGGGTTAATATTCGCGCGCCCCGAGGCGCGCTGAAACTTGCGAGCGAAGCGAGCCCCCACGCGAAGCGCGGACAGATTTTTTTTCTAGTATTTTTGGGCATGTCAAGTGGAAAAAAGTCAATTGATTCAGAAGAAATCAATTTTAATGCTCTTGTTCAAGCTATTAAATTGTGTCTATTTGATAGTCATATTTTGGCGAATAAATATTATTATTTAGAATATAATAATATATATTATTAATATATTTAATTAATTCTACTAAACATAACGTTTTATGTCAAACTTATTAAATTTTTGCAATTTTTAATGAGTGTCTCACAACTGGAGACATTGTTTTTTTGAAAAAAGCGATTTGCTCGGAAAATGTATCGTAAAATTTTTTGAGTTCATCGAAACACTATACTTTCTTTTAATAAAAGTTGCATATTTCTGTTACCTTTCGAGCAGTGTATTTTATTTACAATTTCGTTTACCCGTTTACAATTTACGGGTCAAAAACGAAACCCGTCTCACAACTGGAGATACTCCCCTATAAATTTTAATTCCTTTTTATCTTCCCGACATTTCCTTATTTAGTCGTCCGTATTATCTCGTACTAGCGTCGCGTCAACCGCTTCGAAGTCGAATTCGCTGTCTTCGTTTCCATTCAACAAGTCCATTTATTTTAAAAAGTTTTATTGTTATATAAAATTTCTTTATTTAAATTTCTTTAAATGTTGTTTCTAAATTTATATTAATTAAAATTAAATAAAAATTGCAACTCTAATTATATTAATAATATTAAGAAGAGCGACTGTAGCTACATCTCTTAAGTACAGTTCAGGAATGCCTTCTCTCAGGGAAGGCAATTATTTTAAGCGTTTTGAACAATTTTTATATTATTTATAGTTCGTGTCAATAATTCCAACAGAATGCTGCTATTCTATTGGCTGATTTTTTATACAATATAGAAGGAAGGCAAACTTCGTAACATTAGTGCCTTCCCTAAAAAAAGGCATTTTTTATCACGACTGTACATATGAGTTTTTTAAGGTACTTTTCATTTGAAAATCATGATCTTAATCTGAGCAACATTTCTTAAATTACTTAGGTAAAAGAAAATGTGAAACTGATTTAACCAAAAATTAAATTTTTTTGTTAAATTTGAAAATTTTTTGGTTGAAATTTAAATTAAACATTATTTTGGTCGAAAGTTAAAAATGAAAGTTGAAAGTGAAAAATATTTGGGTAAAATTGAAAGTGAAAATTTTTATGAGTGAATGTTGAAAGTAGGGGAAGTGCGCCGGTTGTGGGCACCCCCCCGGTTGTGGGCACCCCTACGTAAACTTTGACAGCAAGCAGATTTTACTGATCTAAGTATTGCAAGTCGTGTTCGTTGACAATACGGACTTTTCGTATTGATAACGAAACAAATATATGCATTTGTGTAATAGCTGTTAGCATAATAAAGAAAATTTGCATTAAATAAATAAAAAAGTAATTTTGTATTGTTTTCGAAGAGCAACATATGGGTGTAGATTCGTTCAGAAAAAAGGGTTTAATTTTTTTTTTGCAGTATTGTTATTATATTTTGTGATATACCTTCGTGTTTAACCAAAATTCTGCATCACAAAATGTGTTGGTCTTTTTAAGAAATGACTGTCATTCCCGGTTGTGGGCACCTTTATGTTAAGGAGGCTCTACCATCTGACAATGATGTGGACTACTGTCTTATCTATCTAAACTTTCTGCCAAGGAAAGTGACAGCCGCAAACTCCATTAAATGCGATGAATATAGCCGTTCAGTGCATTAGAAGTGCGTTATGGTATGCGTACTAGCTACTTCACATGCAAGCATTATGCTTTTGTTAGCGATGAGCATAGTGTGAAAACGTGTCATCATTTTTGTTCTTTATCCCGGCAAAGTCTCTTAAAATAAAGAAACTTTCATTTTTTCTTTATTTGTGTTGGTTTCCTTTAATATTTTTTCATTTTTAGCGGATTTTTCAAGGGTGCCCACAACCGGGTACAAAAATTTTTTTGTCAAAAAATTTCCATTTCACTAAATTTCTAATAAAACTTTTTTATTTAAAGGAATCAATTTAATTCCTTCACTGACAGTCACCTTAGACCTCCAGCTTTAAATTCGTACACATACATTTGTATAATATGCACATGGACAAATGTTATGAGGCAAAAACAAAAGGGTGCCCACAACCGGAACACTTCCCTTAAAATTTTTTTGGGTGCAATTGAAAGTGAAAATTTTTTTGGGTGAAAATGTTTTGGATGAAATTTAAAGTGAAAATGTTTTGCGTGAAATTAAAAGTAAAATTTTTTGCGTGAAACTGAAAGTGAAAATGTTTTGGGTGAAATTTAAAGTGAAAATGTTTCACGTGAAATTGAAAGTAAAAATGTTTTTGGGTGAAAATGTTTTGGGTGAAATTTAAAGTGAAAATGTTTTGCGTGAAATTGAAAGTGAAAATGTTTTTGGTGAAATTGAATGTGAAATTTTTTTGCGCGAAATTGAAAGTGAAATTTTTTTAAAGTGAAAATTGAAAGTGAAAATGTTTTTGGTGAAATTGAAGGTGAAAATGTTTTGCGTGAAATTAAAAATTTTTTTGGGTGAAATTGAAAGTGAAAATGTTTTGCGTTAAATTGAAAGTAAAAATGTTTTGGGTGAAATTGAAAGTAAAAATTTTTTTTGGTGAAATTGAAAGTGACAAATATTTTGTTGAAATTGAAAATGTTTTGCGTGAAATTGAAAGTGAAAATTTTTTTGGGTGAAATTGAAAGTGAAAATGTTTTGCGTTAAATTAAAAGTGAAAATGTTTTGGGTGAAATTGAAAGTGAAAATGTTTTGGGTGAAATTAAATGTAAAATTTTTTTGGGTGAAATTGAAAATGACAATTTTTTGGGTGAAAATTGAAAGTGAAAATGTTTTGGGTGAAACTGAAAGTGAAATTTTTTTGCGTGAAATTGAAAGTGAAAATGTTTTGGGTGAAATTAAAAGTGAAAAATTTTTTTGTTGAAATTGAAAGTGAAAATGTTTTGCGTGAAATTGAAAGTGAAAATGATTTGGGTGAAATTAAAAGAGAAAAATTTTTTGGTTGAAATTTAAAGTGAAGATGTTTTGCGTGAAATTCAAAGTGAAAATGTTTTTTGTGAAATTGAATGTGAAATTTTTTTGCGTGAAATTAAAAGTGAAAATTTTTTTAGGTGAAAATTGAAAGTGAAAATGTTTTACGTGAAATTAAAAATTTTTTTGAGTGAAATTGAAAGTGAAACTTTTTTTAGGTGAAAATTGAAAGTGAAAATGTTTTGCGTGAAATTAAAAATTTTTTTAGGTGAAATTGAAAGTGAAAATGTTTTGGGTGAAATTAAAAGTGAAAATGTTTTGCGTGAAATTAAAAATTTTTTTAGGTGAAATTGAAAGTGAAAATGTTTTGGGTGAAATTAAAAGTGATAATTTTTTGGGTGAAAATTGAATGTGAAAGTGAAAGTTGAAATTGAAAGTGAAAATTTTTTTGTGTGAAATTGAAAGTGAAAGTTAAAAGTGAAAGTTGAAAGTGAAAGTTACGTGAACGCACCCAGAAGAGTTGTTCACCCTACGTGAACTTGGTCAGAAGAAGCACGAATTGACCGAAGAATGAGACGTGACCGTTTTAATGCAGTGGTGCTTAAAAACGTTGCCTTGGAGGTTTAGAAGCGGAAGAGAAGTGATCCCGAGCTTACAAAGGACCCAAAAAAGAAAAAGGAGGAGGGACTTCCTAAAAGGTCCAAAGGCAAGGAGACCAAAACTGAACAAAAGTCAGATCAAGTTAACCCTTTAACGCCCGACTTTTTTGTAGCAGTGCAATTCACTTCACAGCTCGTATATAAAGGATTTCGGGGTCGCTGAATACGAATTTGAGGTCAGATTTTAAAAATTCAAAATGGCGGATCCAATATGTCGACCATCTCTTCTAAAAATGAATTCAATTTGCCTGAAAATTGTTACTCAAGGGTTTTTGGAAGCGCTAATTACGAATCCGATGTCTTTTTTTCAAAATTCAAAATGGCGAATCCAATATGGCGGACATCTTTTCTCAAAACTGATTTAATTTGCTTGAAAATTGTTACTCGGGGGTTTTCGGGGTCGCTGATTACGAATTTGAGGTCAAATTTTAAAAATTCAAAATAGCGGATCCAATATGGCGGACATATTTTCTAAAAACGGATTCAATTTGCTTGAAAAATGTTACTCGGGAATTTTCGGAGTCGTTGATTACGAATTAGATGTCAGATTTTAAAAATTCAAAATGGCGGATCCAATTTGTCGGACATCTTTTCTAATAATTGATTCAATTTGCCTAAAAATTGTTAGTAGGGGGTTTTCATGGCCACTGTTTACTAATCCAATGTTAGAGTCTATGTTAGGCAATTGTTTTTTTATAGTCACGAATGTAAACGAACATTTAATTTTGACATCGTTTTCTCATTAGGCATTTGTTTATCGCATTGTCACAAATGTAGATTCATATTTTATTTGGATCGCGTTCTCATGTTAGGCTTTTGTTTTCCGATTTTCACAAATATAGTCAAGCATTTTAGATTGATTTTGTCTTTGCGTTAGGCATTTGCTTTTCTGATTATTACGAATATAGAAATGAATATTTCATTAATCATTATGATGCCGGTTTTGCGTTAGGCATTAGTTTTTCACATTGTCACGAATGTAGACGAACATTTTATTCTGATATCGTTTTTATTTGGACATTTTATACACTAAATTGAAACCGCTATTTTACATTTTAAAAAATTAAAATCAAAATCGTAATCAACGACCCCGAAAACCCCCGAGTAACAATTTTCAGGCAAATTGAATCAGTTTTTAGAAATGATGTCCGCCATATTGGATCCGGGTCAAATTTTCTCAAAAAAATCAAAGTTGGTCATGGGTCTTTCAATTTTTGTGAAACTTGGTATAAAGGTAGTGTTTTATGACAGAAGATTTTAGGAAAAAAAGATTTTTAAAAATTTTCAAAATTGTGGATTTTACCGGGCATTAAATATTAAAGCACATTTTTTTTAAAACGAATAACTTTTATCCATTTAGTTAGATTTTGTTTATATTTTAGGTAATAATAGTTGATTATATAACAATTTAAAGTGCAATATTAAAGAAAAAAAATCCAAAATTTGCCCGGAAAAAAAGTCAAAAAAATTTTGATTTCATTTTTTCGGGCATAAGCACCCCTTCGATTTTTCTGTAACTATAATATTTGGATTCATTATCTTCTCCAGAAGTATACCAATGTCAAAATTGCAAGTTGTTAGATCGGGCTAATATTTTCACAGTATTTAGAACTATGAATGAGTACTTAAAACCACCAAGTAATTATAAATTTTTTTAAAAAATTGTAGGGTGAGGAGGTTGAAGAGTTTGGATAAGTATAAACAGTGAGTTTTATAAAAAATCGTAGCTTTTATATAATAAAGAAAAAATAATTGTGACCTATATGTTTTTGGTAGGTTTTATTCTGCTCTTTCAAATGGTTGGATTTTTTTTTTTAAATTAAAAATTTAACCCTTCTTTTGAAAATTAAAAATTTTTTCTCTAAAAAACCAAACTTCTAAACTTTTTAAACTAAACTTCAAGGCTTAATATTTTTTGACATTTTCTAAAGTACATTTTTTTAATTTTTACATTTTTGATGTAAGAAGAGATGATTTCTTTATCAGAATAATTTTTTATTATTTTAATATTAATATCAAGCGTGATACACGCATAAGGTGTTCAATATTTTATTTAAGGGGTTACACCACCCTGAACGCCTGAAAATGTCAAAAATAAATTTTGACAAAACTACTAAAAATACAACTTTTTACTAATCTCCTATAATATTAACATATTCGTCGTCGTTTTGTCGTCCGTCGGTCGTGTAACTTCGTATTTCATCGTTCGGTCGTTCGGCTTTTATCATTTATTCATCGTATCGTATGTATACATACATACTCATTGTACATACATATACGCATGCGCAGTAGTGTTCTGTGAATGTCAGGCATGCGTAGTAGTGTTCTATCAATAGTACGCATGCGCAGTAGTATTCTATCAATGCCAGGCATGCGCAGTAGTGTTCTGTGAATGTCAGGCATGCGCAGTAGTGTTCTATCAATGTCAGGCATGCGCAGTAGTATTTATTAATGTTACGCATGCGCAGTAGTGTTCTATCAATGTCAGGCATGCGCAGTAGTATTTATTAATGTTACGCATGCGCAGTACTGTTCAGACAATGTCAGGCATGCGCAGTAGTGTTCTGTGAATGTCAGGCATGCGCAGTAGAGTCCTATCAATGTAACGCATGCGCAGTAGTGTTCTATCACTATAACGCATGCGCAGTAATGTTCTGACAATGTCAGCCATGCGCAGTAGTGTTTGGACAATGTTACGCATGTGCAGTAGTGTTCTGGCAATATTACGCATGCGTAGTAGTGTTCTGACAATGTCAGCCATGCGCAGTAGTGTTCTATCACTATAAAGCATGCGAATAACATTTAGAACCTCAAAATTGAATTTTTTAATCCATACGTAATCTAAAAATTATTTTTCTACAATACAAAATTTCCAAAGCTCAAAATGTCCAAAATATGAAATTTTCAAAATAAGAAGTGTTGAATTGTAGTGTAAGTGAAAAGAATTAGATTATTGAGTATTGAGATTTAAAAATTGAGGCCTTGGATCCAATAACTCGCCCGACGCTCGAAGACGAGCGCTAATACCAGTCAGGTAGCAGTGAGTGGCTCAGAGGCGTCAAACGTTATTGTGTCAAATTTATTTTCTACTAACTGAAAAAATGCTTTAAGGAAAAGATTTTTTACATTAACTCATTGATAGAGTAGAAGGGGGTAATGTAGTGCACTTTTCTTTCGAAGACTCCTGTGGTCGCAATTTTCAACCAATTTTGATCAATAAGGACTCGTTGGAAAGACAATGCTTCTAGCTACATTTATGGTGTACATTATTTTTTTGTAGATGTAGATGGAGCTTTTCTATATCCAAAAAACTGAAGGCACTTTTTTTCGACATTCTAAAATTTGTGGGGCAATGTAGTGCGCCACTTTATTAGTCAAATAAAAAGCAGAGAATATATTATAAACGATTTTATTTTATTAGATATAATATTAGGAACAGAAGGAACTTAAAAAACTATAAACTAGTAGTGATGCCTACGAGACGAGACTTTGCATGTAAAAACCGAGACGAGATCGAGACTTTGCATGATATCATCTCGTCTCGTGGATAGCACTATAAAGTAGAGATTTCTTTGGCCCTGTGTTAAATAAAACTGAAAGAAAACTACAAACATTTACAAAAAGAAAACATGTTTAAATAATACATATTTACGGTACTCTGTATAATTGTACTACATTGTCCCCAACCCAGTGCACTACAATGCCCCCAAGCACTTTCTTCACGTTGACTTCAATATTGCAATAAAAACAAAATTAAGCGTCAAAACAATACTAAATTTCTGTTCAGAAGTAAATTTTACATGGAAAATCACTTTCCTGATACTTTTTTAACAAGCCTTACATTATTTTCAAGTCACTAAAAAAACGGAAATATGGTTTCGAAATCTATTGTTTTTGAAGTGACGCCACAACTTCTTTTAGAAGAAGCACAATAAAGCCAAAATGATATACATTACTATAATTTGATACCTTAACCCTACCATTACATTATAATTTCTTTTGCTACGGGTAGGTGTCGATGTTTTATTTTCGAGAATCTCTCCTAATAATGACATGAGTTGAGGAATATATACTTATATATTTATATATTACTTATATACTTATATATTTCTCGTACTTACGAGAAACCGTATATCTAGAAACTGTACAAAATTTATGTCCTTTTTGAAGGTAAGTTATATACTCTTTATTTGAGGATTCTCATTGAAATTAGTTTCTTTCAAAACTAAATGAGATCAGTCTTGATAAAGAAGCTATCGAATTGTTAGATCTTTTTATTAATAAATAATGAATTCTAACACAAAAAAGTAATCAGCTTTCAATCAGTTCTTTTCAGGGCTACAAAAATTGCATTGTCTTTAATGAGATTTTTTCAGTTATTTGATTCACTGTTCCCGACATTTTCAATTTTGAAAATCTGATTTTAGATTCTTAATCAGCATCTCTGAAAACCCCCAAATAGCGAGTTTCAGACGAATCTGAGCGATTTTTAAAAAAGTCGTCTGCCATATTGGATCCGACATTTTTAATTTTGAAAAAGTGGCGTCATAATCGTAATCAGCGACCACGAAAACCTCCGAATAACGAGTTTCAGGCGAATCTGAAAGTCGTCCGCCATATTGGATCCGCCATTTTGAAAATCTAAAATCGGTTAAGATTTGTAGACTCTAAGTTATTTTTAACCCTACTTTTTAATTTCAAACCACTGTGGGTGGCGAAAGTGACTTCTCTCGCTGTTGAGGCGGTTCTGGAAGTATATAAGAGCTGAGAACCTGTAGCACAGAGGACGTGTTTCAAATTATCGATTTTTTACTTTTTTGATGACTAATACTAATACTGTAATACTAATACTATTTATTACTTAATTTTTTATTGAATAATTTTGAATCCTTTGAAAATTTCTTCATTCGATCTTTAATAAAATACTATGTGAAATCTCATATTAAATCCTAGGTGAAATCTTGCATAAAATCCTATGTCAATTCCCATATAAAATCCTATGTGAAATCCCTTGTAAAATTCCATGTGGATTCCTATGTAGGGATATTCAATAAGGCGGATAATGTTTTTTACATGTTTGGTTTAGGATTTGACATGGGAAAATTTGAAAAAAAAGGAAAAAGGATTTCACTAGGGAATTGACTTTGGAAAATAATTATAAATAAATGGTACTGTTTTTACATGGGTTTTGCTTTAGGATTTGACTGAGAAAAACATGCAGGATTTCATGTGGGATTTGATATGGTTTTATGCATAGACAAACCTGTTCAAATCTCCTATGATTATTCCTGTCTAAAATCCTGTCTCAATTTCCCCTATGGTTTGACATGGAAAACCACATGGTAAACCACGTGGTTTCCTTCATGGAAGTAGGGTTTCACATGGTTTTTGACATAGGATCCCATGTGGTTTCCCATATGAGGATTTTCAATAGGAAATTGCCTCAAAATTTTTGAAATATTTAAATAATTTTAAAAAATTCATTCTTGACAAAAATAAAAAAAATTAAAGCTTTTGTATTTTAGAATTCGCGGTAACTTAATAATTTATAAGTCAAACAAAAAAGGCACCAAAATTCAAAATTTTCTTATGAATTCTATGATTTAATTTTTTATAGTGCTTTCATTAAAAATCAACAAGTGGATTTAGATGGACAGCCTGCCGAACTTATCGGTACTGATTATTGCATTGCAGTGGATTGCGAAGCAATAATATACTGCAATAACCTTCTAACTGCATTACAGAATTTAATAGCAACTTACTTTGTCTGGAATAGAATTTACCCTCAAAGTAATGCAGCCACGTTTCTTTTTATTGAAATGTATTTTTTAAACATTTATGCGAATGATGGTTGCCGAGCGAGATTGAAAACAATTAAGGAGAAAGTTCAAAAACTTTTTATAAAACTGAATAGTGTTCATGATGTCAAGAAATAAATTTAGTTATTCATTATAAGGAGGCTCTTCTGCTGCTGCTGCTGTAAGAAAACATCAATTTACTTTAAAATTCGTAGAGAATATTTCTTTGTGTTCGCTTTAAATGTGGTAAACAATTATTAAACACTTAGCCATGATAAATATTGAGTTACTTATGTTCAAACTTCAACTTTCACATACGACTATGTTAAAAATTAAAAGTTTTAACAACAATATTTCGTTTCTTGAAATGGCAAATGATTCTGAAATTCTGACCTCATTTAAAGTGCACGAAAAGAATGATCTTTAAATTGAAATTCTTTTTTTTCAAAATCTTATTACTGACAAACGATTTAATGCTTTAAAATAGAGCTCGTTCATAAAACATGTCATTCTTCAGAGGGTGGGGGTGGTATCATTAAAATATTAGGTTCCATGTTAACTATTGTTAAACACAGCAAAATGAAAAGGGCAATTCCGAGTTAGAGTGATTACCTTTAAAGAAAAAAGTTTTAATATTTTAAATGTTTGAATATAAGTTTAACTTATAAGTTTCCAAGAGACCCCATTTTTAAACTATATTTATATTATGTTCCATGTTAACTATTATTTAAAAACAGCATAATGGAAAGGGCAATTCCTAGTTTGACTGATTAGCTTTAAGAGAAAAGTCTTAGATATTTAAAATGTTTAAATGTAAGATTAACTTGTAAGTTTCCTAGAGACCTCACTTTTAAACTATATTTATATTATGTTCTATGTTAACTATTATTAGAAACAGAGTAATGAAAAGGGTAATTCCGAGTTTAACTAATTAGTCAAACTTAGAATTACCCTTTTCATTTAGCTTTAAGGAAAAAAGTCTTAGATATTCCAAATGTTTAAAAGTAACTTTAACTTTTGTAAGTTTCCTAGAGACTACACTGCAAAAAATGGCGTCTAAAAATAAGACGTTTAGACGTTTATAAACGTCTTATGTAAATAAGCGTCTTATTTGAGCGTCTAAAGGGGGTCACCCCGTGTAATGGGTTCAAAAAATCGAAATTTTTTTTTTCATAATCACATTTACAATATGTGTAGAATATGTGGGTAAACAGAATTTTTTATTTTTGACATCCTAAGAAAGTTACAGCACTAAGAAGACAAGGAGTTGCCAAGGGAATGTAATTTTAATCGACTGAAGATTCAAAGTCGAAAAAAAATTATTGTAACAAGAAAATTTTCAAATTGAAATTTAGTAAAATTCTTCCACAGTAATTGAATTTTTTAAAAATATTTTATTTTATCGTTAAATTTTTTTTATTATTATTGTTTACATTTTGTATATATTTTTGGATAGACTCCCTGAAGAAGAAATCATTTAGATTTCGAAATGTTGAAGTAAATAAATATTTTTGTTTAGTGTCCGAATCTTTTCGTTTTATTGCCTTATTTTTAAAAATATCTCGGACACAAGGCTCGAACCAGTGAAAGTATTTAAAAATACTGATTTTACGGACCAAAAATTAAAAATTACGAACCATTTACGGACCAACTGACAAACATTTAACCAGTCCGAGTCTAATAAAAGAACATTTTACTCAAAAAGAAATTCAATTTTCCATAACTATAAAACATGAAGAACACCGAGTGATAAAATCATTATCAATTTAATTATTATTTTTAAGAATTCGTAACTAAAATTCGTCTTTAAATAGATTAATTCGAATAATTTTTGAAAAAGTTCTTTGACAATCTTCAAATCCTTTTTTTTACAATATTCAATTTTACGAAATCTCAATTATTCGTAAATTCTTCAATAAAATAAATATTAGAAAATAATAACTTCAAATAATATTCAAAAGATTCAATTAAACTTGTTCAAAAACAATTAATTTCAAAATTTAATTATTTTTAAAAATTCACGCTATATTGCATTTAATATTCAATTATTATCTAAAATTTTAAATGAAATTAATTTTTAAATCCATTTTTATTAGAAAATTCTACTGAAATGCGATTATTTCAATAAAAAAATAAAAAATTTATTAAATAATTGAATATTTCTTGAAATTCAAATTCCATAAAGTATCGTTATCAATAAATTTTCAAATAATTGAATTCCATCAACGAATTTTAATAAAATTTGTAAAAATAATTACATTTTTCGAGAAAGTCAATTACAATCGTATTAAAAATAATTGAAATTCTGCGATGAGTTTTATTATTTGTGAAAATAATTGAATCCCTTAGAAAAATTTTATTACTTTTGAACAATATTTAATTTTTGCGAAGAATATTATTACTCTTGAAAATAATTGAATTTTAGCAATAATTTGTAACTTTTAGAAAATTGAATTTTTTTCGAGTTTTTAACTAAATATCTTCCATAAATCCATTATTTTTCATAATTATTAAAAAAGTTCTTTCAGAATTTTAAAATTCATTTGTTTACAATTTGATTTTACAAAATTTTAATTATTCTTAAATTGTTCAATTAAATATATATTAGAAAATAAAAAATTTAAATAATTTAAAAAACAATCTGTAATTAAAGTTTCTCAAAAAAAAATTAATTCCACAGAATTGTTAGTTAAAAATATGAAAAATTTAAATTTTCAAAGATTGTAATCTAAAACTTATTCAAACATCAATTATTATTTCTAAAAGTTTACACTCCAAGAATTTTCTTAAAATTTTAGAAAATAATAGAATTTCGGAGAAGAATTTTATTGCTTTTAAAAAACTAATTGAAATTTTGAAGTTAATTTTTATGAACTTATGAACATAACTAAATTTCTGCGAAGAATTATATTACTTTTTAAAAACAATTGAAATTCCGAAATCATTTGTAATTTATTTCTAAAATTCAATGTTTTTTAGTGATTTTAACTAAAATTCATTTTTAACCCCTTCGCAGTCAAGATCAAAATCTCATAAGTGGGCTCAAAATGTCGACAACTTTTTAGAAAATAAAAATTTGCGCAAACAAGCATACTATTGTATTTGAACTCGCTGATTACAAATCCGATATCATATTTTGAAAATTCAAAATGGCGGATCCAATATGGCGGACGACATTTTTAAAAATTCATCGGATTCACTTGAAACCTTTTACTAAGTGGTTTTCGGAGTCGCTGATTACGAATCCGATATCAGATTTTGAAATTTCAAAATGGCGGATCCAATATGACGAACGATATTTTCTAAAATTCATCGAATACATTTGAAACTTGTTACTAGAGGGTTTGGGCTGATTACGAAAAACTTTTCAAACGATAAAAAATACCAAATTTTTTCCCCGCATTCAGCTGGTAAGTATACTACTTTACATACGACCCCCGAGTATACCACGGGGAGGAATGCGGTCGGATTTTACACTTCTTTTTTTATTTTTATATTTTTTTTGTTTGTTCTAATACTGGATTCGCCATTTTCAAAACCGATATTACATTTTTAATCTACGCCATTAATAGTGACGTCAAAAAATAAATAGTTCTTATATTAGATCCGCTATTTTTAGAACCGATATTACATTTTTAATTTACGACATCAATAAACCCCAAGTAACAAGTTTTAAGTAAATCTGATAAATTTTTTTAAAGTGCGCCCGCTATATTAGATCCGCCATTTTGAATTTTTTAAATCTGATATTGGATTCGTATTTAGCCACCCCGAAAACCAATAAGTAACAAGTTTTAAGTAAATCCGAGAAATTTTTTAAAATGGCGCCGGCCATATTAAAACGCCACATTCAATTTTAAAAATATGATGCTAGATTCGTAATCAGCAGCCAGAAAACCCTTGAGTAACAAGTTTCAAGTAAATCCGATGAATTTTTATAATGTCGTCCGCCATATTGGATCCGCCATTTTGAAATATTAAAATCTGATATCGGATTCGTAATCAGAGACCCCGAAAAACTCTGAGTAATAACTCTGAGTAGTGAATCCAATGAATTTTTTAAAAATGTCCGCCATATTGAATCTGCCATTTTAAATTTTTAAAATCTAATATTAGATTCGCAATCAGCGACCCCGAAAACCCCTGAGTAACAAGTTTCGAGTGAATCCGATGAATTTTTTAAAATGTCGTCCGCTATATTGGATCCGCCATTTTGAATTTTCAAAATCTGATAACGGATTCGTAGCAGCGACCCCGAAAACCCCCGATATCAATTTGTGGACAAATCTGTTTGTTTTTGTGGCCAAAAACCTGCTTGCGTCTATACACGTCATCGACTGTCAAAAGGGTTAACTCAATTTTTAATAGTAAATTTTACAAGAATTCAATTATTGAAAATACAAAAATAAATAATTTATTGAAAAATTAAATGTATTTATGAAAATTCTTTTGGAAAAATTTATTAAAACAGTAGATATTAAAAATAATTGAATTGTGAAAATTTTTAAAAATAATTGAAATTTTGACAAGAATCTTATTAAAAAATTTTGAAAATAGTGGATTTCGGAGAAGAATTTTATTATTTATAAAGATAATTGAAATTTAGACGAGAATTTTATAAAAATTTTAGGAAATAATTAAATTCGTAAAAAGAATTTTATTGTTTACAAAAATAATTAAATGATCGTAAAAATTTTATTATTTATAAAAATAATTGATTAATTGCGAAGAAAATAAAAAAAATTGGAAATAATGAAATTTGTGGAAAATTTTTATTATTTTTTGAAAATAATGTAAAGTTTGTATAGAATTTTATTATATATTTTTTTAAATAATTGAATTCTTTTGGAAAATTTTATGAAAATAGTATATAATGAAAATCACTGAATTGAGAAAAATTTTTTAGAAAATCATTTAATTTCGGAGAAGAATTTAATTATTTCTAAAAATTATTGAAATTTTGACGAGAATTTAAAAAAATTTTTGAACATAATTGAATTTTAGCGAATAATTTTATTACTTTCGAAAATTATTGAATTTCTGCAATAAGTTGTAATTTCTCTACAATTAGCCAAATTATATCGTACAATTTATGAATTTTTTATCCTTTTTGAATCAAATTACGGAATTTACTGACCTTTTTTAAAAAAAACGGATTTCAAGCAAAGTTACGGACTTTCACGGAATTTACGGACCTACTTCGAGCCCTGCGGACATTAAAGATTATTTAACTAAAAAATAATAATTTTTTAAAAGACTTTTTATTACAAATATATGGAAATACCTACACGATTTTTTTAAAATTTTAATCGCAAGTTTATAATAAAGCAATTTTTTAAATTTCTAATATATTCTTGTAGATAATTGTGATTTTAATTTTAAAAAAGTATTAGACTTTTTAAAAATTCTATAAATCTAGTTAATTTTTTGGAGTATTTCAATTAAAAATTTGTAAAACAATTGCTTTCTTTAAAATTTTAATAATAATTCTAAAAAATTCAATTTTTGAAAAAATTTTAACGTAATTATTATTTTTGTAGGATTTAGAATTTTCGAAGCTGTATAATTAAGAATTTTAAAAATATCTGAAATTTAAAAAATTATAATAAAAAATTCCAAGAATTACTTTTTTGAAATAATTTCTTTATTATAATTTTTATTAGCACTAATTTTCATTTCGGTTCTTTATTTTTGGTAAGTCAATTATTTTAAAAATGTGCACTTAAAATTGTTTGAAGGTTGCTTTTCAAAAATTTTAATCAATTACTTCAAAACATCAATTATTGTTAATAAAGTTTTAAAAAATTTCATTTATGTGAAATAATTATATGTTTTGAAAATTTAATTATCTTATGAAAAATTGATGAAAAAGAAAATTTGTAGTAGTAATTTTGCTGAAATATCTTTAAGAAAATCTAACAAAGTTGGAATATCCGAGGCCTGCTGTTTAAAACAGTCTATGATGAATTTACACAATTTACATTATAACTACCAGTGCTAAATTGAAGACTCGTCTTATAATTTTATTAAAATTCCTAGAAAGTGATTGAATACTTTAAGTATTTCTAAAATTAGTGAAAAATTAAATTAATTAAATGTCAGCGTGTTTAGCGAGATTCAAGAAAAAAATTTCCTGACTTTTCCTAACCTCATTTCTGCTTTCTTGGGACAAAAAAACTGATATTAACATATTTAACAATAAAATTATATCTATAGATAGTAGCAAAAAGTAATAAAAACCATTTAACTCTTGATAGATGAAAAGATTTTTTAATTCACCAAAAATTTATACTTTTTATAAATTTATAAAAGTTTTCCTGCCTTTGAATAAAATTTACTGCTTTGTCCCCGACTTCTCCTATCGCTGGACACCTTGAATTTACATGATTTGTATCTCCTTTTTTATTTTACTAAATAAGTTAATTCATTTTATTTACTTTCACACATAATTTAAGAACTACTTACAGCAAAATTTATGCATCCCTGTCATAAAATGCGTGTTTGGACAGAAAGACAGGAACGGAAGCTATTTTCACCTCAAGAACAGGATCAGGAGACAATAAGGATGAGTAGGGGAATTTGTAAATTTTTCCATTGCCAAACTCATATTCTATTCCATTACTTTCATAAACACCAACATAAATATTTAAAACAACTTCCTCCTTGTATCCAATAAAATACATATTGGTGAATGAATTATCAATCACAATGAATTTATTTCTGCTAAATTCGAAATTCCCTGTAAAGTCAAAACGCGTCAACCGTGAATACATTTTTTTTATAGTTTTGGAAAAGTCAAAACATTTATGAAAATCTGTAGTTCACAGCAAACCAAAAAAACACTTTTAACCGTTTTTCAAAATTTTAAATATTTATACCTTTTTTTTATAATAAAAAATTTTTGCATTATTTAAAAAAAAATTGATAACTCATTACTGTTTTGCTAGAAATTAATGGCAATTTTTTTGGTAGTCATTGAATATCCACTCTTTTAAATAAACTTAATTGTGAAAAAAAATTTTGAAAAATTTTTAATTTTTAATAACAATTTTATAAACAATTAGTGTTTTTTATGCTTTCTAAAGCAAGGATTTTAATGAAATTTATATGTAAGATACATTAAACCTACATCTTTATATTCCCGAAAAAAAATTTGTATTTCCAATTACAACCGGAGAATTTGAATTTTTTGTTGCGCCGTGCGCCGTCACCGCGGCATCCATCGCTGTGATAAATGCCGCGGTAAACGAGCAGACGGCGCACGGCGCAACAAAAAATTCAAAATCTCCGGTTGTAATTGGAAATACAAATTTTTTTTTCGGGAATATAAAGATGTAGGTTTATTGTATCTTACATATAAATTTTATTAAAATCCTTGCTCTAGAAAGCATAAAAAACACTAATTGTTTATAAAATTGTTACTAAAAATTAAAAATTTTTCAAACTTTTTTTTCACAATTAAGTTTATTTAAAATAGTGGATATTCAATGACTACCAAAAAATTGCCATTAATTTCTAGCAAAACAGTAATAAGTTATTAATTTTTTTCTTAAATAATGCAAAAAATTCACTATTCACGGTTGACGCGTTTTGACTCTGTATCATTAACATTTACGCATACACACATGTTTTTCTCATAGTCAATGCCACGGAAGGAAACTTTTTCGGAAATAAATAGATCTTTTTGTTCTACAGGACGGTCGGTGTTGATTGCGAAATTGACATCTACTTCGTAATGTTCTGGATTGTATTTTACACCGTTATTTGTGGTAACAAATTTCGCATTATCAAAAGGAATGACAGTCTCTTTCAATTGGTGCTTTTTTGCAACAGCATGCAGAACATTTTTAAAGTTCCCTTGAGCTCGGATTTCTTGCTTAAAATCACTGTGTTTACATTCGCAGTGTAATGTTGAAACTTGTGATAGAGGTCCGAATATTTTGGTTAATTCTGCGTAGTGGAAAAGAAACTTGTGTTTTGGAATAAAAGGAACGTTCTCGAAGCAATGTTTTCTCAAATATAAATAATCTGTGATTTCCGAATTCAAAAAAGTGCCCTTTTTAGCACCGCGTTATAAAAAAAATTTGACATCATTTATTCGAAAATTCAGTAAACCTACTTTAAACCACTTTTTTGAAACGAAATACTGAATAATTAACCACATGTCAACCTTAACTATTCCTTCGAATAAATCGTGAACTATTCTCAAGGAATATTAAATCTTTCATTAGTTCTTTTAAAAGAGAAAACCACCCAAATTTTTTTCAAATCTTTCTCAAAGCTTAGCAAAACTAATTTAATATTATTTCTTTTAGTACGTGAATATGGAGGAAAATTACCTAACATCATGTAAAAGGCAACAATTTTAAATTTTGTTTTGGAAGAGCCAAGTGGATTACAAACTTCGAACGCGTCTTGATTAAAAAATTATACTTCTATCGGTAATATAACGTCCAAATTTTTATAATAAAATTTTTGTCTCTGATATAAATTTCTTAAACAACCAACTTTTTTATCAATTGCATTTGTCAACCCCTTAAAAGACTGATCAAAAGTTTCTGCTAAAATTCGTCAATTCTCATCACTAACATTTACTAAATTTAACGACTTAACAAATTTTTGTTGACATTGTGTAAAACATTCAAATGTTTTTTCAACAACTTTTTGAATTGCTGTTTCTGTTGTATGATGTTGCGTAGATAACTGCAAACACAAATCTGCCATTGTTTTTGTGTATTCTGCAAAATCAATCTCACAGATTTTTCTTTTTACAGAATTTTTAAACCTCTCATAATCAAAAAAAGTTTCCTCTTCGTCAAGTTGTTCTTCAACACGGAATGTGTTTCTTTCATTAATAAGAAAAGTATTTTTATTTTCGGGAAAAACATCTTTTTCCTCAGTCCCCTCGTTCTGATCAAAATGTCTTTTTACTACATGAGTTGAAAAGCTAGATGCATTAAAATATTCTTTGTTTGAGCTCGAACAAGATCTAAAGGGACATTTTATGCTAGTTTCTTGATTTAAATGTTCTTTTAAATGTTTTGTGAATAGAAGCCGATCTGTTACATTAAAATCACAATCTAGCTCAATAAATTTAATAAATTGTATATGAAATACACATGCAATACCAGTATTAAAATTTAATATAAATTTTTAATAAGATTAATAACTGGATATCTTGCGAATTATGATTTTAAAATTTCCGGATATCTTGTACCTAAAACTAAATTATTGTAGGGGAGACTAGGTGCAGTTGTTACCATTTTGATAAAAACAGTTATTGTGATTAGAGTTTAACTCCAATTTGTTTAGTCAAACGATTAAATCAAAGGTATATTATATAGTTTTAAAAGGCCATAATTGATTTAGCTCTATATCTATTATTTTATTAATTAGAATCATTTCAGTGACAGCGTGTAAATTGTAACAACTGCACAATGTGAATGTCAGTTGTTACAATACCAAAAGTCATCTATAAAATTTCTAAATTGAAGACAAATAATTTTTTATAACCTTTTTTATTAATTATTTATAATTTTTAGCTCAACGTAATAGTACGTGACATTTTCATAGAGATGGCAGCATTAATATTGGTTCAAAATGAAAGAAACTTAAAAAAGTTTTTTTTTATTAATTTTAAAGACGAATTTAGAAAAGTCATGAGATTTTTCATAAAAAATGAGTGTGATTACATTTTTGACAAATATTTTACATTTCAAACGAATCTGCTGAATTTTGGAAGAAATATCTGTTCTCATTATCACTTGTAACAACTGCACAATAGGTACATTTTTTATAATAATTAATAAAACACTTTATTAAAAAAGTATGCACTATATGTGGACAACCAAGGCAGTTTTTTAAAGCTTAATCTTCATAGAATTGATATTAAAAAAATTTACTTTGTTAAGTATAAAGGTCTATTAATTTCACAGCCACACAAAAAAAATTTGTGTTCTGACCCAGAGGTCTCACTATGTGTACTTTATGTTTTTGGGGTCGCTGAATCCGAATCCGAGGTCCATTTAACCCCATCAGTTCAGGGTTTTGATATAACCCCAGAAAACAAATATGGCGGACACCTTTTGAAAAAATTCATCGGATTCGCTTGAAACTCGTTACTCGGGGGGTTTTAAGGGTCGCCGATTACGAATTTGATGTCAGTTTTCAAAAATTCAAAATAGCGGATCCAATATGGCGGACACTTTTTTGTAAAATTCATCGGATTCGATTGAAAATCGTTACTCAGGGGTTTTTGGAGTCGCCGATTATGAATTTAATGTCAGTTTTCAAAAATTCAAAATGGCGGATCCAATATGTCTGTGTCAGCCATTTGGCTGTGTTATTTAAAAAATATCAGGCAGAGAAATATTTACTTTTGGCCTCTAAAAACCAATGTGCCTATTTTTTTACTTGTAAAGCTTGCCTATAATTTTTAAACATATAGCAGTAAGTTCGTACATAAAAACTAAACATTTTTTTCTTTAGAACACCATCTCTATAAATAACTGTTTCTGGGATAATCCATTTGTAACAACTGCATAGCGTAACAACCACACCTAGTCTCCCCTATTGCTATATTAAAATTAAATGAATTTTTAAATAATAAATTGATATAATATAAGGGTCGTTCACAAACTACGTCACACTTCTAGGGGTGGGGGGTGTCAAGCTGTGTGTGACAAAGCGTGGAAAAAAAATTGTTGTATGTAAAAAATGTGACGAAGGGGGGGAGGGGGTCAAAATTAGTCCGAAAAAGCGTGATGTAGTTTGTGAATGACCCCATAAATAATAAGTTAATGTATTAAAAAATAAATAAAACACTTAAATTGAAATTAAAAAAAATGTGCCCGACGGATTTTGAAATTTCTTTTTGGAAAATGTTCAGTGATATACCCCGAACAAGTTGCAACAAAAATTTTGGAGGGAAGCAACTTGAAGGTTGAAAGTTGTTCCAGGGTACCGTGTATCTAAAGTTTTTAATTTGGAGATTAACCCTTAACCCCTTGACTGCCGATGGCAAAGATCTTTGCCATTTCGGACTTTGCTCTGACTGCCGGAAAACTGACAATCTTTGCCATGATAAAAATTGATGTAAAAAAGTCAAAAATGTCTGAAAATTAAAAATAAAATGATTTCCAAAAAGTCAACGCTATGCAGAATGCGACGCACATTTCTGTTTTTAAATTCAATAAATTATAAAAATGTTATAAATTTTTAAAAACAACACTTTTAGCAAATTTTTTTTAATCTTTGCCATGGACAATAACAATGGATTTTTATTTTAAAAATGTCTAAAAACGCCTATCCAATATGGCGAACGACTTTTTTAAAAATTGATCCAAATTACCTGAAATTTGTTATTCGGGGGTTTTCGAGGTCGCTGATTACGAATATGATGTCGGTTTTTCAAAATTCAAAATGGCGGAACCAAAATGGTGGATAACTTTTTTAAAAATTGATTCAATTTATCTGAAATTTGTTACTCGGGTGTTGTCAAGGTCGCTGATTACGAATATGATGATGGTTTTTTAAAATTAAAAATGGCGGATCCAATATGGCGGACGGTTTTTTAAAAATTGATCCAAATTACCTGAAATTTGTTAATCGGGGGTTTTCGGGGACGCTTATGACATATCCGATGTCAGTTTTTAAAAATTCAAAATGGCAAATCCAATATGGCATACCGTGGAGATCCACTTCACCCATGAACTTATTGAAAAGGTTAAATGCGTTAGGACATTTCAATGGAATTTCAATTTTTGCTCTCTCTTTATAGCTGTTCTATGAAACCGGCATTTGTAAAATTTGTTCTACTTTTATGATAAAAATAATTAAAAAAAAAATGTCCGCCATATTGGATCCGCTATTTTTAATTTTTAAAAACAGACATCGGATTCGTCATCAGCGACCTCGAAAACCCCCGAGTAAGAATTTTCAAGAGAATCCAAATTTTTTTTTAAAACATATCCGCCATTTTGAATTTTGAAAAACTGACATCGAAATCGTCATCAGCGACCCCGAAAATCTCCAAGTGACAAGTTTCAAGTGAATCCAAATTAAAAAAACATTTACACCTTATTGGATCCGGAATTTTTAATTTGGATCAATTTATAAAAATCCGTCTGCTATATTGGATCCGCCATTTTGAATTTCGAAAAACCGACATCAGATTCGTAATCAGCGACCCCAAAAACCCCCAAGTAACGAATTTCAGGTAATTTGGATTAATTTTTAAAAAACCGTCCGCCATATTTGATCCGCCATTTTGAATTTTGAAAAACCGACATCAGATTCGTAATCAGCGACCCCGAAAACCCCCGAGTAACAAGTTTCAGACAATTGGACATTTTTTTATTTTTGGCATTCTGGGAACATTTAGGTAGTGTTTTTCAGCCGGCAGTTCAGGGGTTAAACCGCACACTGCCGAATCCATCCTTAAACCGCACACTGGGTGTGCGACACCCGGGGACTTTTAAGTGTGTTCTCCAAGCTGGAATAGGATATTATCTTTTGGAAAAATTATCTTATATAGCTCAATACATCTATTTTGAAGGAAAATAGGTTTTATAATGATTTATTTAATTTTAATAATTAAAAAAGAGTTTTTTAAAACTACTGAAATTACCTTAAACCAAAAACTGGGTGTCAAACAAGCAGAAATTTTTCGCCGACAACTTCATAAAGTTATCAAATACACAAAGACACTTGGGAGACTAATGTCCCTCACTAGAATATGGGTGTCGCACACCCAGGGTGCGGTTTAAGGGTTAATAGATTAAGCAAAATTTTACAAGTTAAAGTGAAAATGAGGCTCCGGATCTGAAAAGGGCACTTTTACTATTTAAAATCAATGCTGAAAGTGCCCTTTTAAAATACGGAGCCTCAAATATTAAACACACTTGAGTACTAAAACCCTATTTTATTAATTTTAATATCTGAAAAATAAAAGTCGTTTTAATAAAATTGGCTTAATTTTTTAATTTACTTAAAGCTACTTCAGTTTAACTGTAGCGAGGTTGTTCATGCTTTCAAACATAATACCTATCGATTATTTTTAATAATTTTCGAAAAAGTTCTTTGACAGTTTTCAAATTCATTTCTTTACAATGTTTAATTTTACGAAATTTTAATTATTCGTAAATTATTTAATTAAATAAATATTAGAAAATAGAAACTAAAAAAGTAAAAATAATATTTAAAAAAATCAATTAAACTTTATCAAAAAAGTTAATTACAAAATTCAATTGTTTTTTAAAATTCACGCTATATTGCTTTTAATATTCAATTACCTATTATCTAAAATTTTAACTAAAATTCATTTTTAAATCAATTGTTACTTGAAAATTCTACTACAATTCAATTATTTAAATACAGGGTGGCCGTAAGATTGACTTTATCAATTTCCCTGACTTTACTTACATGTGGCCACCCTGAAATACAAATAAATAATTTATTGAATAATTGAACATTTCTTAAAATTCAATTCTCATAAAAAATCGTTATCAACAAATTTTCAAATAATTGAATTCTATCAACGAATTTTAATAACATTTTTAAAATTAATTACATTTTTCGAGAAATTTGAATAAAATTGTATTAAAAATAATTTTAATTCTTCATTGAATTTCATTATTTATGAAATTAATTGAATTCTTGCGAAAAAATTTATTAAAATTTTAAAAAATAATTAAATTCTTGTAAAAAATTACCAGGAATTTAATTATTTTTAAAAATTTTAATAAAATTCTTGGCACAAATTAAAAATAACAAAATTCTTAGCAGATCTTCAATTACTTTTAGAAATTTTAATAAAATTTTTCGCAAGAATTAAAATATTTTTATAAAATAATAAAAATCTTTGCAGAGATTCAATTATTTTCAAAAATATCAGAATTTGAGCAGAAATGGAAACATTTTAACCCTTTAACACCCGAGAAAAACATAGAAAATATATAAACTAATAAGATGCCATTCCTAAGGTTTTCGGGGGCGCTGATTACGAATTTGATGTAACCCCGAAACCTCTTTTGGAATCTTTTTTATACAAAATAAATCTGTTTTACAAAAGTTGACAATTGTTTTGACAGCTGTCCACTGTCAAAATGTCAGTCTGATATCAAATTCGTAATCAGCGACCCCGAAAACTCTTTTAAAGTCTTTTTTATACAAAATAAATCTGTTTTACAAAAGTTGACAGTTATTTTGACAGCTGTCAACTATCAAAATGTCAATCTGACATCAAATTCGTAATCAGCGACCCCGAAAACTCTTTTGAAGTCTTTTTAAAAAAAATTAAACCAATAATACAAAAATTGACAGTTCCTCTGACAGCTGTCAATTGTCAAAATGTAAATTTGACATCAAATTCGTAATCAGCGACCCCGAAAACTCTTTTGAAGTCTTTTAAAAAAAAATTAACCAGTAATACAAAAATTGACAGTTCCTCTGACAGCTGTCAACTGTCAAAATGTCAATTTGACATCAAATTCGTAATTAGCGACCCCGAAAACCTTAAGGAACGTTTTCTTTTTTTTATTAATTTTTTTATGTTCGGATAATGTAAGACAATTTTGCTTCGAAGTGTGCGCCATCTTTAATACGCCATTTTTAAATTTTTGTGAATTTTTCAAAATGGCGACGATATTTGTATTCAGTGGTTCAAAACACTTTACATAGTGAGCTTCAAAAAATTTTTTTGACTTCAGCGTCTGTACATGACCTAACTGATGTTTTAAAACAATTTTTCCGATTTGCATAAACATTTTATTATTTTTTTATATTAAAATAAAAATTTTATTGTTTACTTTAATTTTTTTGGATACCTGGATCGATTCTAAGGAAATCAAGTCCAACCCGTTTAAAAAATATGAATGTTTAAAAAAGTTACAGTGGTTTTTGTAAGTGGGACATATGTATATGTCCCGCAGGCGTTAAATAGAGACAGCGAAAAAGTTCACTGTAAGATCAAACAAGTTCGGTATGACAGCAAACTCGCAAAAAATTTTACTAATGATTGCTGTCACAGCTAACATGTTCGCTGCCACTGCAAACTTCTTAGCTGTGGTAGCTTATTTTTAGAGATTTCACAGCAAACATCTGTTTACTGCTGCAGCTAATTTCTTTTTTTCTGTATACGAAAATAATTGAATCCCCGTAAAAATTTTATAATTTATGAAAATAGTTGAAGATGATTGCAAAGGAATTTTTGAACAAAATTTGTTATTAATGAAATTCTTGTGAAATTTGTATTATTTTTTAAAAATAATTAAAAGTTTGTGCAGAATTTTATTAATTGCTTTTTTAAATTAAATTCTTTTGATAAATTTTATGAAAATAGTAGATATTGAACAATATTTAATTTTTGCGAAGAATATTATGACTTTTGAAAA
Organism: Leptopilina syphax; assembly: GCA_032872505.1. Lineage (NCBI taxonomy): Eukaryota > Metazoa > Arthropoda > Insecta > Hymenoptera > Figitidae > Leptopilina > Leptopilina syphax. The sequence continues at coordinate 10,317,001 of CM065475.1, forward strand.
TAATTAAAATTTTGCAATGGATTTTATTAAAATTTATAAAAATAATTGAATTTTGTCAAAGAATTTTCCCATTTATTTATAAAGATAATTAAAATGTTGACCATTTTTTTAGATTTTTTAAAAATAATTAAATTCTTGCGAAGAATTTTATTAAAATTTTCTAAAGTAATTAAATTCTTGTAAAAAATTACAGGAATTCAATTATTTTTAAAATTTTTAATAAAATTTTTGGCATAAATTAAAAATAATAAAATTCTTAGCAGATCTTTAATTCTTAGCATAAATTAAAAAAAACAAAATTGAAATAAATTAAATAAATTAAATAAATTAAATAAATAAAATAAATTAAATAAATTAAATAAATTAAATTAATTAAATTAAATAAATTAAATAAATTAAATAAATTAAATAAATTAAATAAATTAAATTAGATTAATTAAATTAATTAGGGTCATTTGGGGTAAATAGAAACAGATTTGCTAAGTTTCACCAATAACATAAGTTTTTTCTTTTAAATCGGAATACTTTGGGTTTTTTTGTGTATTAAGTTATTATTTCACTTCCGTGGAACAATTTTATGGCGAAGTAAAAAATATGGGTATCATTAAATCGCAATAATCAACTGTTTCTATTTACTCTTAAATTTTTGAACTTTGCAAAAATTTAGGGGTAAATAGAAACAGTTAACCCTTTGCGGCATAGTGGTAACCCAGATTACCACCTTTTATATTCTGAAAATATCTGTTTATATACAGTTTTTTTTAAGAAAAATCAAAAAATCTTTGTTTATTAATAATCAAAACATTGTTAAATGTCGAAAAATTGATAGCGAATGAGGTTACGTGAAATTATAAACAACTATAAATAAATAGGGTAATGTCACCTTGAGTGGACCGCCTAAGCTTTTTTACCAAAAAATTCTTTATGAAAGCAAATTAATCGGAGGTTTCTATTCCAAGCTTTAGTTTAGATCCTTAGATTAGTGTTTATACCATAATAGCTTTGATTTTTTTATTTGGAAAAAACAATTGACTTTAAAAAAAATAGCTAATTTTTAAGGAATTAAAAAAGTGTAACCTTGAGTGGACCACTCCTAAAAAATTGTAAAAGTTATTCTAAAGTCTTTAATGTATTTAATATTTCTGATATATTGAAACAAAATTTATGATTATGCAGCTTCAGACCATGATTGTGTCAAAATGTTTACAAGTGAAACCATTTTTAATAATTTTGGCACATATCACATCAAAATCACAAAAAAATTAATAAAGAACATAAAACATAGTTTCAAACCAATTTATTGTCAATTAATTTCAGTAAAAATGGGAAACTGATATTAAAATATAAAAAACAGGCAGTCCACTCGTGGTTATAAACAGTGGTCCACTCATGGTGACATGCAACTCTTTATGGCAGCCACCACAATTTTTTGTTAGTCAAAATTATCACTTAATTAAACTAAGACAATCAATTTCAATGTCCAGAGTAGTAGGAAAAAAATAAGTTACCTCTTAAAACTTAAATTTTACACTACTTTTACACTTCCGAATCACTTTACTCATTGTAAGAGCGACTTCTTTTTTGGTTTGTGTTCTTAAAAATGCGTTACATCAAACAATAACCTATATGATTATCGCAGAACATAATTTCTTACGGTTTCGAGATGCAGTGCTGCTATTCATTTTATTTATTTCACGTTTCCACTGTCAGACAACTTAAAAGCTCAGGTGGTCCACTCGAAGTGGCGGTCCACTTAATGTGACATTACCCTAAATTAAAGAACAAAAAAATTTTTTTTTTAAATTTAATCGAAATTGATTGAAAGTCTTCACTCGGCGGTTTTTTGGATCGCTGATTACGAATCTGAAGTCCGTTTTCCAAAATTCAAGATGGCGGATCCAATATGGCGGACAAAATTTTTTAGAATTGATCGAAATCGCTTGAAAGTCGTTACTCGGGGGTTTCCGGGGTCGCTGATTACGAATCTGTAGTCCGTTTCCCAAAATTGAAAATGGCGAATCCAATATGGCGGACTTATTTTTTAAAAAGTGATTTGATTTGCTTGAAAATAGTTACTCGGGGGTTTTCGGGGTCGCTGATAACGAATCTGAAGTCCGTTCTTAAAAATTCAAGAAGGCGGATCCAATATGGCGGACGATTTTTTTAGAATTGATCGAAATCGCTTGAAAATAGTTACTCGGGGGCTTTCGGGGTCGCTGATTACAAATCTGTAGTCCGTTTCCCAAAATTGAAAATGGCGAATCCAATATGGCGGACTTATTTTTTAAAAAGTGATTTGATTTGCTTGAAAATAGTTACTCGGGGGTTTTCGGGGTCGCTGATCACGAATCTGAAGTCCGTTCTTAAAAATTCAAGAAGGCGGATCCAATATGGCGGACGATTTTTTTAGAATTGATCGAAATCGCTTGAAAATAGTTACTCGGGGGCTTTCGGGGTCGCTGATTACGAATCTGAAGTCCGTTTTCCAAAATTCCAGATGTCGGATCCAATATGGCGGACGAATTTTTTTAGAATTGATCGAAATCGCTTGAAAGTCGTTACTCGGGGGTTTTCGGGGTCACTGATTACGAATCTGAAATTACTTTCAATAAATAAACGTTAAATTATTGAATAATTGTACCGTCGGCATTTGCGTTACCTGATGTACACCGCGGGGAGGTTGCACGATCGCGATTTGTACATCGTATTTACATCGTAAATACTGTTTAAAACTTTTTAATAATTAAATTGAGCTGTTTATTTCCTAATAAAATTAACTAATGAATTAAAATCAGCGGATTTTAATTGCTATTATAAAGTTTTGATGTGTCTTTCTTTGAACAATTGAATTTTATTTTCAGCAGTGGTAAGCAGCGAAGCAATTCTCTTTCAGTAAAATTCATTTGCTTTAGTCCAGTTAGTATGTTAGTTTCTTTGAACTCTCAACAGTGTTTTGTTTATTGTTTGTTATAATCAACGTAAATATGCGTTCAGTCAAATATTGCTGATTTATAACTTGTCTTTTTTGCGCTTGTCATTTGTTTCGTCAAACTATGGATAGAACTATGGATAGAACAAACTATGGAACTTGTCTTTTTTACGCTACATTTAGTAGATGAATTGGTAGGACACAAATTACCAAGTTCAACTGTGAAGAAACGTAAATTAAGTACAATCTCTTCTTACAAACCAAAAGTGTCAGAGGAAAAAAGAAAAAGTCAATCAGCTCATATGCCTAAAATTATCGCTTCACCTAGACGCTGCGCTCATTGCAGTACTAAAGTCGACCAAAAGCGAACATCATGGATGTGTAAAACTTGCAATGTACCACTTTGCCTGTTTCCCACAAGAAATTGCTTCGCTGCTTATCACTGCTGAAAAAAATCACTTGTTCAAAGCAAGAGACATCAAAACTTTATAATAGCAATTAAAATCCGCTAATTTTAATTAATTAGTTAATTTTATTAGGAAATAAACAGCTCAATTTGATTATTATAAAGTTTTGAACAGTATGTACCAAACTGACCTTTTCAGGGCTAAACGATGTACAAATCCAGATCGTTCAATCTCCCCGCGGTGTACATCGGGTAACGAAAATGCCGACGGTACAATTATTCAATAATTTAACGTTTATTTATTAAAAGTAATTTCAGATTCGTAATCAGCGACCCCGAAACCCCCGAGTAACGACTTTCAAGCGATTTCGATCAATTCTAAAAAAATTCGTCCGCCATATTGGATCCGCCATCTTGAATTTTGGAAAACAGACTTTAGATTCGTGAACAGCGACCCCGAAAACCCCCAAGTATCGATTTTTAAGCGATTTCAATCAATTCCAAAAAAATTTGTCCGCCATATTGGATCCGCCATCTTGAATTTTGGGAAACGGACTTCAGATTCGTAATCAGCGACCCAGAAAACCCTCATAAGCATTTGTGATTTTTAAATTAATGTTATAATGTTATGCATGCCGCAAAGGGTTAATTATTTCTTACCAAATTTAAGAAAAAATCAATTTTAAGTATGGAAATGTTAAAATATACAAAGAATTACATAAAAAATTGTGTTATTTATAAAATAATTCAAACTAATAAATAATAATGCATTACATAAGTTTAAAAATAAACCATGCCAAAAGTTGAAACACATTACACAAATAAAGGTTTGTTCTCTCCTATTTCCTCTCATTCTCTTCCGTTATCTTTTATTCTCTCTTATTATAGTGTTGTATTTGATAGAAATAATTTTCTCATTTATTATAAGAAATATTATTGAAATTTCTGCTGTTTCTAAACTATGGTACGATATGGAGTGTTTAGAAAAAAGAAAGTTTTTGAAAAGTAAGTTAAAAGAGTGTGGACCTCAAAATTTTCCACCAGAGTTGACTAAAGAATTTAATAATCTTAGGAGGAGTTACGTAAATTTATTAGAGAAAAAGAAAAAAGTTTATAATGATTATCGCATTAAAATTTTAGCGTCGGCAAAAGATCCGACAACCTTCTGGAAAATTGTTAATAAATCCCGCCGTAAAGCTAACGTAATAAATCTATTAGACCTGAAATCATGGGCGAAATTTTTTAGTGAATCTTTTTCACAAAGGAGCAGTAATCTCTATATTTTGAACAATTTTGAGTCTTATAATGAATTTATTGACCCTCCTATAACAAAAGAGGAAGTAATTATTAGTCTCAGAAAATGCAAATTTAATAAGGCACCGGGGCCCGATGGTATAACATATGAATTTCTGAAGAATCTGCCTGATAATGGAATTGATTATTGGGTAAAAATATTTAATAAAATAATGGATTCACAAAAAGTTCCTTAAGATTCGACAAATATTGATTTAATAATGATTCATAAAAAAGGAGATAAATTTGATCATTTAAATTATAGACCAATCGCTTTATTAAATTCCACACTTAAGGTTATCACGCAGATTCATTCGAAACGTATTTCCTCATAAATAAATGCGAATAGCTTAATGCCTGAATCGCAGTCGGGTTTTCGAGAAAAGCGCTCCTGTTTGGATAATTTATTTACGCTGAATGCTATGATTTAGAATAGAATAAATCTGAAGAAGGGGAAATTATTTGTCTTGTTTATAGACTTTAAAGGCCCATTCCCATTTTTGTCTTACTATCTAATTAAAAAGAAATTGTACAATCTGGGCATTGGCTCGAAATTCATCAGAATACTGATGAGTTTGTATTCTAGGGCATCCGTTTCATTGAAAGGGAGAAAGGGTAACTCCGCTAATGTTGAGGCCACTGAAGGAGTGATGCAGGGTGAAGTTTTGAGTCCTTTAATTTTAAATTTATTTATTTCTGATTTGGAAAAGTTTTTGATTGATAGAGGGGTAAGGGGAGTTGCTATTAACCATTTAAAAGAAATTCTCACTCAAGCCTACGCAGATGACATAGCCATTCTTGCAGATAATATAATTAAAATGAAAAATATAATTTAAATTCTCCAAGACTACTGTCAAATTACCAAATTAACAATAAATGTCAAAAAAACAAAAGTCATAGTTTTCCAGAAGGGAGGTCGAGGTCACACTATAAAATATCCTCCTCTAATATTTGATAAAGAAGAAATTGAAATTGTAAACTCGTACACATACCTAGGAATACCGTTTGCGGGATCTGCTCTCTTTGCATCAGCGACGCAGCAAGCAGTATCTAATTCAAAACTAGCGATTGGTACTACGATCCCTCTTATTAATAATCTTAATCTTCACTCTTGGCGACCTATTGATATATTTTTTGATAGTCTTATTGCCAGCATATTATTGTACGGAGTTATAATTTGGGGACTTAGGTATTTAGATGATATAGAAAAAATGCATTTAAATTTTTATAAAAGGGTTTTTAACCTTTCCCGGAATACTCCAAATTATGCGGTAAGAATAGAGACTGGGAGTCATCATATCTCTCTAAGAATATTTAAAATGTTATTAAATTGGATAGAAAAAATTTATTATATGGAAGTCGAGAGATATCCTAAAATCTGTTTTGAGCGTCTTAAATTTTTGTCTGATTGTAACAAGAGTGAAGAGAGGTATAATTGGGCCTCTCAAGTCAAAAGAATATTTTTTGATAGCATAGAGGAGGAGGAGACCTGGATTAATCTATCACCTGAATTATTAAAATTTTCTAAAAGTAAATTATTAAAAAAATATCAAAACTTCTTATTTAATGAGGATATATTGAGTCTTCAAAAGTCCTCCTCCCTTAAGCTTTATAATCAATTAAATTTATATGACGGTACTCAGCCATACTTATTGGCAAGATTACCATTAAAAATCATGAAGGCATTAGCGCAATATAGATTACTCAATGTTTTTCAATGTAGAATAATAATAAAAAATAAATGTTTTAAACTCTCTAAACAACAAAAACGTAATTGCGAAGATCAGAAGCTGATTTCTGATGAATATCATCTCCTTGTTCAATGTAAGGCTTTAGTGGATATTAGGAACAAATATTTTGTTAATCCTGATGATGAGGAATGTGTAAGAATTCTTTTGGTAAATTTTATGAAAATAATATGTATTGAACAATATTTAATTTTTGCGAAGAATTTTATTACTTTTAAAAATAATTGAATTTCTGCACTCATTTGTAATTTATCTAAAATTCTCAAAATTATATCGTACAACTTACAAAGTTTTCATCCTTTTTGAATAAAATTACAGATTTTACGGGCCTCTTTAAAAAAACGGACTTTTTCAGGATTTTAGGACCTACTTTGAGCCCTGAAAACTCCAAGGATTAATATAAAACAGGGACTTTAACGAAAAATTCGTGTCGTGCCTGTGCCGTGCCTTGGCACAACACATTTCAAAAATTTTCATATTTTTGTAAATAATTGAATTCGTCCAAAATATAAAAAAATTTTTTTTTAAATAATTGATCATCGAGGATTTAAAATTAATTTTTAAAATTACATTTTTTAATCAATTCTTGTAAAATTATATTAAAAATAATTGAAATCCTTCGATAAATTTTATTATTTATGAAAATAATGGAATAGTTGCAAAGAATTTTATTAAAATTTTCAAAAATAATTGAATTTCTGAGAAGAATTTTATTATTTATGAATATAATTGAATTATTGCGAATAATTTTATTAAAATGTTTAAAAAGAATTGAATTTCTGTGAAAAATTTTTTATTTTTAAAAATAATTAAATTCTTTATAAAATGTTCATAAACATTGTTTTAAATAATTAATTTCTTCGAAATAAAATAAATATTATGAAAATTTTATTTCAAATATTGAATTCGTTTAAAAAAATTAATTTGTGAAAATAATTGAATTTTTCGATTAAATAATTTAAAATAGTATTTAACATAATTGAAATTCTTTGATGAGTTTTATTTATTATGAAAATAATAGAATTCTTACAAAGAATTTTATTAAAATGTAAAAGAATAATTGAATTATTTGAAAAAAAATTGAATTAAAATTGTATTTAAATTTAAATAATTGATTTCTTTCAAACAATTTTAATAAAATGTTTGAAAATAATTGTATTTCTGTGAAAATTTCTAATATTTTTGTAAATAATTGAATTCTTCCAAAGAATTTTAAAACAACATTTTTTAAAATTATTAATTATTTCGAGAAATTAAAATTAAATTTTTAAGAATTATTACATTTTTCGAGCAATTCTTGTAAAATTGTAATAAAAATATGTAATATCCTGGGATGAATTTTATTATTTATTAAAATAATTTATTTCTCCATAAGAAGTTCATTAACATTGTTTTAAGTAATTAATTTTTTCGAAATAAAATAAATATTATGAAAATTTTACTTAAAATATTTAATTTCTTGAGAAAAACTTAATTTATAAAAATAATTGAATTTTTCGATTAATTAATTTAAAATAGTATTAAAAATAATTGAAATTCTTTGATGAGTTTTATTTATTATGAAAATAATTGAATTCTTGCTTAGAATTTTATTAAAAAAATTTTTTAATAAAAATTGAATTTTTATGAAAAATGTTATTATTAGTGAAAATAATTGAATTATTGTGAAGAATTGTATAAAAAATTTTTTAAATAATTTGATTTTTTCGAAATTTTTTTTTAATATGATATTCTAAATTAATTGAATTCCTGTTGGAATTTTATTATTCATAAAAATAATTGAATTTTGGATGAATTTCATCAATTTTTTTAAAAATAATTGAATTCTTTTTGCAAAATTTTGTGAAAATACTAGATATGGAAAATAATTGAATGTCGAATATTTTTTTTGAAAATAATGTAATCGTTTTAAAAAATTTGATTATAATTTTTGAGAATAGTTTCTTGATTTCTAGTATTAGCGAATTTAAAGCAATCAAAATTCTCTAAAAAAACAGAAATAAGAGCTTTTAGTGACTGAAATCTAAAAAAAGAACCCAAATAGTAGGTTTTAGTAGATGAGTTCAAAGCCTGTGATCAAAGTTTTTACCGAAAGAAAAATAAAATTATTCTCACAGTAATATAACATTTTTTAACTAAAATAAACCAAGCGTTATTCGTGTCGTGCCAAGGCACGGCACGAATTACAAAACGTTTTTCGTGTCGTGCCAAGGCACGGCACGGGCACGACACGAATTTTTGTTTTTTTTTGTGTCCGTGTCGGTCCCTGATATAAAATAATAGAAAAATCAGTAACCTCTAATATTATAGAAATATAATAGGCGAAGATCCACTCTTTTAATCTTAAAAATCCGCTTGAAAGCGTAAAGTTTCTAACAAATTAAAAGAAGATCTTATTTATTAGTTTGTAATCTTATCTTTTTCCAGAAACTCGAGTCAATTTTCGCCTGCATTTTGTCAGAAACATCTACACAATTTCTGTAATATTGGAGGTTACTAATTTTTTTTTTTTTAAATTAATCCTTGGAGTTTTGCGCATGAATACAATTATAATTAACAATTATAAATTTTCATTTTTTAGCAATCGCTTTATTTCATCTTTAAAGTATAGACTTTAAGCTTTAATTTAAAAAAAATTTACTTAATTATCTTTATTTGTTGCAAAGTAATAATAAAATGAAAATAAAATGACCCAAAACTTCAACACCTGATTACTTCAATAATAAAATTTATTTTTAAAAAATATTGTAGGGGTTAAAAGTGTACTCATATATCCACCAAAAACGATAGATAATTTAAAAAGTCTAGAGCAAAATTTTAAAAGTGGCCAGATTTACTTATTTTGGCCTAATTATTTTTGTAAAGTATACTTTAAGAAAAAGAAAACACTGTTTTCACGTTTAAATAGATCAACTAGATTTATAAATCCAATTGATTAAAAAAGAAATGTTTAATTATATTTATAATCATAATATTGTGTATTAAAAAATAATAAATTTGCATTAGAATCTGTTTAAAATTATTACTAAATTTATTATGAATTTAATTATGTGCTAGAATGAATTTTCAAAGCTCTACACAAAAATAAAAGACTTAGAGCCGATTTCACAAACACCGATTAAAAGTTAATCAATGATTAAATCCTCAATTAACCAATCAAAAGCCTTTAAACTGTCTTTAATTATTGATTAACTTTTAATCGGAAGTAATGATTAAATCCTCAATTAACCAATCAGAAGCCTTTAAACTGTCTTTAATCATTGAATAACTTTTAATCGGAAGTTAATCAATGATTAAAGACAGTTTAAAGGCTTCTGATTGGTTAATTGAGGATTTAATTATTGATTAACTTTTAATCGGTGTTGGTGAAATCGGCCCTTAATAATTGTACACAGATTCTGGTTCACACACTTGAATAACATTCTAATCATGCATGAAAATACTTACATAACATAAAAATACATTTAAAAATAAGACTTACTTTTGGCTTTGAAGATATCGAAGTTTCACTATTTACCGAAAACGTGGATTAGAAAATAGAAGGCAGTCTCTGGTTCTTGAGGATACATTCGGCTTAATAATTTTAAAGTGTATATTGATACGAGGCTGCAAAAATCACAAAAATAATTTTTACTTATACAAAAATCTTTTTTTCAATTTACAAGAAAAATAAAAATTTTTAAATAGTTTAAAAATTTGTCACTTTATTATTGTTTCCAATTTTTAATTGTGATACCTCAATATATACATATCAATTTTTTGTCTTTAAAAAAATCTAATATTTTCATAATCAGAGTATCACAAGTAAAAGTAATAATTTGTAAATTTTAGTTTCTTAGGAATGAAACCAAATGAACCTACTTAAACCCCTATTTAAATTATTAAGTTGAATATAATAAATAAAATAATACTTAAATAAATTTGATAAAATTAAATAAAAGATAAATCCATCAACTATTTTTTACATTGTAAAAAAAGTATCATGGTTTTAAAAAATGGAAAAGTCATAATTTATTTAAGAAACGTTCCACGTCAAACAAAACAGAGCTGTAGCCAAAAATTAGCGCAATGAAAAAAATCGGTTAAGGGCTTAAAAAATTCGTACATTCGTCTACTTTCGAAAGCAATAATATCATAAATAAAAATGACAAAATCCATGAAAAAAAATTGACCAAAATTTTTTTTAACGTTTTTAGGGTCGCTTAATACAAATCTTCAAGTAGATTTGGATTAAAGTCTGAAAATTCAAAATGGCGGAACCAAAATGGTGGCCAATTTTTAAAAATCTTTCAAATAGCTCAAAACTTGTTACTTGGGGGTTTTCGGGGTCGCTGATTACGAATATGACATCAGATTTCGATAATTCAAAATGGCGGATCCAACATGGCCGACATTTTTTTTAATTCACCGTATTCGCTCAAAACTTGTTACTCGGGGGTTTTCGGGGTCGCTGATTACGAATATGACCTCAGATTTCGAAAATTCAAAATGGCGGATCCAACATGGCCGACATTTCTTTTTTAATTCATCGTATTCGCTCAAAACTTGTTACTCGGGGGTTTTCGGGGTCGCTTATTACGAATATGACATCATATTTCGAAAATTCAAAATAGCGGAACCAATATAATCGGTATTATAATTTAATATTTTTTTAGAAGAAAAAAATGCTGTTTGTAGAGAGTTCAAGTTCTGTCCTTTCTAGTAGCTGAAGCAAATTCTAGTAGCGTTTAAGTATCGTAATATTTTAATCGTTTTATTTGGTTCAAAAAATAGCACGGATTTATAAATCCGTGCTAAAGAAAATCGAAAAAATACTATCATATATAACAAACAAAAATATTTAACAGAACTAGAGCAAAAATACATCAGTATATAACTAATTGTAATATGAGATAGTTTTTTGTTCTGGTTATGTCAAAAATTGTTTTCGTTATTGACGATAGTGTTTTTTTCCTCAGAATCCGGCAGAGTGCATTGCTTGATATTCGCGATAGTGTTTTTTCAGCTTTTATTACATCAGTATAAGACTTATTGTAATATGCGATAGTTTTTTGTTCTGGTTCTGTCAAAAATTGTTTTTGTTATTAACGATAGTGTTTTTTTCCTCTGATCCCGGCAGAGTGCATTTCTTGATATTCGCGATAGTGTTTTTTTTCAGCTTTTATTGCATTAGTATACGACTTATTTTAATAAGCGATAGTTTTTTGTTCTGGTTCTTTTGAAGACTTGTGTTCGTTATTGACGATAGTGTTTATTTCCTCTGATCCCGGCAGAGTGCATTGATCGATATTCGCGATAGTGTTTTTTCAGCTTTTATTACATCAGTATTTGATTATTGTAATATGCGATAGTTTTTTTTGTTCTGGTTCTGTCAAAAGTTTTTTTCGTTATTAACGATAGTGCTTTTTCCTCTGATCTCGGCAGAGTGCATTGCTTGATATTCGCGAAAGTGTTTTTTCAGCTTTTATTACATCAGTATATATCAGTAGATTTGTATTCTTGTCTGTTTCTTTTGTACTGCAGTGTTAATTTTTTTTTTTGTATTAGTCAGTCTTTTATGTTTTTTAGAGATTTTTTATTATTTAGATTTAAGGGTTAGGTAAATGCACAATATGTCGTCGACAAATCCAACTCCCTTAAAACATTGCATAGATAAATGCGGAAATCCTTTTCAAATTGATGGATTTTAAAGAAGACACTGCAGAACTAGATGTTGAAATAGATTCTCCGCCAAAAAAAAATTCACTTGTCTAGGGAACAGGAATTAGAGGTACTATTAAATGAGCTGAAAGAAAAGTTTACAAGCTTACCAACTAATGATCCACTTCGGGTAAGTATTCTCACAATTATTCCTGAATTTTGGCCTCTTTGTAAGGTAGCAGAAGAATTCGGAACATCTATCAGAATGGCTAAAAAGGCAAGAGATATGAAGAAAACCGAAGGTGTTTTATCAATGCCACTTATGAAAGCAGGAAAGAAGTTATCTACTACTACGGTTGATAAGGTCATACAATTTTATGAGAGCGATGTGTACAGTAGAGTTATGCCAAATAAAAAAGATACCGTTACTGTTAAATTAAATGGAAAAAAAGGAAAAGTTCAAAAACGTTTATTGCTGGTTGATGTAAGTAATTTACACGAAGAATTCAAAAAATTAATCCGGAATGTCTAATCAGTTTAAGTAAGTTTGCAGAATTGAGGCCAAAATGGTGCGTACTAGCGGGAGCCAAAGGGACACATAGTGTATGCGTTTGCACTATTCATAAAAATTTCAACGCCATGATGGATGCATCCAATATCTCGACTTATCTCACTGACATCTTTGAGCAAAAAGGTATTGAGGAAATAATTTTTAGTACTTGGCAAACAACTGATCGCTGCACTTTGAAAAAAGAGTGTCTCGGGGTTGAAGACTTTATTGTTGAATTGTGTGATCAGTTGAAAAAACTAATACCTCATCATTTTACATCAAAAAACCAGGTCGAGAATTTATCGTATCGAAAAAATAATTTGAAAGAAAACGAAGTTTTGGTACAAATGGATTTTTCAAAGAATTACGCTTATGTGGCTCAGGACGCAGCACAAGCTTTTCACTACAATAACAGCCAATGTACTGTTCATCCAGCAATTTTTTATTATAAATCTGGAACGGAGTTATTGCATTGTAGTTTAATTGCATTGTCCGAAATCATAACACATGACACTGCTGCCGTTTATGTTTTGCAAGAATTCTTAATACCTGAAATTAAGAAAGTAGTTCCTCAAGTACAAAAAATTATTTATGTTACAGACAGTGCTAAGCAGCATTACAAAAACCGATTTCAAATGTGCAACCTGTCTACCATGAGGAAGATTTTGAAGTAAAAGCTGAGTGGCACATGCATGCTACTGCTCATGGTAAAGGAGCTTGCGATGGAATAGGTGCAACTTTTAAGCGAGAAGCTACTCGCGCAAGTTTACAGGCTAAGCCAACAAAAGCAATTTTGACATCGCAAGCTCTTTTTTCATGGGCTGCAGCAAAGTTCTATAACATAAAAATTGTTTATTATAATACAGCAAAAGATAAAAAAGCGCAGAGATACTTAGCAAAAAGGTTTACCAATGCTTCTCCGGTTCAAAGTATCCAAAATGGACATGGATTCATAATCGAACAAGAAACACAACACTTTTGAGCATTATGCAATACTGAAAAATACTTAAATAACATTTTCTCTAGCTACTAGGGAAACTAAAACTTTGAAACATTATTAGAAGCAATAAATTGATCTTTTTCAAAAATTCAGGCCGTAGCTTTTCCAAACTGCCCTTTTAAGGACTACACGATGTACAAAACCCGATCGTGCAACCTCCCCGCGGTGTACATAGGGTAACGCCAATGCCGACGGTACAATTATTTAAGAAATTGACGTTAATTACATAAAAGAAACTTCATTTTTGTATTCAGCGACCCCAAAAACTCTCGAGTATCAAGTTTTGATCGAATGCGATAAATTTTTCAAAAAAAATGTCGGCCATATTGAATCCGCTATTTTGAACTTTCGAAATATGATGTCATATTCGTAATCAGCGACCCCCAAAATTCTCGAATAGCAAGTTTTGATCGAATACGATGATTTTTTCAAAAAAATGTCGGCCATATTGGATCCGCCATTTTGAATTTTCGAAATCTGATGTCATATTCGTAATCAGCGACCCCAAGAACCCCCGAGTAACAAGTTTTTGAGCGAATACGATGAATTAAAAAAGAAATGTCGGCCATGTTGGATCCGCCATTTTGAATTTTCGAAATCTGAGGTCATATTTGTAATCAGCGACCCCGAAAACCCCCGAGTAACAAGTTTTGAGCGAATACGGTGAATTAAAAAAAAAAATGTCGGCCATGTTTGATCCGCCATTTTGAATTTTCGAAATCTAATGTCATATTCGTAATCAGCGACCCCGAAAACCCCCGAGTAACAAGTTTTGAGCTATTTTAAAGAGTTTTAAAAATTGGCCACCATTTTGGTTCCGCCATTTTGAATTTTCAGACTCTAATCAAAATCTGCTTAAAGATTTGTATTAAGCGACCCCAAAAACGTTTAAAAAAATTTCGGTCAATTTTTTTTCATGGATTTTGTCATTTTTATTTATGATATTATTTGTGGGTTCATGATTTTGTTGACTTTGCTCGCTTATAATTAAGCCCCCATATTGGATTTTTAAGATCGCTTATATGCTTTCGAAAGTAGACGAGTGTACGAATTTTTTAAGCCCTTAACCGATTTTTTTTCATTGCGCCAATTTTTGGCTACAGCTCTGTTTCGTTTGACGTGGAACGTCCCTTAAATAAGTAAAACAAGTTGTAAATCCAGATGATCATTACATAAACATTTTGCTTCCTCTTTACGATCAGCAAAAAAAATTTGCTTTCTCGTGGAGGAAGCATTATCGATAAGTATATTTAATTTTTAAATCATTTTTAATACAACTTAACATTTATAAAATAAAGTTCATTCGTCTAAATAGAAAGAATAAAATTCTCTTATACACTGATATGAATCTAAATAATCAAAAAAATTTTAGTAAAAAAGTGAATTTTTTAACTTTAATTGTAATTAATTTTATAAACTTCAATAGAATAAATACTTTATATACATGAATCGATTCATCTTGATGCAAAGGATAAGATTTTTGATTTATTTTTCAATAAATAATAAAATTTTATTGTACAGCAACAAGATTTAAAAAAATGAATTTTTTTAACCCTTTGCGGCATAGTGGTAACCCAGATTACCACCTTTTATATTCTGAAAATATCTGTTTATATACAGTTTTTTTTAAGAAAAATCAAAAAATCTTTGTTTATTAATAATCAAAACATTGTTAAATGTCGAAAAATTGATAGCGAATGAGGTTACGTGAAATTATAAACAACTATAAATAAATAGGGTAATGTCACCTTGAGTGGACCGCCTAAGCTTTTTTACCAAAAAATTCTTTATGAAAGCAAATTAATCGGAGGTTTCTATTCCAAGCTTTAGTTTAGATCCTTAGATTAGTGTTTATACCATAATAGCTTTGATTTTTTTATTTGGAAAAAACAATTGACTTTAAAAAAAATAGCTAATTTTTAAGGAATTAAAAAAGTGTAACCTTGAGTGGACCACTCCTAAAAAATTGTAAAAGTTATTCTAAAGTCTTTAATGTATTTAATATTTCTGATATATTGAAACAAAATTTATGATTATGCAGCTTCAGACCATGATTGTGTCAAAATGTTTACAAGTGAAACCATTTTTAATAATTTTGGCACATATCACATCAAAATCACAAAAAAATTAATAAAGAACATAAAACATAGTTTCAAACCAATTTATTGTCAATTAATTTCAGTAAAAATGGGAAACTGATATTAAAATATAAAAAACAGGCAGTCCACTCGTGGTTATAAACAGTGGTCCACTCATGGTGACATGCAACTCTTTATGGCAGCCACCACAATTTTTTGTTAGTAAAAATTATCACTTAATTAAACTAAGACAATCAATTTCAATGTCCAGAGTAGTAGGAAAAAAATAAGTTACCTCTTAAAACTTAAATTTTACACTACTTTTACACTTCCGAATCACTTTACTCATTGTAAGAGCGACTTCTTTTTTGGTTTGTGTTCTTAAAAATGCGTTACATCAAACAATAACCTATATGATTATCGCAGAACATAATTTCTTACGGTTTCGAGATGCAGTGCTGCTATTCATTTTATTTATTTCACGTTTCCACTGTCAGACAACTTAAAAGCTCAGGTGGTCCACTCGAAGTGGCGGTCCACTTAATGTGACATTACCCTAAATTAAAGAACAAAAAAATTTTTTTTTTAAATTTAATCGAAATTGATTGAAAGTCTTCACTCGGCGGTTTTTTGGATCGCTGATTACGAATCTGAAGTCCGTTTTCCAAAATTCAAGATGGCGGATCCAATATGGCGGACAAAATTTTTTAGAATTGATCGAAATCGCTTGAAAGTCGTTACTCGGGGGTTTCCGGGGTCGCTGATTACGAATCTGTAGTCCGTTTCCCAAAATTGAAAATGGCGAATCCAATATGGCGGACTTATTTTTTAAAAAGTGATTTGATTTGCTTGAAAATAGTTACTCGGGGGTTTTCGGGGTCGCTGATAACGAATCTGAAGTCCGTTCTTAAAAATTCAAGAAGGCGGATCCAATATGGCGGACGATTTTTTTAGAATTGATCGAAATCGCTTGAAAATAGTTACTCGGGGGCTTTCGGGGTCGCTGATTACAAATCTGTAGTCCGTTTCCCAAAATTGAAAATGGCGAATCCAATATGGCGGACTTATTTTTTAAAAAGTGATTTGATTTGCTTGAAAATAGTTACTCGGGGGTTTTCGGGGTCGCTGATCACGAATCTGAAGTCCGTTCTTAAAAATTCAAGAAGGCGGATCCAATATGGCGGACGATTTTTTTAGAATTGATCGAAATCGCTTGAAAATAGTTACTCGGGGGCTTTCGGGGTCGCTGATTACGAATCTGAAGTCCGTTTTCCAAAATTCCAGATGTCGGATCCAATATGGCGGACGAATTTTTTTAGAATTGATCGAAATCGCTTGAAAGTCGTTACTCGGGGGTTTTCGGGGTCACTGATTACGAATCTGAAATTACTTTCAATAAATAAACGTTAAATTATTGAATAATTGTACCGTCGGCATTTGCGTTACCTGATGTACACCGCGGGGAGGTTGCACGATCGCGATTTGTACATCGTATTTACATCGTAAATACTGTTTAAAACTTTTTAATAATTAAATTGAGCTGTTTATTTCCTAATAAAATTAACTAATGAATTAAAATCAGCGGATTTTAATTGCTATTATAAAGTTTTGATGTGTCTTTCTTTGAACAATTGAATTTTATTTTCAGCAGTGGTAAGCAGCGAAGCAATTCTCTTTCAGTAAAATTCATTTGCTTTAGTCCAGTTAGTATGTTAGTTTCTTTGAACTCTCAACAGTGTTTTGTTTATTGTTTGTTATAATCAACGTAAATATGCGTTCAGTCAAATATTGCTGATTTATAACTTGTCTTTTTTGCGCTTGTCATTTGTTTCGTCAAACTATGGATAGAACTATGGATAGAACAAACTATGGAACTTGTCTTTTTTACGCTACATTTAGTAGATGAATTGGTAGGACACAAATTACCAAGTTCAACTGTGAAGAAACGTAAATTAAGTACAATCTCTTCTTACAAACCAAAAGTGTCAGAGGAAAAAAGAAAAAGTCAATCAGCTCATATGCCTAAAATTATCGCTTCACCTAGACGCTGCGCTCATTGCAGTACTAAAGTCGACCAAAAGCGAACATCATGGATGTGTAAAACTTGCAATGTACCACTTTGCCTGTTTCCCACAAGAAATTGCTTCGCTGCTTATCACTGCTGAAAAAAATCACTTGTTCAAAGCAAGAGACATCAAAACTTTATAATAGCAATTAAAATCCGCTAATTTTAATTAATTAGTTAATTTTATTAGGAAATAAACAGCTCAATTTGATTATTATAAAGTTTTGAACAGTATGTACCAAACTGACCTTTTCAGGGCTAAACGATGTACAAATCCAGATCGTTCAATCTCCCCGCGGTGTACATCGGGTAACGAAAATGCCGACGGTACAATTATTCAATAATTTAACGTTTATTTATTAAAAGTAATTTCAGATTCGTAATCAGCGACCCCGAAACCCCCGAGTAACGACTTTCAAGCGATTTCGATCAATTCTAAAAAAATTCGTCCGCCATATTGGATCCGCCATCTTGAATTTTGGAAAACAGACTTTAGATTCGTGAACAGCGACCCCGAAAACCCCCAAGTATCGATTTTTAAGCGATTTCAATCAATTCCAAAAAAATTTGTCCGCCATATTGGATCCGCCATCTTGAATTTTGGGAAACGGACTTCAGATTCGTAATCAGCGACCCAGAAAACCCTCATAAGCATTTGTGATTTTTAAATTAATGTTATAATGTTATGCATGCCGCAAAGGGTTAAAAGTGCAATTTTCTTGTCTATAATTGGTTTTAATTCTATTAATTTAAATATAATATATACTTTATGTATACCAATTGATCCGTATTGGTACAAAGAAAAAAATTTAAAAATAAATGAGTAAGACTTTCTTATACAGCAACATAATTTTGCGGAAAGAACTCATTTTTTGATAAAAATGCGAATTTTTCAGCTTTAATTGTGATTAACTCTATAAATTCTTATACAATTTATACTTTGTATATACCAATCGATTCGTCTTGATGCAAAGAATAAGATTTTATTATATATATTCACTTCAATAACCAACTTAAAAAAAATTTTTAGAAAAAAGTCAAAAAAAAAATTTTTTGAGAATTTTTTAAAGTCTATCAATTCATTTTGAGATATTTTTATGATAAATATACCTGGTAAATTTTAGCCAAATTCGTTAAAACCTCTTCGAGTTATCGTGTTTACAAAAATCGGGATCTACACACATACACACACACATACCCACATCCATACATACATCCGGACAATTGTTTCAGGGTCTTATATAACATAGTCCCATATAGAAGAAAATTCGTTAAAAGGATTTTTAAAAATTTTGTAAATTAAACGACTACAAAGCTTCCTCACAAGGAAGCAAAAGAAGTCGAAGTAAATAAAAAAATTGCTTTAGCCATATTATTTTAAAAAAGTGTAATAAGAAGCATGCGGTACGTTTTAACTATATTTTAACAATGCACTACACGTGTAAGGCGTACGCGTATAATTACAATATAACTACAAAAATATTACTTACTTTGCATTTTCACATTTATTTATTCACGAGCAATGAATTTATTGAAGACACATGAAACATATTTCAAAGGATTATTACAGATTACTTTTGATTTTGAGGCTTGTGGGTTGTGAGGACGCTTTCGCTTTCCGGTCTTCCATGGAAATGGAAGATTCTGGCATGTGTGATTGTGTATACGCAAATACACAATTACATATATATATATATATATATATATATATATGTCACAGGCAATAAAAAGAATTAGACGTTTAGCCTAATTCCAACACTCAGTAGAGTGAATTCACATTCGAATTGTAATTTTGCAGCGCCATTTAAAATCGCTCTTCACAAAACTGTAAATTTACAGAATCTTGTATTTCTTACCTCAAAATCATTATTATTGTCATACTGAGTGCAGTGAAATCACATGATCTTGTAAAATAATTTGTACAGACTCGTGTAATTATACTGATCGAATAGTAAAATTCAGACCTTTTTTTACAGTGTAGGGTAATGTCGCCTTGAGTGGACCGCCTGAGATTTTAAGATATCTGATTTAGAAACCGTAAGAAATTAAATTCCGCGATAGACATATACGTTACCGATTGATGTAACGCGTTTTTAAGATCACAAACCAAAAAAAGTTGCTCTTACAATAAGTTAAGTGATTCGGAAGTGTAAACCCAGTAAGAAGTAAGGAAATGAGAAGAATTGGACATTTTTAACTTTTTACAGAAAATGTTTAATTATCAATTTTTTGAATTCCGTTTCTGTCCAATTCCTATGTATTCCTTTTTGAGGCAAATATTTTTTGAAAGTGAATTCCAATCAATTCCGTTTTAATATTTCTTCAATTTTTTAATTTTTGTGAATTCCAAAATACTGTGTGATACTCGGTAAGTTCAATTCCTGTCTATTCCGTTTTAATATTTTGTAATTTTTTAATTCCTTTGAAGTTTGCAACACTTTGAGATAAGTGCTTTTAAAATTCGGTAGTCATAGTACAGTTTAAATAGCTGAGCGGACAAGCTGTTTGTCTCCGACAATGAAGCTTGAGGGTTCAAATCTTTGAACCGTCAAATTTTTTTCCGCTTAAAATATTAAAACAGTATTCAAAAAAATAAACTTAGCTTCTTTTCGGCATCTCCAAATGAAAATGAAAAGAATTGGTCACAAACGGAATTCAAAAGAATTAAAAATTTCGAATTCTTATTAATTCCTTACTTCTTACTGGAAAAGTAGTGTAAAATTTAAGTTTTAAAAGGTAACTTATTTTTTTCCTACTACTTTGAACATTGAAATTGATTGTCTTAGTTTAATTAAGTGATAATTTTGACTCAAAAAAAAGTTGTGGTGGCTGCCATAAAAAGTTGCATGTCACCATGAGTGGACCACAGTTTGTAACCATAAGTGGACTGCCTGTTTTTTCCATTTTTAATGTCAGTTTACCATTTTTTAGATATAAATTGACAATAAATTAGTTTAAAACTATGATTTATGTTCTTTATTAATTTTTTGTGATATGGATGTGATATGTGCCAAAATTATTAAAAGTGGTTTCACTTGTAAACATTGCGACACATACATGGTCTGAAGCTGCATAAGCACAAATTTTGTTTTAATATATCAGAAATATTACATACATTAAAGAATTTAGAATAAATTTTGCATTTTTTTAGGAGTGGTCCACTCAAGGTCACACTTTTTGCATTCCTTAAAAATTAGCTTTTTTTTGAAAGTCAATTTTTTCTTTCAAATTAATAAAAATTAAAGCTATTATGGTATAAACACTTATCTGGGGATCTAAACTAAAGCTTGGAATAGAAACCTCCGATTAATTTGCTTTCATAAAGAATTTTTCTGAAAAAAAGCTTAGGCGGTCCACTCAAGGTGACATTACCCTAAACTGATTAAAATTTTTTACAATTCAAAAAATTCTAATTGTTAATAATGATCTCGCTTGAAATTTCTTGATAATTCAAGATTCTTGGTTATTTTAAACAATACAACACCAAAAATTTTTCTTGACAAACGAGAGAAATAATTGATCTTGACCTTCTCTTATCATTACTTGCTCAAATGCATCACTAGATGCCATTGTTACGTTGATTAGGCAACTAGGAGGGTGGCAATCAAGCAATATCGCAGAAAGTAATTTATTTATTAAATTAATTAATATATATATATATATATATATATATATATATATATATATATATATATATATATATATGTGTAAACTCGAATTTGATTCTTTACTAGATATGTAAACAGTACTTTTTTATTAAATAACTTATTTATTAAAAATTTACTTATTTACAGGTTATATAGAAAATTCGATAACAAATTATTGACTGCATAACTCATGAAGCTGATCAGTTTAAACCATCGACGAGCAAAACTCATGAAACTGTTCAGTCTAAACCATCTACGAGCCAAGACAGTTCAACTAAAATTATCATTCCGAATAAAAATGATGAGTCTGCAGAAGTAGATTTGAATGATTTTTTTGAGAATTTTGAGGTAGGGTAATGTCACCTTGAGTGGACCGCCTAAGCTTTTTTTCTAAAAAATTCTTTATGACAGCAAATTAATCGGAGGTTTCTATTTCAAGCTTTAGTGTAGATCCCTAGATAAGTGTTTTATACCATAATAGCTTTGATTTTTTTTATTTGGAAAAAATAATTGACTTTAAAAAAATAGCTAATTTTTAAGGAATGAAATAAGTGTAACCTTGAGTGGACCACTCTAAAAAAATTGTAAAAGTTATTCTAAATTCCTTAATGTATTTAATATTTCTGATATATTTAAACAAAATTTATGATTATGCAGCTTCAGGCTATGTTTTTGTCGCAATGTTTACAAGTGAAACCATTTTTAATAATTTTGGCACATATCACATCAAAATCACAAAAAAATTGATAAAGAACATAAAACATACTTTCAAACCAATTTATTGTCAATTTATTTCCATAAAAATGGTAAACTGACATTAAAAATATAAAAAACAGGCGTCCACTCATGGTTATAAACAGTGGTCCACTCATGGTGACATACAACTTTTTATAGCAGACACCAACATTTTTTTTGAGTCAAAATTATCACTTAGTTAAACTAAGAGAATCAATTTCAATGTGCAAAGCAGCAGGAAAAAAATAAGTTACCTTTTAAAACTAAAATTTTACACTACTTTTACACTTCCGAATCACTTTACTCATTGTAAGAGCGACTTCTTTTTTAGTTGTGATCTTAAAAATGCGATACATCAAACGTTAACGTATATGATTATTGCGGAACATAATTTCTTACGGTTCTTAGGTACGGTGCTGCTATTGGGTTTTATGTATTTCACGTTTCCGCTGTCAGATTACTTAAAAGCTCAGGTGGTCCACTCAAGGTGGCGGTCCACTCAATGTGACATTACCCTAACTGAACAGGAACTAAATTTAATAGATCAATTAAATAAATCAATGGAACCTTGTTCATAAATACCCCAATTCACAACTGCAAAAAACAATAAAATCCTCGTGCAGAACCATAACCAACCAAAAGCAGCTCAACATTTTACCTCTAAACCACCGGTTAGAGTATCATTTCAGACATCACCAAATGAACCACCGCAAGAAAAAACGTAAAATTTCAGCATGTACACCTAATGCAGTTGAACAGAATTTGCAATCTTCATCGGGTCAACGAGTAGAAATGAATAAGGAAATAAATTCAACTTTCGACAAAAATGCATGTGTGAAATATGTAAACTGTGTATTGCACGGCAATATCACAAACAATTTTTATTCTTCATGAACACTTGAAAAATTATTTAGTTAAATATTGTCGAAATTGATTGATCTATTAAAAGTGGTACTACGCGTAGATTTTAAATTGTAATAAACGTATAATAAAGAATTGTTATTCATTCATAGTGTTAAAATAAAAAAAAATTTTGTATAAAATTAAATATTTCTTTAGATAAAGTGTAGTTCTGTTTGGTTTTGCATTTTTTATCGATGCCTGCCCCGACCAGCAAGCACTCGCTTCGCTCGTGCTACAAATGTCGGGACAGGCATCGATAAAAAAATTGAATAAAAGAGAGATACAGAGAAAAAATAAGAGCTTTGAGAGTGTACGATAGAAGCGCTGAAGCAAGGCTCAAAATAAAACATGGCTGTGCAATTTTAGGATGTAAAATTGCAATGTTTTTAATAAATGTATTAATAAGCGTACTTTTGACCGTATAAAATAAAGAAAAATGTTATACATTACATGGGCATAAAGTTCGAAATTCTCGCACTGCGGAAATTTCGAATAGCTTTGTTATAAAAAATTATTATTACAGAGTAAATTCTAGAAATATCAATTTTTATGATCCTAAAATGACACTTTGTAAATCATCGATTTTTAATATTAATTTTTACTTAGTTTTGAACGAAATTTTCAAAAAATTAAAATCTCCTTTTTTACATACTATTACATAAAAACACAGAAAAAAGTGAGTGTTATTTTAACACTGAATTCGGTGTTAAAAGTGTCTGCATCAAACTTTAGCTCGGAAGTGTTATTTTAACACCGAAAATAAGGTAAATTTTCTATTATAGAAAATTTATCCTCACTAAAATTACCCTACCAAAATTTACCCGCATCAAAAACAACACTCGCTTTTCTCTGTGAAAGATAATTTGATCCCTGCTACTTTTTAAATTGATTTTTCTAGATCAAGTTTTACTTTTGTCCAATAAGTCAAATTCAATGCTTTAGGAAATTCTAGAAAATCAACGTTTGACATTGAATAAATTTCAAGCTGCTGATTCAAATCCTTAACTTAATGACTTTATTGCTGAAAATAATTTGCAAATCCCTTTTCAAAGTTATGACGAGTTCCAACAATTTGATTACAAATTGGCAAATGCGAAGTTTCGGAATGCTTTCGTAAGCACAGAAAGAATTAGAAATACAATTTTTTTTTTAAAAATTAAAGACTAACCAACAAATGCAGGTGTCATACTGTTTACAAAATTCTTCTTTTTACTAAATTTATGGAATTAAAAACTGCTCTTTTCTTTTTTTCGAATCTTTGCTACTCTAAACCCGCTAATAGTTGAAATATAGTATATTACATTATAAGGGCAGAAAGTTCGAAATTCTTGCATTGCGTAGTTTAGGGCTTTCGAATTTCTGCCCGTGTAATGTATACTATTTGGGTGATTGGTAAATCGCAGATAATATTTTGTCCCCGGGTTCAGAATGTTGTGTAGAAGCGGACTATTTTTTTTGTTTTGTAAAATTTTGAGAAATTTTTGAATAAATTGAAAATTAAAATTGCGTGAACTGACAATGAGTGACAATTGTTGGGTCGCCATTTTAGTCGTGCGACCAACTTGTCTGATTGTAAAAAAAGTGGAGAAGAAAAAACAAAAGCATGTATTCAAACGGAAACGTGCTATTGGTTGGTTCTAACGGAAAGTAATTTCAAAAAAAGTTTGTTTACCAAAACTTGAAATGTCAAACGCGAATTCTAAATTTTTTTTTTAAGTAATATTTGTGAAAGTAAAAAATAAAGTTGGTGTAATTTAATGAAGAATTGAAAGGTGTCGCAAGATTATTTAATAGGTAAGTGTAAAAGATTACAAAAAAGTGTCATAATTTTCAGGTTAATTTGATGATATTTATTAAACAATATTGATTAATTAATTAATAATTATCAATTTAAAATTAATTATTTTTTAAATATAAATTTTATTCTATTGTAATTAAAAATTTATTGTTAAATAAAATGAAAAATATAAAATATTTAATCAATTCTATTTTTAATTGCCCGTCAGCAGCTGACATCTTGTAGAGCTGTTTAAAATTACAAATTTATTTTCTCATTCTCAAAATTTCTTTCAATTTTTTAAAACCACACTAGCAATTAATTAATTCTTGATAACCATTTTTTTCGACTGTCAAAATGAATTTCCCTTAAATAATAACTAAACAAATGCAGAAAGAACTCCTCGATTGGTTTATTGGCAATCACATCGGGTTTGTTAATTGCAATTCTGCGTTCAACTCTCGGTAAGATTAATATTTTTTTATTTTTCTTTTAAAAAAATGCTTAAATAAATTGTAAATAAGGAAAATAAATATTTATTTAGTAATTACATAAAATTTTTTATTTTAATAATGAACTGTAATTTATGACAGTGAATAGAATTTTTTTTAATATCCATAACCTTCAGAAGTAAGTAAATTTTCATTTTTTTAATATAATTATAAATAGAAAATATTTAATTGTAAATTTGTGAGTAAAATTGAACATTTATTCTTAATAAATTAAAGAAAGAAACTACACAATTTAATAATCTTTGTCAAAGGTAAGTACAAAGACAAATTTTTGTAATTGTTAAAATTAAGTAAAATTAAATAAGGTTAAGTTATAAATTAACCATTTTTATTATTAAATGAATAAGTGATTCTGCTGAATAGATTTTTATAGCTTTTATTATTTAAAAACAACAATTTAATTTATAAATTTCTAAATGTCATTTTTTCAAAATGGTCTTGACAGGTGCTGCCCTCTCGCCGTGTTTTTAAATAGTTTCTATTCTTTCTAATTTAAATGCATTTTTTAAGTATCACAAAAATATTCTTCAACTTTTTTGAAAAGTGATGCAATATTTATTTTAAATATAAAAAAAGAAATTAATTTTTCAGTGACAATTAATTTTATTATTGTAATATCTTTTCGATGAATTTATTCAAAAGTTGTTTTTCTTTATTTATGAAAAAAGTGAAACTTAAAGACAAAAAACTTCTGCATTTTCTGCTCGAAATTGTCGTAAAATATTTTTAGTCGAAAAATCTTCTTAGAAATTTAATTAACCTATAAAAATCCAATAAATTTCAAAATATCTTTTCGATGAATTGATTTAAAAATTGGTTTTATTTTTTTATGAGAAAAGTGAAACATAAAGACAAGAAACTTATGCATTTTCTGCTCGAAGTTGTCGTAAAATATTTTCAGTCGAAAAATATTTTTGAAAATTTAATTAACCTATTAAAATCCAATAAATTTTAAAAAAATCTTTTCGATGAATTGATTCAAAAATTGTTTTTCTTTATTTATGAAAAAAGTGAAACTTAAAGACAAAAAACTTCTGCATTTTCTGCTCGAAATTGTCGTAAAATATTTTTAGTCAAAAAATCTTCTTAGAAATTTAATTAACCTATAAAAATCCAATAAGTTTCAAAATATCTTTTCGATGAATTGATTTATAAATTGGTTTTATTTTTTTATAAGAAAAGTGAAACATAAAGACAAGAAACTTCTGCATTTTCTGCTCGAAGTTGTCGTAAAATATTTTCAGTCGAAAAATATTTTTGAAAATTTAATTAACAACTTTTCCTTTAGACACTTTTTTGTACACCAAAAAACAAAATAGTTATGAATTTTTTTTACACTAAAAGTGCAAAAAATTGAGATTTATAGTGAGTGAAGCATTAGCCGAAACATTAAAAAACATTAAAAACATGTCAAAACTTTCATTTTTTTCTTTAAGATGACAAGTTTAGGTAAATATACAAAATTAGGAACAA